>NIPM01000150.1:3334-337102 GCA_002738285.1 Holacanthella duospinosa | reverse complement strand
GGGGCCTGTTGCATCAAAAACTTTTCACCTTTCACTTTTTGAAAAATTTGGAAAATTGAAAATTTTCTGTTGTATCAAAAGTAGTTGGCAAGGTGAAAGGTTAGGTTTTTGAAAAGTGAAAATGTTAGGTTACCTTTCAATAAAAATAATATTGTGTTGCATCAAAACATAATTGAAATATTAAAAATTGAAAAGTATCTTTACTTTTCAAGATTTTTGAAGGTTATTAGATCGATATATTCAAAAATTAAATTTTTTGAAAAGTAGAAAGTTCATTGAAATTTGAAGAACAACATGGTAAGTAAATTTACAAATTCATAAAATTTTAATAAACCTATTATAAATACAAAGTTTAATAATTATAATTTGCAGGATGAAAACTATTATTCGAGTGACGAGTCAGATGAAGATAACTTTTGTTATCTTCATCTAATTTAATACAATGGAATTACAATGGAATTGGAATTACAATGTAATTCCAAATTTCATCGAGTAAAATAGAGTTTTGTGCAATGAGTTGCTACAAATTTAGCTCGAACATTTGATATTGAGTTGATGAGAAACGATTTTTTGCTAAGTTTCTCACTTTGATAAAAAAATTCCTTTCTTCATGAAAGTAAATGGAAAACCCACTCATAAAATTAATTTTTTTTGTGGGAGCTACGACATATTTCTTTCAACCTTTTCGATATAAGTTTAATTCAGTATAGTTAACTTGCCCTGCGTTCCCCTTACTCCAATGACACCATTTCTTGCAATTTCAAAACAACTTATATTTAGAATAGAATGAGTTTATTTAACATTTATGATGACGAAGTTTAAAATTTCTTTATGGCGAATCAATTGTGGTATTTTTGTGTCATTTTTGAGATCATCAAAAATGTCACACTGACAGTCACTATTTGTCCTAAGAATTGAAGGTTGCATCAANCCTTACTCCAATGACACCATTTCTTGCATTTTCAAAACAACTTATATTTAGAATAGAATGAGTTTATTTATGTAGATTCTACTGCTTCAAATTTTAAAGAAAATGGCGAATCAATTGTGGTATTGTTGTCATTTTTGAGATCATCAAAAATGTCACACTGACAGTCACTATTTGTCCATTCTTAACTTCCAACGTAGTTTTGCATTCAATTAACATTTTGGTTTTTATGAAACGAAATATTTGTGCTAATTACCATAGCATAGCATATAATTTATGAAAATTTCATAACTGGAATTTTGTACCCAAANGAAATATTTGTGCTAATTACCATAGCATAGCATATAATTTATGAAAATTTCATAACTGGAATTTTGTACCCAAACAGAAATGTGACAAAATAACAAAGATAAATAGTGTCTGTTACTATATCAACGAAATAAACTTTTCACGATTTACTTTTCACTTTTCAAAAAAATTAGGTTATGGAAAGGTTCCTAAAATATTTTGATGCAACAGAGCTACCTTTCACTTTACCAAAAATGAAAAGTGAAAAGTTGAAAAGTTTTATTTTGAAAGTTTTTTGATGCAACACGCCCCTGACATCCATCCGGTTCCTGCAGGCATAACGGATTAAAACAATATAATAGTAATGTTTTGATGATTATACTTACATTGTTTTTGGCGGTAGTATGCAGAAAGTCCATCAAAGAAGACATTTCTGTTCTTCTCTCGAGTATTCTGGACATTAATCGATCTAACATTTCTTTTGCGAAGTCTGAATTTAGTGATTTCAATTCATCAAACATAAATGATATCGCAGCATCAGCTGTTACCAGAGTGGTAGCCCTTCTGCATATGGCTTCGACTGTTAACTTAACTGGCTGATGGCAATCTAACTTCTAGTTTGATAAAATCGATGTCCGAAAACGATAAATGAGATTGCATATCAATCAAAGCCTTTTGGATGCAGTTCTTAAGCAAGAGAAACCTGTCTAGCATAGTTTCTAAGCTACTCCAACGTGTTCTGCAGTCCAACAAGAGTTTCATCTACTTATTCATCTCCGAAATAACATATGGTTGTAGAATGGTATTGTTCTTTACTGGAGATTTTCTAAATATTTTGATTACTTCTCTCACTTTGTTCAAAAGATGCACATAACCGCTATGTATCAATGGGTTAATTAGTTGCTCGTCTTCACCAACTTCAAATCCATAAACATGGTCTTCATCTAAATCATCTTCTAAATCATTTTCTTCCTCAATATGTGTGTCGATGACACAAGTGTTTTGTTTGTAAAGGACATCGGTAACCGCAAGATGTATTCCGTGAGCTATGTAAAGTTGGTTACCTGTGGGAGATATTTTCCCCAGCTTCACCATAACTGAAAATAAAATTCAAATTAGTAAGTTAATGCAATGGGATTGCTTAATATCAGCAGTACCTGATGCTCCGTCAGAGACGATTGAAACAATATCTTCTTTCAAACTTAAACCAAATTCACTTAGCTTATTTTGTAATAATTCTAGCCATATTAAAGCAGGAAAAGAGCCTTGAATTGTTATCAATCCTAAAAGTATAATAAATTAATAAATACTTTATAATAAAATATATAAAAATTCTACATCAAAGTAAAAAATTAATAAAAATTGATAAAAGGAACCTAAATTCCAAAATCGTCCTGCTGAAGAATGAACATTAACGTTCATGTATCGACGATTTTGTTGAGATGTCCATTCATCTAGAGTTACTGAGAATTTTCTACCATTCAGTTTTAGGTTGTCAAAATTTGTCTTGATGTTATTTCGAATCATGTGTCCATAATCCATCACTATCTTTTTAATAGTGTTAGGTGAATAAGGGATGCTATTGAAACCACTTGACAATAGTGATTCTCTCTATTCAGTAAATGTACATATAACTGGCATTGGTAATCCATCTAGGGCAATTAACCTTGAAATCACTTCATCCAACATTTTAGAATTATCTGTAATTAGTAATTATAGTATTTCAATTTTATAAATATCTATAAACTCGCAAATTACCTGATACAATTGTTGTAGGAGACAGAGCATCTTTGTTTCCAAGTGTGATGTTATGCATCCGAGTTAAATGAGTATGTAAACTTTTTGTTGAACCGTAATTTACTTTTAAATATTTATCAGTAACACAAATAAGGCATTTAGCTAATTTGCCATCCTCGCTTCTGAAAAAATGAGTCCACACCGCAGATTCTTTTGTGAATACCACAAACTTAGGAGTATTGAATTCTTCCATAATTATATCACAAACTTTTTAATTTGTTAAGAAATATAACTCTTAATAATTAAATAATGGTTAAGTCAAAACGGATGAACAGAGGTTTAACCTTGACCTTTGACCTCAGGGGGTCATCAGAAAAACAATTTTAAAAGAAGAGTTACTCGGTGACGGCCTGAACAACTTTTTATGGGGCATTTTGTCCCTTACGGGAAAACTGGGGTTTGACCTTGATCTGTGACCTCAATGGGTCATCAGAGAAAAAAAATGGTTAAGGTAATAGTTACAGGCTTAACGGCCTAAACAACTTTTGTATAAGTCATTTTGTCACTTATCAGAGAATTGGGATTTGACCTTGACCTGTGACTTCAAGGGGTCATCATAAAAAAAAATATTTAAGATAAAAGTTACTCACATTAGCATCCTGAACAACTTTTGTATATGTAATTTTATCGGTCATATATTAACGTAAAACTGTTTTGTACTTAGAAAAATTTCGAGATGGGGAATCTAACGTTAAAAAACTAAAAAATTTTCACGCCCCCCTTAGGTCGAATCCAACCACTTTTGACCTCAAGAGGTCACCACAGAGAAAAATGTCATTAGGAAAAGTTGGTCAATGAGACATTCTAAGTAATATTTGTAGAAGTCATTTGATCGCTCAAGATAGGTTGCTATATCGATGCAAGAAATTTTTCAAAGTACATGACCCAAGATGTAGTGACCACTTAAGGTCACCGGAGAGCAAAATTGTACTAAGAAAAGTTGTTCACCTGCTGATGCCAAACAACATTTGTAGAGGTCATTTGGTCCTCAAGAGGAGCACATAACACGGTTCTAAAAATTTTCGTTTTTTTAGCCCTCTTTGGTTCAATCCAACCAGCAATCACAGTAGGGGAGTAATGCTGGATTTAGTCATTCACTTTCTCGTCACTTCCTCACAACTTTTCTCACTTCCGCATCACTTGAATGCATTTATAGTCAAAAGTGAGAAAGTGACATTGTTCACATTATCACTTTCATCACTTCCTAAAGTCGTCACTTTCACTGTGATGAATTTATGCTCAATGAGCAAAACTTTGCTCCCATCACTTTCTTGCGCATAGTGACGCTGGAAATGTTGGTTAAAGGCTACTTTTCATGAGTAAGATGTAAAAGTGATTTAAATGATGAGAAGTTGAGACGAAACTCGGCGGGGAAATACACCATATTTTGAATTATTTTTTAATTTTAATTTGTTTCTCAAATATTGATTTATTTGTTATCAGTTTGTTTCCTAAATTTTGATTTGTTTTTCAAAGTCGCCCGAAATGTCCAACTTATAAAAATAGGGTGTTGGAAGAAGAAAAACTAATCAATTTAGTGAAAGATCGTCCATTCTTGTACAACTTAATGAGTCGAGACTACAAGGATAACACAAAAAAACAAAATGCATGGACGAAGATACAAGTGGAAATGGGATATACGTGTGGTAAGTTAAAATAATGTCTATTCGAACTAGTACAAACTAAATAAATTTTATAATTACAGTGGACGAATGTACCAAACTTTGGGAGAGCCTCCGCAACCAATACATAGCGTTTCTGAGGAGACCTAAGAAATCCAAATTATATAAGGTTCAATGTTTCGTAGAATAACATCAAAATTGCATTTATCCATTCTAGATCAAATATAACCAAGTTTATTAAGCTTGAATTAAGATCGGTAAAAACATTAAAAAACATAAAAAGTAAATAAAAAAAAACCTAAAAACAAAAAAAACCTTTTAAAATAAAAAATCTAAAAACAATAAAGAAACTAACAAATAAAAAGCCTTAAAACAATGATTGGAGAGGTAGTAGTGGGAGGTAACACTGACTGGTAGAAGTCAACCACCACTGCCTAAATACAACACGCAGCTAATAAGAAAGAAAAATTTATAAGCGAATTGCACTGTTGTCTGGTCCGATTCGTTTATTTTCGTGGTGGTTCTGGGGTTAGGAATCGCCTATTTTGACTCTACTGACAATATATTTTAAGAAAAGTAAACTTTTTAAAGTTTAGCGCGATATCTATTTTATGGATGAATTTATTAGTTGAGATTGAGACTGCTGACAGAAGAGTATAAGGCAGCCCAATTTTGGCTGTTTAGAATTTTTTTAGTTAAACTTAAAGAATTCTCTACAAATTAAGCAAATATTCAAGTTTGTTAAATTTTATACACATTGAAAAAAATATGCGATTTCAAACTACTACGTTTTATACGTTTTTTATTGCATATTTGGAAAACTTTAGCGATGAATCCTTGAGAAAACCTTGCCCCAGTGCTTGGGAACACATCGTTACGATTATGCGTTTTATGCAAAACGGCGTCCCTGCTGATGACCTTCAAAAGAGTCTTAGAATTTTATTTAAGTTTGATATTAGGTAATTGGTATCAAATTTTATTCACACTGAATATAACTTTATATAATTTATAAAATAAAATATTTAGGTCTATTTAACTTGCCGATATGTGTAGCATTTTTATTTTCAAGTTGAAATCCACTAAACAACTCGAAAATTATCAATTTCGACATGGTTTATTCTTCGTTTCTTTTTTTCTTTGATTTGTGAGATATCTAGAATGTGAACAGCATGTTCGCTCTGCTTATAACGTTTTTATAAGGTTTAAAAACTGTCCTACAGATATTGTAGGCTTAAATCAAATCATCTTGATAATTTGTGTGCATATTTTTAGAAAACTGATACATAGATATAAGGGAAACATATATACATTTGAGAAACATAATTTTAGAAATTTATTTTCATTGATGTCAGAGCTCACCTTACTCAGCTTTCATAAAAAAGTGACTTATGCTACACTCTTGCATCGGGTTAACTTGAAAGGTTTTGAAATTTTAGTCATCTCAACTACAGCCCATATCAATCTTAAAGAGGCCGATTTCAAACTGTAAATTTTCGCACACATCAATAAAATAACAAACACGGGGGTTAACTTCTGGTAGAAAACATACCACGGGTTTCACTAATTCCCGGTGTAGTAGATGGGCACATGGTTGAATTATTTGTGAAATTATTTCATCAAAATTAAAAAAAAAATAATCAACATATTCGGTTGTTAGAGAACGCTAAAAAATTGCGAGCGATAGAGCGCTACCGCTCGAAGCAGTAGAAAATTTTTTGTACCGAAGTGGAAGCGGAGTCTTAGACACAGAAGCGGAAGTGGGATAATTTTTCTCAAGAGAAGTGGAAGCGGAAGAGGCAAATTTTTTCTTGACAATTATTAACTTAGCTCCAAATGGATCTTTGCAATTTCGACCAACGAGAATGTTAATTTTGATTTCGAATTGAATTCTAATTTTCATTTCGAATGTTGAATTCGAATGCCTTGAATTGAAATTGGTATTCGATTTCAAACTGTAAGCAAAATTTTGCTTTGATTTTGAATGACTAGTGTTAAAATTGGTTTTTAATTTAAAATTGTACGGAAATTTTGATTTTGATTTCGAGTACGTAATGTTAAAATTGGCTTTCGATTTCGCTTTGCTGTAGAGGGTTGAATTACAATTTCGATACTTTGTTTTACAAAAAGTTCACTTCAACTGCAACAAATAATAAATTTTGTTTGTTATTAGAGTTATTTGTTAGAAATTTATCCAACAATGCTAAGATATAATTATTAACTAGATAAGAGGGAATGAGGTTTAATTGGGGAAAATGTGAGAATTTTTATTAGACACGGCAGCAGAGAAATTTTGCTATACAAAAGCGGGATAATTTTTCTCCAGATAAGCGGAAGCGGGGTATCAGACGGGGGAGCGGAAGCTGTTTTTTTTTGTTAAGAGAAACGGAAGCATTCACAATCAAGGAAGTTACAACCGTGGTTTGCATTGATAGTGAATTTGGCGGGAGACCAACATTATTGGCAACGCATGGCTGGGAGGGTAATTACTACATGAGNATAGTGAATTTGGCGGGAGACCAACATTATTGGCAACGCATGGCTGGGAGGGTAATTACTACATGAGTCTCGTAAGAGATATCTCCCCCGAACTCCCACCTGTTTTTAGGATTTTGAATGACAGGGAAAATGTGAAGTTTGAAATCGGCCTCTTTAAGATTGATATGGGCTGTAGCAGATGAGTTTGTTGGTTGTGGAGTTAAGTTTAAGTGACTTAAAACGAGTGTCGATTGTCAGCAAGATTGCGATTTTTTGTCCAATTTTTTTTGGTCAACTTGGCATACGACCCCAACTATTTAGGATGAATTTGATGTATGACTTCAATATTTTTTGGGTGAACTTGGCATACAACCCCAATATTTTTTCGCTGAACTTGGCATTCCACTCAAATTCTTTAGGATAAACGATATACAGAGTGAGTGAATAAGGGCTACCTAGAGATCCTCACTCCACCGGACCTTTATCTGTCACCCACCATAAATCGGCATCAGATATTTCTTAACTAAATCTAGCAGCAACTACCGAATAGATCATTTATTCAAAGTGACCATCGTCCATGTCTAGACAATGATTAATTCGTTCATAAAAACCACGTCGGACATTTTGTAGCATTTGTGGGTTTTCATTTACGGTGGCAACAAAGGTTTCAATCCTATTGTTGAGCTGCTCTATGTTTACTGGGTGAGGTGAGTTGAAAACGATGCTTTACAAACAACCCCAAAAGATCTGGGTACCGATAGCGATATTTCATCAAAATCAGTCGAAGGATAGGCGGTACTCCCATTTAGTTAAAATAAGGACAACAAAATAAAAACAATAATTCTTTGATATTTTATGTTTTCTAAAACTTTCGACTAAATGATTCTTTGGTTTAAATGTAACAACATGTGATGTTATAAAATAAACAAAATTCTGACGCCGATTTATGGTGGGTGACACAGAGAAAGGTCCGGTGGAGTGAGGATCTCTAGGTAGCCCTTATTCACTCACTCTGTATACTATTTAATTGGGGAACATGTCATACATGCCAAATATTTTATGGATGAACTTACGTACGTACGGATACGTACCTAATATGTTTTGGTGAACTAGGCATACAGCCCTAATATATTTTGAATGAAGACTGTACACATCCATAATTTGCGTAAAATTGGAATACGACCAATATATTTTGCGTGAACCTAGCATACCAAAGTATTTAGGTTGAATTTGACATACGACGCCAATATACTTTGAATTAATCTGTCATATGTACACAATACAGTTTTGGTGAGTTGGCACATGATCCCAATTTACTATAATGGAATTAGCCATGCGACAAGCAAAATATTTTGTTTGATTGGTTCACTTACGACTTCAATTCTTTTAAGCAGACTTAGCCACTGACGAACATATTTTGATTGAACTAGGCATAAGCCTCCAGCATTATATGGATGAACCAGGGTTACGATCTCAATATGTTTTGGGTGAAATTGGCAAACAAACCCAATTTATTTTGGGTTTGCTTGGCATACTGCATCAATATATTTGTGAATTTGGGATTAGGGCATTTACGGAAAGGATGCGGGTATGGAGGAAGAAATGAGGTATGCGGGAATGGACGAGAGGGATGCAAACAGGGATACGGGCATTCAAAGAGAAGTGAAAAACAGTTTTGAATTTGGTCGGAAGCGCCATGACAATGAAGAAATCACAAGGCCAGTCATTGTCAAATCGTGTTATTTATTTACGTTCGCCATGATAAGTCACGGCCAACTTTGTTGCGTTTTCAAAGTGCACAAATAAACGCAACGTGAAAATCAAAGTTGTACAATTTCAGACAAAGTAAATTTGAAGATAGTGTTGATAAATGGTTTACTGTCAATTACGTGTACAAAGAAATTTTTGAGTAACGAATTATGACTATTAATTTCTAAATAGCAGAAAACTATTAATTTGTAAATAGACAAAAACTATTACTTTTTCCTAGATATTTCCAATTGAAGAGGGACTAACTCCTGGCCTCAAACTACGTTCAAACATTGGGCATGGGATGGGCAATGGGAACAGATCCCAAGCACGCTCAATTAGGGTTTCGAATGACTCTGATTCATCGATTTGTCGGAATCACTAGTTTTTGGTGACTCTGACTCAATAGAGAAATGGAGTCACTGAGCCACCTGACTCATGACTCTTGCTTTTCCAAAGTGACTGAGTCTTGACTCACTACGAAGAGTCATGACTACCAACCAACAAAGCGTTACTGCTTACATCTTGCCATTTTTGTACTACCCAATTCTTTTCAACTCCCGAAACCCACAACAAATCAGAGAGTGGGAGTTTGCTGCTGCGCAGCTCGTGTTTAGTTTGAAGCACACTTGTAACTTACACCACTACACATCGAAATCGAACTCTAGATTTTAATAGATAATTCGAAGCAGACAACCATTTGAAATAGAAATGTAAGTGGAAATCAATGATTTTAAAAAACCACGAAATCTAAACCATTATTCATATTTTTAATTGAACAAAGTCAATAAAACAACAAAAGTTCAAAACATTCCGATGTGTTCAATCATAGATTATTTTGGTAGAGTTGACACGAAGGATCAGTGTAAATATTGCAAGTGAGCTAATTTAATTTTAAATCAAAGATCAAAAATTAAAGAAATAAATAAAAGATAAAAATAAAAGGATTTCGAAAATTTATTTAAATAATTAAAAAAAAATTTTTTTTTTTTGAGTTTATTACGTATAATTTAAGAAATGAAACGGAACGTGATTCACATGACATATCAATGATAAAAAAAATTTACCAATTTAATTTGAAGTTACACTCTGGCTTAATGTTTTCATATGTAATCTATATATTGATATCGATATTTCAATGTTTGAGTCTTCAATATTGAAATACAGTGGTTTTAGCTTGATGTCACCTCCGAGGGAGCCAAAAAATCGGTTGACAGAAGGCGGAGTTGACCATAGCCGATAATGGCAACTGACTAATACTTCATAGATTAGGTGACCTAAAACGAAGTTTCTGGTTTTAGATGCGCATTTTATGATACGATATCTTTTTCGATTTATTTTACAGCTTTTGAATTTATTACCTGAATTTGGAATACTCTAAAAGCAAATTACTTCTTAATGTAATCGGCAAGTTTTTTTTTTGCAATATGCCAGAAAAATGGCTTTGAGATATTATCGTGTCAGAAACTCCAAAATATCGGTACTTGTTTGCAAAGTTCTTCACTTCCAATGTTGCTTATCATTAAAACTGTAGTTTCTCAATTCTAACCATGTGCCCATCTAAAGTTGGCATATTCACGGTTGGAATAAACTCGCGACTGCTGCTGAGTCTTTAAAAAAGTAAACTTTCACGATCGAGGATCGCATAGTAGAATACAACAAATAGGTTAATGAAACAGTCATCCCAAAGGTCTCTGATTGCCCACACCATTTAAACAAACATGAGTATATTCTGGTCCTGAGAACCGAAAGTTGCCACTAAAGTGCGGTTATATGCCATGTAGGCAGTTCAAATGTGCTGACAATTGGCGGAGATTGGTAAAAGGAGGTGTGACAATAGGCAGAGTATTTAGTACATGAGAGCATGGAGTTTAGCCGGGGGAAAGTCAACAGGTTGGCAATAAGCGAAGTGTGACATTAAGCTAAAACCACCGTATTGATATTTCTGAATGAGATCAATATTACATGGCCTGGTCAGTTTCTGTCCTAAGACTGAAAGTAGAGAAAATCCCTTGGAATCGAATGACACTCATAATTAAAAAATACGTTTTCACATGCAAAAGAAACGGTAAAAAGGGCTGTGGGGAGGTATGGAGGAAGGTTCCGAGGTAGGTAGAAGAGTTAATCTAAATTCCCATAATGTAAAATTAGTCTCGGAAAAACTATGAAAACAGTAAATCGGAGTTGACGGATATGGCTCGTGTATGAACTTGTCCGTTTCTAGTGCATGGGATATCTATTGGTGAAAACCTCATCAGGATCTGTCAAGTTCTTTTTTAGTTAGACAGAACAGATCTATAATTTGTTTGCGACACCCAATAATTGGCAAACACTTGTGTGATTTCTAATTTTTCAAAATGCAAACTAATTACACAGTGAACTTGAATTTTGAATAAACTTGAATTTTGGAATCCAGGATGACATGGTGTGAACCATTACTTTTTGGTCACTTTGATCAGTTATCTCGAGTTCTCGAGAACTCGAGATCACTTTGAATTGAAAATGTGAAAGTGACATTTGACTTTTTAATCAAACTGAACCATGTTCACAGGAACTCGAGTCACTTTGACTTTTGACTCTTGGATTGGTAATACCACCCTAAGTCACCTGACTCTGACTCAAGCTACAGGCGTGATTCTATAAAAGTCACTGATGAGTCAGGTTCACTGTAGTGTTCTCCATGACTCTGACTCTGACTCCCAGGGTATTTGGGAGTCGGGAGTCATTTGATGACTCTGACTCCAAGGGTTTTCGGAGTCAGAGTCATGACTCTGGGAGTCGACTCCCAGACGTGGGAGTCATGACTCTTTTGAAACATGCGCACATGGGCATATGGGACTATCTTTTTTACTTTTTTTTTCTCATCTACTTTAATCACTTAACGCAAGGTTCCTTGACAAAAAGAAACTAAAAAAGAAACTTTTATCAGGCTACAACATATGTTGAAAATTTAAAAATTACAAATTTTTTTCATGAATATTGGTCGATATCCAGACCCAAGGTATAGCAAAGGAGCTGCAAATATAATTTACATGCAAATACAATTTACATGCAAATATAATTTACATGCAAATATTATTTCGATAGTTATTTTTAGAAAAAATATTTAACAAAAGTTACGAATTATTGTTTATTTAACCTGATGAGAGTGGCTAATTTAGTTTCTTGTTGTCAAAGAAACTTGACTAAATGTATTAAAAAATTTTGTTTCAGATTTTCCTACCGTATTTTCCATTTTTGTGTTATGTGACCTCGGAGTCGAGAGTCATGACTCTGACTCTGACTCAGAGTCGACTCCCAAAATTTAAGGAGTCAGACTCATGACTCCGAGAGTCGACTCCTAACATTTAGAGAATCAGAATCATGACTCCCAGAGTCAATGACTCTGACTCCAGCCAAACTGGGAGTCATGGAGTACACTAGTTCACTGAATTAGTGAGCCATGAGTGAGTCACCTGACTCTGAAGAAAATGGGAGTCATTCGCAACCCTATGCTCAACCACAATTTATTTTATTTATAATAAGGCTAAATCAGATACCATTTATTAAGACATCCAACTAACTGACAGACGCTGCCTCGTGTGATTGCCTGCTTTCTTCGAAATCTTCTACACAATTTTTTGTGCATATGCTTTCCTTCATTTTGATGCAATGCCCACGGCAGCGCTAGCCGTGTGAGCGTTGGCTAGTGGTGACATAATTCATGAAGACAATGGTTTTTATTAGACGTAACTATTCGTAACAAGTTGATCTTGATTAATTGAGGGATTGAGCGTAAAAAACAGGTAAATTCACTTTCTTCAAAAGTTCTTTGATTGTTTGTAAACAAACTAATCAACAAACTATAAACAAATGAAAAAATTTGATATTCTGACGGCATTTTTATGCATTGATTTTCCTAAATAAAGAATTTTTTTTACATTAAATTGACTTGACCTTGAAACAAATCGCTGATTTCAAAAGTGAAATGACTCCATCCAATAACATTTAAACTTTAGGAAACAACAAAAGGCGTACGTTGTAATAGCTTTGCCACATCAACCAACCTTCCTATGAGAATGATTTCCGTAACCATACGAATTTTGTAACTAACAAGTAAAACGTTGAATGACTGACACCAGGATTCTATGCTCAATCCGTCAATTAGTCCAATGAAACAAACCAGTGTTCATTATACGGTGAGATCATATAATGAAATCAAATTCGCGCCTTGTCGATACTTATTTACCAGAGAAATCTCTGGGACTCCATGTTCGGAATGATAGAAAAGGCGAAAAACTTTGATTTCTTATTATTTAATTTTATGGTATAGTTATTATTCATGAGAAATTGAATTTTTTAAAGTTGGGTTTGATTGACGTGTTGAATAACAAGGAACAGAATAAACTTTCACTTTCTTGTCTGTCAAATATGCGAAGTTCTGTTGACTACAGCTGGACTATTTTTATTTTGACTAATTGCAAATTGTTGCATATTTTCTTCATAGTATTTGGCACCTTTTGGAGAGTTTCCACTTCCACTGAAGCGTGGTTCTTCGGAACTGAAATTTCAATTGCGAATTAACTGGTATATATTCTAAAATTAATTCCTTTACAAATATGAAACAAGAGTGTACAGAGCACACATGGGCGTTTGAGGTTCGGAAAAATTTCATCGAACCATGGAACAAGGTGTGAGCGGTAAGCCGCTGTATGTTTTTTAGTGAGTCCGAGAAATTTTACGCACACGCACTGTAATCTATTGTTGGTTCTATAATATTACAAAAATTGAACGATTAAAAACTTTGAACTATTAAAAATTTGCACTATTAAAAAATTGCACTGTTAAAAAATGTGTACTATTTTAGAACCAACAATAGATTACAGTGCGAGTGCGTAAAATTTCTCGGACTCCCTAAAACAAATACCGCGGCTTACCGCTCACACCTGACCGAGAATATAAGATTACCGAGCCAATTTTCTCGGTCAGGTGTAAGCGGTAAGCCGCGGTATTTTTTAAGTGAGTCCGAAAAATTTTACGTACACGCACTGTAATCTATTGGTGGTTCTATAATATTAAAAACTTTGAAATATTAAAAAATGTGTATTATTATAGAACCAACAATAGATTATAGTGCGAGTGCGTAAAATTTCTCAGACTCACTAAAAGAATACCGCGACTTACCGCTCATACCTGACCGAGAATATAAGATTACCAAGCTAATTTTCTCGGTCAGATGTGAGCGGTAAGCCGCGGAATTTTTTTTTAGTGAGTCCGAGAAATTTTACGCACACGCACTGTAATCTATTATTGGTTCTATACACACATGGGAGTTTGAGGTTCGGAAAAATTTCATCGAACCCCGAACCGAACCGAACATTGTTCGATACGGGTTCGGTATATTTTTTAATTAGTTACGGGTTCGGTTCGACACGNCCCGAACCGAACCGAACATTGTTCGATACGGGTTCGGTATATTTTTTAATTAGTTACGGGTTCGGTTCGACACGGTATAGGTTCGGTTCGGGTTCGGTGCGGCCTTAAATTTTTGTACTTAGGAATCGGTTCGGTTCGGTTCGTAGCTGAGCCTGGTTCGGTTCGGGAAGTTCGGCGAACCCGAATGTTTGGATATTAGATGGGGCAAGGTAATTTTACAAACACTCGGTTTTTAATTGTTCCAGACCTGTTTATCACTGACACTGAGCAGCGCACTAACTTGCCAGAACACCCATTCTTTATCTTTACAAAGTATTTTGTTGCTGTATTGCTTTGTTTTTGTACTTAGTATGTATTTGTCTTCTGCGTAGCGTGTGTTGCAGATTGTCGTGTAGGGACATGGGCAGGGCATTGAATCGATTATTACTTTATTGAATGTACTTTTATTTACTTTATTTTGTATTACTTTATTTTGTATTTTGAATTACAAGTTATGAAACATTACATTAATGAAATGATTTTCCTTCAATCTACTATATCAAAGACCAAGAGAAAGACATACTTTGTAACTAAGTTCGAAATAGTAATCTGAAATTTCGATTACTCGAAATCGAAATCGAAATTTTGAGTACAATTTGGATTACTTGGCAAAATTTCAATTTCAATTTTCATTTGGCGGAACGGGAAAGTTATTACATTCGATTTCAATTTCGAGTTCGAATGCCTAGTGTGGGATTTCGATTTGTATTGAAATTATTAAAGCCAAAGCTAAAACTTACTTTTTAACCTAAGCTAAATGTTAGATCCACTAGGGATTATAGCTTGTAATGCTGAGCACCTTAAAATCGTGGATATTGACTTACAAAATTAAAAATCGAAATCAAAATAATGAAATAGAAATTTACAACCTAACAACCTAACTTATTCAAATTGTTCAAATTAANTCGAAATCAAAATAATGAAATAGAAATTTACAACCTAACAACCTAACTTATTCAAATTGTTCAAATTAAATCAACTATTACAATTTAAACCAATTACTGACCAATTAATGGTTAAATAACATTCGTTAGTTCAATTAAAAAAGGTGATTTTTCATGCTGCTTTTTTAGAAAGGGTGGAAAATTGAGAAATTTTAATTCAAGTTGAAATATAGTTTAAATTGGATATGAAAGTAATTCGATAACTGACTAATATCAAAAGTCCATGGATAACATTGCCCCACCTCGGATACACTTCGGTAGAATTTATAAATGTATGGAAATTTCTGAGCAGTGCAAAGCGAAACTGGTTCGCAAAATGAATTATAATTACTACGCACCTTCATCAAGGCAAATGTGAAATTATAAGTTAGCTTGGGTTCGGTTCGGTTCGACAGGTACGTGGTTCGGTTCGGTTCGATTGGGTCGAGGTTCGGTGCGGGTTCGGTTCGAGAGAGTAAAATATTAAAGTAGAATCGGGTTCGGTTCGGTTCGACAGAATAGAGGTTCGGTGCGGGTTCGGTGCGCTAAAGTAAAATTTGAAGTTGGTTCGGGTTCGGCTCGGTTCGATAGAGGCGAGGTTCGGTTCGGGTACGGTGCGGCAGAAATTTTTTGTAATAGGTTCGGGTTCGGAAGGTTCGGCGAACCACAAACGCCCATGTGTGGTACAGAGGCGGTTTAAATGTCAGTTTTAATAACCCTGGCTTAAATATAGTGTTAAATAAGTCGGGTTTTACACGCATAAGAGTGACATAGCATGGGTTTGCTTGCGCTGTCCTCAAACACTAAACATAAACTGCACAACTAATTGTAAGTTTTGCTAACTGAAATTTCTCGGCATATAAACATAACGGTCATTCTTACTCTCAAAAACCTAATTTAAGTGAGTCTTGTTCACTGGTTTACGTGTTCAAAGAACTGCAAGAAATTGAAAAATGGGTAATTCTTTGTGAAATATTTTATTAGTGTTTCGGGCTTGGGCACTTTATTTATAAAGATGCCTAGCAAAAGGTGAATCCCACCCCTCCACCAATCAAAATCTAAATACATATGAACTCACACTCAGTAAGTGCTCCGGATACATGGCTATACTACCGGAGGTTACACTACTCATGAGAAGTGAATAAAGTACAAAAATACAAAAGGAATTTCGCTTTATTTACTTTGAGCTAGTGTTCTCCATGACTCTGACTTTCATTACTTTGACTCTCGTTACTCTGACTCATGATTGACTCGCATTGACCGACTCTCAAGATTTTTAGGGATCTCCTAGCAACATGGTGATTACAAAAATGACTCCCGCTACATGAATATCGAATTACCGGGCGCGGATTTGCATAATTTCAAAACTTGATATTTTAATAATATGAATGCAATGGTACATAGCATCCATCAAGTATCATAAACATATATCTTTGAAATTATTACCGCTATGCCAATATCGAATTACCGGGAGCGGAATTACAAACTTCAAGTATTTGGTATTCTAATCATATGAAATCATTGGTACATAGCTGCCATCAAGCGTTAACATATATCCTTGAAATTATTACCGCTATGCAAATATCGAAATACCGAGAGCGGAATTACAAACCTCCAAATTTTGCTATTTAATGATATGAATGCATTGGTATAAACCTGCCAACAAACAAGAATATTTTTTATAATTAATACCGCTATGCCAATATCGAATTACCAGGAGCAGAATTATAAACCTCAAAATTTTGTTATTCTAATGATATGAATAATTTTTACAGAAATGACATGAAGTATAAACGCATTTATTTTAATTTATTACCGCTGTGCCGATATCGATTTAGCGGCAGCAGAATTACAAACTTCATAAATATGCTATTCTGATGATATAAATTCATTGGTACATAGTAACCAACAATCAAACATTTATTTTAATTATTACCGCTATGCTAATATCAAATTACCAGAAGCGGAATTTCAAATCTCAAAAATTTGACGAGGAGCGCTTACGTGTACTTTGTAAAATTTACATCAGGTCTTCAAATTTTTTTATTCAAGTTATAATCAATGGAATTCAATCAAATCACTAATATTAGTAAATGCTCGTTACATTTAAAATTTGAATGAGAAACCAGTAGTATTTTGATAGCAGCTATGTACCATTGTATACATATCATCCCAAAAGCAAATTATTGAAGCTTAAAATTCTACTCCCGATAATTTGATATTAGCAAGCGGTAAAAAATTCAAATAAATATGTCTGTTTGTTTGCAGCTATGTACCAATGCATTCAAATCATTAGAGCACCAAAATTTTGAGGTTTGTAATTCCGCTCCCGGTGATTCGATATTTGCATAGCAGTAAAAAACTCAAGGAAATATGTTTGTTTAGTGGTAGCTATGTATTATTGGATTCATATCATTAAAACACCAAATTTTGGAGGTTTGTGAATTACGCTCTCAGTAATTCGATATTGGCATAGCGGTAATAAATTCAAATAAATATGGTTATGCGTTATGTTTTCTATGTACAAGTAAATTCATATCATTAGAATATCAAATTTTGTAGGTTTGCAATTCCGCTCCCGGTGATACGATATTAGCATAGCGATAATTATTTCATGCTTGAAATCACCTTGATGCTTAAGTATATCATCCATAATTTAATTAATTGTTTCCTAAAAAATTAATTATATATTGTCTGACAAAAATGGAGTCACAATCATGACTCGATTATTTATTAAGCCCATTATTAAGCCTCGTACCCAACCAGTTTAGGTATATTTTGTGCTACCCGAATAGGTAGTCATGGCACTTGCTCATTTGCATTTTTGAGTTCGAAGTAATTTTTCTTAAATTTTGACTTACTTTATAAATTCATTTTAAATATTTTGCCGCCAAATGTTAATAGTATTCTTTAGCTCAGCTTAAATCCACTGAAACAACGTTTTTACCAGTACTTTGGTACCTTTGATATCATTGAATAAATCTCATTTGAACATGATGAACAACTTTTGTATGAGTCATTTCATCGATTACGAGCGACCTCCGTTGTCTGACCTAGACCTATCACCTCAAGCGGTCATAACAGAAAATAATATCAGAGAGAAAAGTATTCAGTTTAACATGCTGAACAACTTGTATTGGTCATTTCATTCATTAATGGAGACCAGAGAGAGGTTTGACCGTGACCTATGACCTCAAGGATTCATCACGGAAAAAAAATTTTCAGATGAAAGTTACTTAGTTTAACATGCTGAACAACTTTTGTATGGATCATTTCATCGCTTACGGTAGACCCCTGGGTCTGACCTTGCCCTCTGACCTCAAGAGGTCATCACAGAAAAATTTTTCACAGGTAAAAGTTACTCAGTTGAACAAGATTAACAACTTTTGTAAGGGTCATATTATCGGTCATATAGGGCATAAAAATTTTTTTTGTACATAACCTTATGGAGGAAAACTTAGAAAAATTTCGAGATGGGGAATACAACGTTAAAAAAAATTAGAAAATTTCGTGGCCATCGAATCGCCGAATCCAACCTCCACCTGTGGATCCGGGTGGATCCACCCGTGGATCCACAAATTCATGTGAAACACATCAATCTCGTTATTGAACAAATTCCACATGTGGATCTTAGTGGGTCCACAGGTGGATACACCCGTGGATCCACAAATTCATGTGAAACATACATCAATCTCATTTTTGAACAAAATCCACCTATGGATCCAAGTGGTTCCACAGGTGGAGCCGGGTGGATCCACCCGTGGCTCCACAAATTCATGTGAAACATGCATCAATATCATTTTTGAGCAAAATCCACCTCTGGATCCGGGTGGAGCCGGGTGGATCCACCCGTGGAACCACAAACCCATGTGAAACATGCATCAATATCATTTTTGAGCAAAATCCACCTGTGGATCCAAGTGGGTCCACAGGTGGATCCGGGTGGATCCACCCGTGGATCCACAAATTTATGTGAAACATACATCAATATCATTTTTGAGCTAAATCCACCTGTGGATCCAAGTGGGTCCACAGGTGGATCCGGGTAGATCCACCCGTAGATCCACAAATTCATGTGAAACATACATCAATATCATTTTTGAGCAAAATCCACCTGTGGATAAAATTTGGTCCACAGGTGGAGGTGGGTGGTGGAACAAAAAAATAATTCCACCTTGGATCCACCCAATATCTGCTGGGAAAGTAAAAGTCAGCCGGTTTAACTAATTGGTAAGTTGATTTATTTTTAGTTTTGTACAATGTCAGTTCAATCTAAAAATTGTTCAAATAGAACTACCCCAATATGAGACATCACCAGGGAAGATTTTTGGCTAAACATTGTAATGTATGGTTCTAATTTAATAAAGACCTGCTTTTGCTCCGCTAGGTAATTTTTTGTGGGATTTAGGGCAAAAAAACTTTAGATAAATTAGATGAAAAGATAATTAGGTGTGAGTCGCAATATTCCGCTGGCGCATACTTCTAAACTTCTTCCTTTTTTGAAGTTTAAATGTGTGGAGAGATTTCTGTCAAAACTAAAAATTGTTATACGATTAAAAAATGCATCAATTAGAAAATAACTTTGTACTATTAAAAACGTAAAAATGTGAGATAACTTTAATTATTTTTTGAACTATTTAAATTTAAATTTTTGTAATTATTTTATTTAATGTCACGGGAAATCCTGTAACATGTTTGCTCAAGAGGACTTAAAATAATCTCCATTATTAGTCATTATGCAAGCGTTTTACTCCGTTTGTACTTAGATTCCAACCAACATTGGGTCTTTACTACTTTGAGGACAAGCAAGTCCAGTGAATCGAATAACTGATAAAAATTTGTTATAGTTTATATTTTTTGATGGTTACACATTTTTTAATAGTGTAGTGTTTTTAATGATTGAAAGGTTTTAGTAGTAGTACAAATATCTTAATCGTACAAAAGTTTTAATAGTATTATAGAACCACACATGGGCGTTTGTAGTTCGCCGAACCTTCCGAACCCGAACCTATTACAAAAAATTTCTGCCGCACCGTACCCGAACCGAACCTCGCCTCTATCGAACCGAGCCGAACCCGAACCAACTTCAAATTTTACTTTAGCGCACCGAACCCGCACCGAACCTCTATTCTGTCGAACCAAACCGAACCCGATTCTACTTTAATATTTTACTCTCTCGAACCGAACCCGCACCGAACCTCGACCCAATCGAACNCGGCTTACCGCTCACACCTGACCGAGAATATAAGATTACCAAGCCAATTTTCTCGGTCAGGTGTGAGCGGTAAGTCGCGGTATTTTTTTTAGTGAGTCCGAGAACTTTTACGCACACGCACTGTNCTCGGACTCACTAAAAAACATACAGCGGCTTACCGCTCACACCTGACCGAGAATATAAGATTACCAAGCCAATTTTCTCGGTCAGGTGTGAGCGGTAAGTCGCGGTATTTTTTTTAGTGAGTCCGAGAACTTTTACGCACACGCACTGTAATCTATTGTTGGTTCTATAATAGTGCAAAAATTTTGAGTGCAAATTTTTAATAGCGTAAAGTTAATTTTTTAATTGATGCAAGTTTTTTTATTAGCACAACAATTATTAGTTTTGATACAGAAATCCTTCCTTAAAATTGGAGGAAGTGTTTTGTATTTTGTTTCATTCAAATAACTCACTGTACAGGGTGTTTAAAATAAAACGTTACTGATTTTCTCCGACTTTCACCAAAATTGATTGAATCCAGCAAATTACACTATCTGTGGCAGTTGGGTGAAGTTGTCTTACATTTAAGTACAAAATAAAAACTATAAAAAAATCAAACAAACCCAACATAAAATATAAATAGTACGTGTAATACAGATACCAATAAGTGACTTGCACCTTTTACAAAATAATATTATGACATTGGTTCAATGAAATGAAGTTTCGCGTCTAAGAAAGATAGTTGTGATATAGTCATTTTGTTTTTTGCTGATTAGGTTGTAAGGGACTTACAAGACGTGCAAGAGTTGGATGGTTTTTGCAAAAGCATTGTTGTCCTTGTGATCTGTGAGCTTAACCGTATAGATTTTCCATCACTTTAAATTCTTATTTATTANTACAAGACGTGCAAGAGTTGGATGGTTTTTGCAAAAGCATTGTTGTCCTTGTGATCTGTGAGCTTACCCGTATAGATTTTCCATCACTTTAAATTCTTATTTATTAAATTTATAAATTTAATAATTAACAAATTTTCTTCTTCAATTAATTTCTTTTCAAATAACTTCACTTTGGTAGTTAGGGAGAAACCGAGATTAACGGCGACTTGGGCAGGCAAAACTGTCGGCCTGGATGTTCAAAAAAGTATGATCAAAAAAGTATGGATACATAGTTTGAACAATTACGTAATTGTGTGATTGTCAATTACACAGTTACGTAATTAGGTGATTGTCAATTACACAATTATAATTACAACCAACCAATTACTGTAATGTTTAATCGATTAGATTTGGAGAGTAACTGTAATTGGCATTGATAATGCCGGTTGTCGTAGTTTTATCGACCTGAGCCTAACTGTTTGAGTATGTTTGTAATGCGGATGCTGGCTTCACTCCCTCCACTTTTATGACTTTAGCGCCAGCTAAAAGGATGTCTCAAGTGTTTCTGAGTGAAAGCTACTTTCTTCAGTAACGTTTTATTTTGAACACCCTGTACTATATTGTATCAAGTAAGTACAGGGTGAGAAATCTTTTTAGTATCCTCTTTTTCCACTTTCACCATAGCTCCTCCGAATCTACGTCGTTAGATTACAGGGCCAACCACTTTATTATGGGCCTTCTTTCTTCGACTTTCACCAAAAACGACTTGGGGCAGGCGATACACAATTAGTAAATGATGGAAGTGAAGTTAATTTTATTATAATACTAAAATGTCTGTTACGATTAGATACACTAATCCGAGATGTGTTAATGCCCAAAATCAAATCGGGGTTCGGATTTCCGAATTGGGCCGATTTTTCCCGGGGTAAACTTGACCACAGATAGTGTCATTTTTGACCTTCTCTACCACTTAAATTTACAACAAAATTTTTTACTTTTAATGCATATCTTGCATTTTCACAAATTTTTTTAATTTTCACGAAATTTTTTTAGTGTACACACAATTCTTTAGTTTTCATTAGAGGTGTTGCGAAGCTTCGAAATATCGAAGCTTCGATCTTCAAAGTTTCATGGCAATCTTCGAAGAAGTCTTTGATCGAAGTTTCGAAGGTTAAATTTCACAATTTGAGCGTGTCGACTTACACACAATTTCATTCATTTAATAAAATGATATCACTCGTTTGTTGTTCTTTGTTTGAAAATTTAATTAAACTACTTCCAGTAAACGGAGAAATACTTACGTTTCTCCATCATAAATTAAAACGAACGAGTTACATTTACAAATACTAAAAACTACTTTGCATTTAATTTTATTCGTTATATAGAAATAAAATTCTAATTTCTCAATTTACAACGTAATGTAACGTTAAAATGGCTGCCGCTTGTTATTACTATTCTTTAGACACCCCACATGCAAATCCTTCCAACTTCGTTTTTTTTTCGATCTTCCATCGAAGGGAAAAAATGCCCTTCACAACACCTCTAGTTTTCATGAATTTTTTAGTGTGAATGAATAAAATTTTTTTCTCAGTAGGTCAAGAATTTTACCGGGGATAAATCGGCCCAAATTTCAACCGGGGTGCCACCAAAGGCACCATACCCATTAACACATGACTGACACTAATGCAAAGCAATGAAGCAAAGCAGAGAGATAGTCAGAGGGGTCGGCAGGTTCTCTGTTGAGTCAGGTGGAATAGATGCCAAGGGATCGTACCCCATTCCTCTAGTTGGTCATTTCTCTCAATTACCCATCTTTCAGCATTACAGAATGGCGTTTGTTTAAAAAAATCAAAATCAGTTTTGACTAGACAAGTTATTGTAAAGCAGTGCAAAGGATGAAAGCAGAGAGGCAGAGAGAGGGGTCGACAGGTTCTCTGTTGAGTGAGGTGGAGTAGATGCAAAGGGACCATACCCCATTCCACTCATTCTCTCAACTCTCTGCTGCTCTTGTTAAATAATTAAGTTTTCATAGTTATGTTATCTCAAACATACGCTAACTTCATTTCCTCCAAATTGAGTATTTCGCGCTATTTATTTGCTGTCTCAATTTTTTTTTGGTGAAAGCGACTTTCTACAGCCCGGAATAAAGTGGTTGGCACTGTATTTCTGTGGGAGTTCTGTATCGCCTAGGTGTGTAGATGTGAGGAGACTCGTAATCTCACAGTAGCCAAGCGAGGCTCTAATCCTCAAGGTCATGAGTTATAAACTCTCCTGTGAAATAAGGAGAACCATGGTCCAGTAGAAATACACTGACTACTCTATTTCTTGATTCATTTCTCACATTACGGATATTAAATCAGATTTGTTTTAGAAAATGGGAGTCTGTAATAACGAGAGGTGGTTAGCTGAGAGAATAATGCCAAAGTCGAGGAATGGGGTATAATAACTTTGCATCTACTCCATCTGATTCAATAGAGAATTGGCTGATTTCTGTTTCGCTGCTTTATTTTTGTGACGATATGCTATTCTGTAAGTCTAATTGGTACCTAGTTTGATAGGAAAAACCAAGTCGAGGAATGACCCCTGAGTATCTATACCACCTCACTCACTAGGGAACAGTCGTGACTTGCCCTTTCCAATTTAAGTAAATCTTAGCTTTTAATCTATTTTAAGGTTATTAAAGTCGTGTGGCAGAAGGTTTTCCACAGACGACCAGAAGGAGCCAAATTATGGCTACCTGAAAAACTTATTTTTTTTAAACAACAACAAAGAAGAAAGTATGCTGAAGTGAAGAGTGGACTAAATCCATTCCTTCACAACGGTTGCTAGTGTGGCGTGGTGGTGTTTGCTTACAAATTTTAGTATAAGGCTCGTGTCTTCGAGTCTTACTTTAGATCATAATTTTTTTATGATTGATTTAACAATTTTTAACAGTATAATTTACGACAGGGTGTTTTAATTACAAATGATATGTAAAAAAAATCTTTTTTAAATCTGAATATCTGAAAATATTTTTATGGCTGTGGGAACCCATGGGAGAACAACCCATGTGGGACTGCGGAAACCCACGGGAAGGCAGTGAGAACCCACGCGAGGGCTCGAACAACCTACGGGGGCTGTGGGAATCCACGGGAGGATTGCGAAACCCGAAGGAATGGCTGCAGGAACCCACGGGGGCTGCTGGAATCCATGGGAGAGCTACGGGAATCAACGAATGACCAACTACCCACGTGAGGGCTGCGGGAAAACACGGGTGGGTCACGGTAACCCACGAGAGAGCGCGTTTGCTTCATTTGCACTATAACGGGTCTCCCACAACCCTCCCATTTCTTCCCGCAGCCTTTCCGTGTCTTTCCGCAACACTCCAGCTGGTTGCAGCAGTCCTCTTGGTGGTTGCCGCAGCCTTTCAACTGGTTGCCGCATCTCCCATGGGTTCCCACAGCCCTCCCGTGTGTTCAAGCATCCCCCATGGGTTGCTAAAGCCCTCCAGTGTGTTCCCGCAGCTCTCCCATGTGTTCCCACGTTCATCCCGTGTCTTGCCGCAGCCCTCCCGTGTCTTCCCGCAACCCTCGCAAGGGTTTCCGCAGTCCCGTGGGTTGTTGCAGCTCTCCCATGGGTTCCCACAGCCATAAAAATATTTTCAGATTTTCAGATTTAAAAAAAATTTTTTTACATATCATTTGTAATTAAGAACACCCTGTCGTAAATTATATTGTTTAAAATTGTGAAATCAATCATAAAAAAATTATGATCTAACGTAAGACTCGGACGCACGAGCCTTATATTAAAATTTGTAAGCAAACACCACCACGCCACACTAGCAACATTTGTGAAGAGATGGATTTTAGGCCACTGTTCACTTTCTTTATTTTTGTTTAAAAAAAGTAAGTTTTTCAGGTAGTTATTATTCGGCTCTTTCTGGTCGTTTGTGGAAAACCTTCTGTCACACGACTTTAATTACCTTAAACTAGATTAAAAGCTAGGATTTAATTAAATTGGAAAGGGCAAGTCACGAGTGTTCCTAGTCAGAGAATCTGCCTACCCCTCTCTTTACTTCTCTCTTTTGCTGCACTATGCTTCTTAAGTAGTCTTCACTTTTGAATTGAATTGAGACAAAAAGTGAAGACTACTTAAGAAGCATATGACACACTCTCATTTCTTATTTCAATTTAAATTCCGCCCAATCGTAGTTTTTGATTATTTCTTCCGACATACTGCCGTAGCCGACTGTCAATTTTTATGTAAAATCCCCTCTCAGTGACATGAAAAAAGACGTCATGTGAAAGCATGCTTTCCAGATACTAAAAAAGATTACTCATTCTGTACTACTTTGCAGAGTTCCAAGATGTCTAGAAAAAAGAAAATATAACCACAAATTGTGGTTATATTTTCTATGTGAAAATAATTGAAACCGATATCGACAGGACCTGGACTTAAATTTGATAATGAAAATCTACCTCTTTTGGTGTTGAGCCAAGAGCCCTTGAGGTGGTAAAAAATAAAAACATGGTCAAGACAGGTAGACGGATAGGATACTCGCACAAAACCCGCTACTTTCGCATTTCGATGATAATAATTTTTAAATCCGACCGATTGAACTTACCCTTGAGTGTATATCCAGGCAAAGTAGTAAGCAAGCGCCAGGCAAAGTGATATTAGAAGCGATCCAAAGACAAGAAGGAAAGGACGCAGTGTCCCACGGAATTTTGAATATTGCGAACATTGTGTGTCACCGTATCGAGAACAGGACAAATATGAACAACTACTAGTTTCTAGTTCATCTAAAATATTAAAATTGTCATCACCAAAATCAAAAAAGAGGTTTTTGAACACAAAGATTTCATTTTCAATAAATTTGAACTAAATTACCTTGTATTTTTTTAAACTCCTGTGCATCTAGAACTGAAATAAGTCCTTGAATACAG
The DNA here is from genome assembly GCA_002738285.1 of Holacanthella duospinosa. Classification (NCBI taxonomy): domain Eukaryota; kingdom Metazoa; phylum Arthropoda; class Collembola; order Poduromorpha; family Neanuridae; genus Holacanthella; species Holacanthella duospinosa. The sequence continues at coordinate 310,869 of NIPM01000150.1, read as the reverse complement.
TCCCATATGATTTGTGAGCATTTAGAACGTAGTTGCGCAAAATATTCTTCATTACATTCAACTTGAATTTGTAGTTCGGGTTTTCGCGACTCCGGTTGAGTTGTAGACTCCTTGTGTGGAAGCCTTTGCTTTGAATTTGTATATTCAGAGTAATTCGGCCTTCCTCTGCCTTCATTCCTAGCTTCAGTTGCTGAAGGTGTCCAGACTGACACATCAGTAGACGTAAAGTCGTCATTAACAGCATGAGTTGATTTCAAGATGTCACATCGCATCACATCACAATAGTTTCCCAAACAAACAGAATCATCTGCCTAAAAATTTACTCAAAAATTAATTTTCCAAAATTTGAACAAAAGGTACGGAGGTAACCAAACTTTTAGATATTTGATCGACTTTCTCCGAAACTTCCCCAATATCCTACAAAATTGATTTAAATCAGAGTTCGAAAAAATCAAATTTTTATATAATAATTATTGCGAATTTTTTGCACACATTTATTCCTGTGATTGGGCAGCGAGAGTGTTAAAAAAATTAAAAAAGATTTTTTCGATTTTTATATTTCAATTGTCAGAAATAAAAACTATGATGTCTGAAGCGCATTGAAAAAAATTGTTTTTTAACTTTGGAACTTGTCTATTTTTGCAAAAACATTTTCGAATTCGATTTTTACAAGTGTTAAATTGCTTAATTTCACCTAAACAAAATTGAAGCTAGGAATCTGAATTTGATTGCTCTATTAGTGTTGAAATATAGCTCCAAGTTTGTTATAATGGGTCAAAATAAAAATCCAAAAAATGATTAATTTTTGGATTTAAATCCTGATTCAAATTAGATTTAAATCCGACTTCCAACCCTGGTTTAAATTAATGCAAATATAAACAAGATGACAAATCGCAATGGGCACTGGAATATTGTGCAAATTATTCAACATTTCGTTTCCACTAAATTTTTGTTTCGTGTCTTAAGTGGAAACAGAAAAGAAACGAATGCTTTTGTTCCCAAAAATTTGGAAACGAAATAGCCTTATTGTTCTGAAAAATTTGGAAACGGAAATGAAACCAAATAACTTTTTCATTGCTGACAGCAAAACGATGGCAGCCCTAGCCTAGAATCTAAAACTTTAGTTGGTCATGTATAAAAAACATACTTTCATAAAGATATCCGAATGACGTTTTTCAATATGCAAATCTAAATATTTTTCCAGGAAGAACCTTTTCCCACATTTTTTGCACTTCCAATGTGAGGATCGTCGCTGCTTCAAATGTTCCCGTACGCCCAACATGTCTCGGGATAGATTAAGCGGACATTCTATTGGCAATGACACACCGAAGCGATTGAGTATAGGTGTCCAGTTCTTAAATTAATCACCAAAACAATATCAGAATATTTGATAAAAGTAAATAAAATTCAGACATTTTTTTTAGTTTTACTACATTCTCCATCCGAAAAGATCCTACTGTGAGAGAGTTAGATTACTTAAGACTTAAAATAACTTACCTTTTCCACTAGTTTCCTAACAACGGACGAGTTGATGACATCACACTTTGGATCCAAATTTTTAAAGATCTGTGACCAGTTCATGTCACTTCCTGTAAAAAAAACTAAGACTAGACTAATTTCTATAATAATTATTGTAACAAAGGCAGAGAATTTAAAGCAGGATTCTGCCATGATGTAAATCGATTTACTGTTATCTAGTCCTAGGGAATGGGTGGACCCTAGAGTGTCTATTTCTCTCGCCACTTTTCCTCATATCCATCTACTATCCCGGACTTCGGTATTACTCGACGCCAGTCATATTATATATAAAATCGATTTTCCAATCTCATTCCACACCCCACTAATGTTTTTTTCAAAAATCTCTTACCAAAATCAAATCATTTAATCTCGCCAAATTTTAATTAGAAATTTTACCATAAACATTACAACTTTTCTCCACGCCTTGTTTTCCCTCCGCCAAGTTCTGGGTGCCAGGGTTTCTACTGGCAACGAAAGTCGGCTTTCTCTTTCGATAAATTGTAGAAAAATGTAGCAAACTAATTAAAGTATCAAATGAATTTCTATTTTAGGATAGATAATCGGATAGATTTATGTAATTACTAACCTTAGCCTCGGAGTAACGTTTCTAGTCATGTATGCTTGAAAGAAGCGAAAGGCTAAATCGGAATGCTAAAATTAACAGAAAGAGAATTATACTAATTAGCAATTGGGTTGCTATAAATCTGCACATATTAAAAATCACACCACACAAACCTGTATTCTTTACGCAATTTAGTATGAACGTTCAACTGAATTCAAAATGTTTTTTTTTAGTTCGAGACCTTTTTGTGCCAGCCTCGACATAAACGGGAAGGAGCACTACAGTGTAACAATAATTAAAGTTTTAACTTCACAATTTAAAAAATGTTCTTACTGTTTTAAGAATTGCTTTACTAATTAGATAAAATAAAAAAGATGAAACAAATTCAGGTAATCAATTCATGTTTTGGGAAGTTAGTTAAAATTAGCTAGTTGCGAGAATAAAGAGTTTGAAGTTGGACAAATGGCCATAATTTCCAGTGGTTGTAATCCAAACTAGTTTGTTACGAAGTTATAAAGTTTTTCCAATTCATTATAATTAATAGAAAATCGATTACATCTGAATTATAAGTAATGCCAATTGTCCGACAGAGGAATTTGATAAGGGAAAATTTATAGTTTATGAATCAGGTCACTCAAATCGACAGATTGCTAGATTATTAGCAAAATACAAACAACCTGCATCAATAATTTCTTAAAGAAAAGAGAAAACCCGAGACACAAATTAAAAACAGGGTCTAAAGGAAAGCTTTCACCACGCGACAAGCGACGGATAATTCTTAATGGTAGCAGCAATTCGACTTCTTTCAACAACATTAATAGCCTTTATTAGGTTCAATACTTCATTTGACTAATCACATATTAAAGCAAATATTTTATATGACTAATCACAGGCAACGTTTAGAAATCAACACGTGAACGGCATTGGCATTTTAGGCCAAGTCCGTATCTCGTTGATTCAACGTATGCTTTTGGTTAAGTCTAAAAACCATATAAATAGGCTCCCTCAGAGCTAATGAGGATCTCACTTCGAGATCGGTAAAATCACATCATCTAAATAAACTCTGTCCCATATTACCCGGGACTTCAACTAAAATCATCATCTTCTTAACTATCTTCATTATTAAATCAGCGATTGAATCTTATTAAAGTAATAAGTATTCAACAATGGTGGAGATGACTCGCATCAATCAATCTACCTACTTTCATCTATAAAAACAGATGCACAACAAAGAAATTAATATATCTTCGTCATCAGATCCAGGAATCCGCACATCTAAGCGAATACAAGGATTAGCACCAAGTCCGATTAATCAAGAAACAAGAACTCCTCCAAGAAACATCAACAAAACTATTTCATCCATTCAAAATTTCACATCAGCAAAAACTCTCATAGTAGAAAATAATAAAACAGAACAATTAGCAGGAAAAAAACCTCACTTCACTCATCCAAAAACAACAACGATATAGAACCGCGGACATCAGAGAGAAAAAACGTAAAAAATACTCAGCAACAAACGCGGACACCAAACAACACACTCAACCAACTAATATCAGAAAATATAAACACGCAGCAACAACCGCGGACATCAAACAGCACAACTACACAAATAACACAAGAAATCATAGCCAACACGCAACACCAACCGCGGACAACACAAAATAGATTAAATACTATGGAACAACCTACAACCGCACCAATCTACCTTCGAACCGACAAAAAACCAACATTTCGACAAAAAATTACTGAAAAAAGCCTTGAAAATTACATCATCAAATTTGAAGCATGGACCACTTCTTTAAAATTAAATGAAAGGGAAAGAAAACAACAACTCTCTACAGCCATCGAAAATCCTGGAGCAGAGCAATGGTTTTCCATCTATAGGTCAAAAATTGATGACAACACAGCATGGGACACCTTTAAAATTAGTTTTTTGGCAAACTGCCCAAAAGACCAAGAAGAAAAAGACCTCAAAATGGTTGATATTAGCAACCATCACCAAGAGATAGGAGAAAATTCCGTCTCATTTATCACACGTCTCAGGTACCTCTTTGGAGAGAATTGGGCAACCTATAAGGAAGATGAACTCTGTGAGGTGATCATCAAACAAATGTTACCACCTGTTAGACGATTCGCTCAATACCGTGATTATCTAGTACTTGGGAAGACCTAATGAAAATAATCGAAGAGTACGAAGGAAAAGGAATGAGAGAACTCGATCAACAACCCAAAACTAATAATCCACTACAATATATGACACCGATAAAACACGACTTTACAGAAAAACTAGTAAAAGCGCTAAAGGAACTAAATATCAACTTAATACAATCAAGGGAGCGTCTCAACCAGCACAACCCAAGGGCACTTCAAGGTCAACAGCCACCATTTCGACAGCAACCAATCCAGCAAGCACAACAGAGACCCTATTACAACAGTAACCAGAACAGAATATTCACCAACCAGCTTCGATGCTATGTCTGCAATATAATAGGTCCATGTGTCAGCCACATGCTTCTACAGCCAACGCAACCACCGTGGTAAACCCACACTACTGGTGGATACACCGGGCAAACCAGGAATACACCTAGATATCGTCAACCAAAGAGCTTCACTACATTTCCCCAGAATCAACAAACAGCAAGGCCGCATTACCAATCAAGTAATCAGGGAAACGACCAGCGGCGGGCCAATTAAGGTCAACTCACTCGCAAAATAATACTTCAAAAAACTTGCACATAATAAATAAGCACCTCATTCAAATACAAAACAAACCTATACTAAAAACTACAACAAACGATGGAGGACAAATCATAATCCATGGCAAAATTGGAGGAATAATAAGAGATTTAATCATAGACACAGGAGCTATGGTCTCATCGATTACAGAATCAGCACCAAATTTGAAAAATTTTCAAACAACTTTATCAACCTTGGACAACTGAAAGACCCGTTAGTTGACAAAGAAATAGCAATCACACCTATAACTATCGGTCAACTCACAATCAACTATCCATGTCTAGTAGTAGAAGACTTAGGATTTGACTTTTTACTAGTAATCGATTTTCTGAAAAAGTTCAAATTCAAAATCGATTAAAAAATTAGAATCACCTGAAACCGAAATCATACCAATCATCAGTAAAGCATCAAATATATGTCAAAAACACAAAATCCAAGAAGCATCCACAAAACAATTAATCATCAAAGCCAAAGAAAAAACACGCATTCCCAGCAGATCGCAAACAATCATCAAAATCGAGCCAACTCTATTAAAACACACCGAGGAAAGAGTCATCATCGGTTCTAAAACAGCTTACTACAAAAACCAACTACTAATCCCCAACATGATGATTAACGGCGCAACACAAGCAATCATCATAACAAACCCATCCTATCAGGATAGGTAGATAACCAAAGGTTTTGTCATAGGCAAGGAAGAAATCCAAGAAGTAACCACATCAAAAATCAACATGATATCAGTAGAACAACAAAACAAAATAAACATCAATCCAGACAAATTAAAAATCATGAAAATAATCAACATATACCACAACGTATTTTCTTGGGACCCACAACACATCAGAAGAACAGATAAATTAAAGTTCACCATAGACACAGGAGACCATCCACTTAAAAGAATTCGACCATATCCAGCATCCGAGCACGCCAGACAAAAAATTCAAGAAGAAATCAACAAAATGCTAGATCTAGACCTCATCGAACCTAGCGATTCACCATGGTCAGCACCAGTACATTTAGTTCCCAAAAAAGGCAACACTGATTCTTTTAGATTCACAACAGATTTTCGATTCTTAAATAGCATTACAAAAAATATCACAGCATATCCACTCCCACTAATCAACGATATACTAGCAAGACTTCGATCTGCAAAATACATCACCGTAATGGATCTAAAATCAAGATTTTAACAAGTCTTAATTGACGAGAAAGACAAGGCAAAATCAACTTTTGCAACACCATAAGGCCTCTACCAATACAAAGTACTCCCCATGGGCATATCTGGAGCTTCCGGACATTTCAGCAAACTCATGGATTTCATGCTTAACGGTCTAAAACCTGAAACTGTGGCAACTTTTATCATAATAATTCAGCGAATCTATCGAAGAACACACCAAAAAACTGGAGAAAGTTTTTACACGCCTTACAGACGAAGGACGTACCCTAGCACCAAGCAAATGCCGATTCGCCTACAGAGAAACCAATTTACTAGGATTCCTAGTAGGCAATGGACACATCAGAATGGACCCAGACACCATCACTGGAGTAAAAAACCTTCCAAGGCCAACAACAACAAAGCAACAACAAAGAGCACTAGGACTTTTTAACCACTACAGAAGATTCATCGAAAACTATGCAACCAAAATGGCACCACTTCACAAGCTACTCAGCAAAACCAAAAAATTTGCATGGGGCAAGGAACAAGAAGACACATTCAACGCAGCCAAAACCATCATTACTTCAGCACCGGTTTTAGCACTCTTCCAACCTGGTCTACAAACGATACTCAGGACCGACGCATCCACTATAGGCATAGCTGGTACTCTCTCCCAACTCCAAAATGGGATTGAAAATCCCGTCGCATTCGTGAGCAGAGCACTAACACCAAGCGAAGCAAAATGGACAACTAACAGAGTTGGAATTACTAGCAATCCTCTACTCACTGACCAAATTACGACAATTTACACATGACCACAAAGTTAAAATTTTCACAGACCACCACGCTCTTTGTTGGATATTAAGAGCTAAAAAAGAACTTAGTCCAAAACTAGATAGAATGGCTTTCAAATTATTTGAATTCATCATAGATGCCATTCATTACATTAAGGGAAGTCAAAATCACGTCCCAGATGCCATGTCCCGCTGTCCAGCACCACCAGATATAAAAACACTAAGTCCAACCAACGAAGACGAAGTTATATTATACAAATTCTTTCAATTCAGCTCAATCACATTGCGTTGCAACAAGTACAAGACCCTGATATCGGAAGAATTTTTGAGAGACTGAACCAAGGGGATCAGCCAACAACCCATACATTTTTCATCAACGACAACATAGTATACCACATCAATAAATACGGCAAATCACAAATTTTCATACCTAATTCTGTGAAAACAGATATTCTCCATTCTTCAGACGACGACCCACTCAGCGGACATCTAGGGTTTCACCGAACATATCACAAAATTAGGCAAACATTATTGGAAACAATTGAAGCACGACGTACACACGTATATAGCAACCTGTCACAACTGCCAGTCAAGAAAAATTCCACGACAACAAGCATACGGCAAAATGCAATTCATCAAAGTACCGGAAGAACCATTTGCACATATACAAATCGACGTAATGGGACCAATCATCCGAACATCATCACAGAAAAAATATATCGTCACTGCTATCTGCTACCTAACAAAATGGATAGAAGCAAAAGCCATCAGGGAAGCCACAACTGAAGAAATAGCTAAATTTGTCATCGAACAAATCATATGCAGACACGGGTGTCCAAGGATCCTTCAATCAGACAGAAGTACAACATTTACTTGCGAACTATTCCAACTCATCAATAATTTCTTAGGAATCAAGCACAATATGAGTACAGCGTACCATCCTGAATCCCAAGGCCTCGTAGAAAGATCTCATGGAATACTAACAGATTGTATGTCACCAGCAGCAACCAAAAAGACTGGGATAAGTTTCTACCACACATCATATTTGCTTACAACACTACAATTCAAAAAACCATAAAAATGACACCATTCTTTCTTATTCATGGTAAAAAAGCTATTTTACCATTAGAAGCTCAAATTCTAACAACACAACCATTCACAACTATGGACGACCTCGTGGAAAGAGTCCATGACGCAAGACTCTTAACTAAGGACTTCATAGAAAAAAAACAACTTCGTTACGCACAAAAATTGGACGAATTTAGAATAGCACACGAATTCCAACCAGGAGATGATGTCATAGGAAATTCATCAACAAGAACATCAATTCCATGGACCTTACAAAGTACTAGAAAAAAAAATCAGAAGTCAACTACCTTGTCGAAGCAACAAGGGGGAAACGCAACTATAAAAAAACGGTTCATATAAGTAAAATGAAACCATACTCTCAACGAGAAGACTCTAAGTATGAAAACAACTCTACTCACTTGGAATACTTAAAAAACATTGTAACAGACAAACCAGCAAAAGTGCATAACCAAGTCGACAGAAATTTTGACACTCGCGACTCAGGAAAAAAGGATCAGGAATTTAGGTCAACAATCGACAACATCAGCACAACTCCTGAATCACCACATTTAGAGCAAATAACATCTACTGCATACATCCAAGACCCTATAAATACGCTAGAGGAAGCATCAACAAATCACCAGTCTCACTACAACCTCCGAAGGAAGAAGATCATCAACTACAAAGAATAGAAACATCACTCAACAACCACCAAACCAAACAGCTAATCAGCAAACAACGCACTAGAGCAATTGGATCAGCATCATGAACCCCAGCAGAACAAGAACCATCGAGACACACCTAAAAACTATCAATACCAGCACCAATCAAATCTTGAAGTGGTGACAGGCGACGATGCTTTCAACCCGCAAACCCAAAATCGACATCATCAATGACGGAATAAACAGCATTTCTAAACTAATCAATAAATATAAAGGGGATCAACGAGTACAACTTACGGACAACACCGGCACCATGCACAGGGACATAATACACACGAAACTAAACACATTGAAAATAACGCAGGAGATACTAGATCCACCAGAAGCCACGGCCAAAGAAGTCACAAGGAGAATTCACTGGAGGGACCCACAGGACTGCAGCCTCCCCGACATCAAACCTTCATCACGACTCCCCAAATTAAAGCACATCATAATGCTCACCCTGTACATCTTACTCATGATAGTAGTTACCAGCACCAAAACTGATGGAATACAAATAAGCATCTCAAAAGGAGCACACAAAAATTGACAACATCTACCCCTACGAAAGCAGCATCCCAATTCTCTACGAATTCAACACAATACCGGAAACAGTGTTAGAAATCTACAACAGAGAACGGACTGAACTACAAAGAATCATTGATGACACCTTAGAAAAAACTCACCCTTTCCTAGCTACAGGCATCGCAGATCCAGAAACTCGACCCAACGACTTAAGAAACAAAAGAGCATTTGACTTCATAGCTGAAAGCTATGAATGGTGCTGCGGATTCGTTTCTACTCCAACCTTCAACGAATTAAAAAAATCCGAGAAATATCTCGAAGAATTAACATTACAATTAAAAGCTCAAGTTCTACAAGAACACGAAAAAACAATCCAAGTAATCAAAATTATCGATGACTACTCTACCAACGTCAACACCATTCTTCAACAAGCTCAAGATCAAACTGGCAAAGACATCAATCGAGTTGTACTGGAAGACGAAAAAATAGAAGCAGTTACCCAGGACATCACAGCGAACTTAGTACGAACATCACAACTATTGATGACTAGCTTATTTTCATCATCTTGGCAAAACATCGTAACAGAATGCCGCAACGAACTCATGCCTCACCTCGAATCTCGAACATACTTCATCCCTGACCACAGTGAAACCCAAATCACGAGACCAACATGCATCAACACAATTATGGACATCGAATTCACAAATACAGAGCTAAACCAAAACTGCTTATTCCAATGTACAGTCCAAACCAACCATACTTATGTCACAGAGATTCAAACATGGACATACCATGTGGTCAACCCAACGGAAACTCTAACCATAAATTGTCCATTCGCCAACCACACAATCCCAATTCTGAAACAAGGAGGAGCACACGTAATAAATATGGCATGTCCATGTCATATGTCCAATTCTGCAGGCAAAATCATCATCTCTACTGGATTTCCATGCCCTAACAATAATAACAATCAATGGGAAATTACACATTCAATTCCAGCCGCATGGACCAATTTGAAAGAAGCCAAGGTTAGGGACGAAATTCGATTCACTAATCTCACAGACATTCTGAACCAGGATTGGCACAAACAAACTGACCATCTCAACATATCATTAGACCCACTTACAACCTTACCCACCTCTCCCAACTGGGGAGATGTACAGCTCGTACACAACCACTTCTCCATCTTCTACTACATCTTAATCATTGGAATTCTCATATGGGCAATATGGATCACACTCAAAGTAACAGGATCAACCCTTCTCCTACCTTTCCTCTCAATGGCACGTAGACAATCTGACACTCTACTCGTATTAGAAATTATGGATGACATAATCCTACTCATCATTTGGTTCACAATCATACTACTCATCATAATGATCCACATAAAAACTCCACGGCAACCACTCAGAATCCATTATAAAGGAAACCTAGAAAAACCCAAACCAGTAACCCAACGGGAAGCTATAACAACGCAGGATATCGAAATAACCCCTACAACCATCTTCTACTAAGAATTCAGTATGAAGACGGACGGACTACAGATCACAATACCAGCAACAAAACCTAAAAATCGCATTCAATTAAAAAAAAATTAAAAAAAATTATAAATTTTTTTGCTTGTTCGACAATCCTTTCACAACTATTATTAACTACATCATCCGAAATCAGCAAACGATCCACATTTGATTCATTCACCGTACTATAAATCATTCAATCCATAAAATTATATCCATTCTAATCCAACATGGCCCACCCTACTCAGCGACCAGCCACCTCTGCATCCACCACCGAATTAGCCAACGAGAAATTGTATTGGAAACAATTTGATCAGATTAAGGATGCTAACCATGGTATGTTCGTACATATCAGTAGGAGACTCCGCCACCTGGAGCAGCAGCAAACTCTTAATACTAATACCATCCGGTTACTCACCCGTACAGTTGAAGAACTCACAAGAAAAAATACACCTGCTACTCCTAAACCATCCCTTACCATCATTTCTCAACAAAATCTACCTGTCATCACTCACACTAAAACAAACATCACATCACGGCATCATTTACCGGCTACCACAACCATTATCCCATCACGCCCTAAACGTATTCACCATGTCGACATATCCACATACATACAACAAAAAGCACCAAAAATTGCTAAAACTAACAACCAACAGAACCTTGCACACACACCCACCAACAAACACAATCAACCGGAAACTATAACAGCGGATTCTTCTCCATCGTCCGAGTCCAATAACGACTGACAAGAAGTATTTTCGGCATAATTTACAACAATTGATACCAAATCATCTTATATTAACCTCACCAAATCAACACATTTACTACCATTCATCTACTCAATCATCACCATCAACTACATCATGTCTGACATCACGGAATTCACTAGATTCTGGAACCAATTCCACCTTCGCCACAGGCTAGAAGAAGAAAACACCACCAGTATCTTCCAACAACTTACTGAATTACGTCATCGCATCCAGCTTCTTGAAGAACAAAACGGCATCATACCTCACACACCTCCTACCACCGCCAATACAGGTACACAAACACCGGTTACCTTCATCACCCCGACACGCCACCATTCCTCATCCCATCAGCGCGTCACCAGATCATTCACACGTGGCAGGCTGAGCAACTCCTCAGCAGCCATCAGAGCGGCCACTAGGGGACTTGTACCTGGTTTACCTACCCGACCACTTTTCACCGCTTCCACCTTTAACACCGCATACCGATCCAGGCACTCTTAATCATCCTCACAAACCTCTTCAGCCACTTCATCATCAACTCTACTTATACCTTCACCATATACACCGCATCATACCAACACACCTACAAATCAACACATCGACACCGACCTGGGCACAGGATTCATCCATGTACCACTTACTCACGACGCATCAACTTACACTAATTTTTGTAACTGTAACTAAATCACTATAAGCTTTACCTAATTTTATTTGCATTTTTTCACTCTATTCCAAGCTTTACTATCAATATTCATTGCAGTACGTTCTATCCTATACTGCCTGTCCAATATTCTTGGGACAATCATCTTTTCAGCATAGGAGTATTAGGTTCAATGCTTCATTTGACTAATCACATATTAAGCAAATATTTTATATGACTAATCACGAGACAACGTTTAGAAATCAACACGTGAACGGCATTGGCATTTTAGACCAAGGCCGTATTTCGTTGATTCAACGTATGTTTTTGGTTAAGTCTAAAAACCATATAAACAGGCTCCCTCAGTGCTAATGAGGATCTCACTTCGAGATCGGTAAAACAATATTACCTTTATTGGACGAGCTCTAATTTATTGTGTATATAAATTCTTAAATTCGTTGGGTTTGAGAAACTGAAACTTTGTTTGATATTTGTTCCTATCAAATGTGTTTACAAGTCCTTATGTTAAGTTTTGAGTTGAAAAAGAAGGGGTCAATTTGCGTGTGGTCTGTATTTTGATGTTATTCCGTTAAGCTTTTTGCATGCCATTTGATACGAAAATTGGAGTTGTGAAATGATGATAATCGTCTGGTTTGTTCCCACTAACTAAAACCTATAATTTCTATTTACTTAAGTCAACTTTGAACCTCCCTACATGCAAGGAAACCATCCGATAGGTGCCGGCGAAATCTAAATGCGTCAAATTTGCAAAATACTCAAGAAAATGCCACTTTCGCTGGTTCGTTGATTAGCTTGGGCCAAGGAGAAAATTTATTGGAACAATGATTGATCACTGTATTATATGGAGCGACGAAAAAAATCGACCTTGACGGTGCGGACAGGTTCACATTTTATTAGCATGACTTGCGCAAGTAGAAATACATATTTTCCAAACAATACCCAGGAAGATTCCGTGATTATTTTCAGGGCATCCAGTTTCTATGGAAAATCACATCTGGCTTTTTGTAATTACCTCCAAAATGTTGTCGAGTATCAAAACCGACTGTTGGAAAAACTGATTCCTCATTTTGGACCCCTTGGCAAGGTAATGTGCAAGACAATGCCAGTTGCCACACGGCAAATTCTACAAAGTACTTTGTCCAAGCAAGTTGAATTCCACTGACGCCTCACCCTGCACTTACTCCAGATTTGAATCGAGAACCTAAGAGGCAATCTTGTGAGGCCTGTATACGATGAAGGGAAGCAGTTTAGTTTGGTAGGAGAGTTAAAAATGGCGATTGAAACTTATAAGGGCTTTTGTGGACGATATCGAGCTGAAACTCTTAAAGATAATCTAGTAGAGATAGAGAATCCGAATGACGGGAATCGTAATTGGTGTTAGATTTTTACAGTGTGATCGGTGTTTCATTTACCGAATACCCCTAAATTAACTTAACTACTACATTACACGCGAGAATTTGGCCGCAGGCCGCTGACGCTTATACACATTTTTTAAAGGTGTAACGTGCATACCAACACTTCATCCTTTCACCTACTCAAAAAAATTTTTTAAGTCAGTGACATTTGTAAAAATTGAGGAGTGGGTGTTGCATTAGGTGGCTACGCCGCGTTGGAGCAAAATGGAGTTGTTTGGCGTCATGGCGGCGTGGACTAATTCGTCTAGACTTATTCGTCTAGACTAGTTGTCTGGTGTGTGTCTGACGCCATGTTGGTTTAGACTTATTGTGTGTGAGGTTGGTGGTGGTGTTGATGTGTCGGTGTATTGTGGGTTATTTATTTATTATTATGAATCACTTGAATTTTTTATTTGTTATTTGAATTTGTCTGGTTGTTGATTTTATGACATTTGGTGGAGGTTAAAGTTATTAATGATTGAAAAAAAGGGTCATATAAGTTATACTTCTTGATGTCGCACTAAGACGTTGAGAACAATATCGAATAATCGGAGGAGATGGTTAGCAAATGTAGCGATGTGGAAGGTACCGGTGACCCAGAGGTCACTGGAGTTTAGCGCTTACGGTGAATAACATCCGCTCAAAACTCAAAAGATTTAGCAAGATATCGTTTTATTTCCAAACAATTGTGCACTAAATAAAAGTATGGACAAGGGACTAAGTTGAAATAGGGTAAGCGAGAATTTTCTGTCTCGCTTCAGAGTTCGCTTATATAGGCGAACTCTGAAGAACATTTATGGATCTGGGAACTCCGTGTCCGCTTCTGATTGGTTGTTGCCAACCAGCAACTGGCATTGAGTAATAAAACCCTGACCTTGGTCTGGTCTTACTAAGCAATCTTGTTTCAAGGTTAGAATCCGGTATTGTATAATCTCGCCTCAAGGTCTCTAACTACGACTTACTTACTCAAATTATATTTGAGGAGGATCGTCGTAGTTTCCAACCTTGAAACTTCTGACATAGGCATTAATCACTCGTTCTCCGTCCTACTTTCTCCGAGTAGTTTACTCATGGAAAATTAGACATAACATCCTTCTCAACTTACTCCTTTGTTTTTTGATTCTACTATTACTGCTAAGTTTTGTTAGATAGAGTTATTAATTTATATAGTGGCTATGTGATTATGTTGTCTTCAAAAGTGGTTTGGACCACTTTCATAATCACTGTCTTACTGTATCAGTAAGCGCTGTTTTTTGAAAAAACCGGGGTTTTTCTTTCTCTCGGTGTATTCTATGTTGTTGATACTTGAGACGTTAGCGATGTTGCCACATAAAGTTTGTATTTGTTTGATTAATTATTTTTACAATGATCTAATATTTTTGGATTTTTTGGAGCTTTTTAACTTTTCTATTTTTTTTCCTTAACCTATTATTATTTGTTTTTATTATAACTATATTATTTAAGTATTTTGACTATAATATCTTAATGCTGAAAGATGCGTTTTTGTCTATACAGAATTGAATACCTCTATGTGTTAGGTTTAATAAAGATGTGTGGTGGGAGTCGTCCCATTTTACAGCTTTTGTATTTTGATGAAGATAAGATTATATTAATAACCTAGCGCTGGAATTACACACTTTACTGGCTATTTACAGAAAAACTATGATCTATTACAAGAGGAAAATAAAATGTGAATCCTAGTGGGTTTTTTAAGGGGAATTTACATGAATTATGTAATTATGGCCAAGAGAAAATGAAAGGCATAAAAGGAGAGGTGTGTTTTAACTGTAAATGAGTGTAAATGAGGGAGGGTTGTAGTTGCATGTGAATTCCAGTCAGCAACAAATGGCTCGGTGAGGGGGGGGGTTGATGAAGAATCCGGTTCAACTTCCAAATAGTCGTCGGTGTCGTTGGGTAGAGAGACCAAAACGAAATACGAACAGATGTCTAATTGTTTGGTGATGATATAATATGGGCGATTGAAGTCCGTGTGGGCACTTATCAGGGTACTGAAGTCCAACTGGGCAGTGAAAGTTGGTGAGGTGTCTTTGTGAGCGAATTCCGCAGGGTCCGTTGTCAAGAGAATTTTGACGCATGCTATTTTGGTGCCGCAATGGAATCGATGCTGGATGCAACTAACTACATAATTGTAGTTAGGGTCATACATAAAAAAATCGGTTAACATTGCAAAGTCGGATTGGTAGAAGGTGGGGCGACATTGTTGATGTATAGCTGAGCGAGTAGTTGTACAATGTACTTCCCCCTGGTCAGTTTGGCATACTTGGTTATCGACGTGGCAATGTTGTAAGAATTGGATGGATGCTGCTGAAACTATGCCTGATACGGGATTAACGTCTAAGATGAGGCGGCGTACACAATAATTGTAAACTGTGTGAGTTTTCACTGTGAGCCAATAGTACGCAGTGGCAGGCCAATTTTGGGTGCACACGATGTCTGCAGTCGACGGAGTTAATTTTTCACCACTAAGTGTAGTGTTAGAATTGTACATATAATCACATTCGGCTCGAGTTAATGGTTTTTTACTGTGAACATAACGTTGGGAGTGTTGGCCAGTAACACTTGAGTAAGGCTTTTGGTCAGTTTGGCCCAGCACTCGTAGGCATGAACAGTGGGGTCGATGTGTTGGTTCGCTCGGAGGTTAGGGGACACTGTACGGGAATACGACGTACCAAAGTTCCATGTTCCATAGAGAGGGGGAAGTTTCCATAGGGTTGCAATAACCCAGTCCGTGTGACGGATGTGTTCGTTTAATCGAATTTGAGCTGAGCCGGAGGAGGAGGGTCGAATTGAACTGAGAATGTAATTCAATGTTGTATTTGTTATAACATTGGTATTAAATAACTCGGATATGTTTTGGTATGTTATGGGAGTTAGGCCAACGTCCGTGGCCGAGGTGAACTGGAGGAGAAATATTGTTGAAATGGCAACAACGAGTTTGGAGTGCATGATAAATCTAAAGATAGGAATAGATAGAATTTAGTATGGAGATAGGGTATAGTAAGGATAGTGATTTGTGAGTGATGACAATTTATGGGTTGCGGCTACTAATGTGCAAAATTGTTAAATTTTTGGGATAACTTGAACAAGTGCCGAGGTGTATAAGTTGAACATATAAAGATTTTGCGACATGGATTGTTTCGTAAACTTTAGCCATTGTCATGTCCATTTGTTCTCTTATGCGCCGTCCTGGCTGATTGTAATGGCTAGCGTTTAAAAGGTTGGTATAATAACTTTGGACTCGGCCAAAACCGATATGATGGCCGCATTCGATGGTTTGGTATTTATCATAAGTGACTAAAGTGAAACCGAGGGTTGGACAGTAAAGATAATTGAGGGTGAAATAACAATTTGAAGTTTTGCGATTTCTGAGTTCACATTTGCTGGGGTAGGAGTTATCTTCTGGGATGCTAAATAGGATTATGCCTAGATTTGACCAACATCGGCCATCGTTGTAGTCGCAGCTGTGTTGAAGTTGGGTCGTGTTGGACAATATGTAAGAGCTGGATGATTCCAAATAAACTGAAGTATGTCGGAGGTAGTAGTTAGTGATAGTGGTGTTAAGAGCGGTAGGGGAGTAAAAATTTTCTTCGTCCATGAGCATTTCGTTTGTGGTTCCTCATAGGTTTACTTCTTTTTGAGTCAAAGATTGAGCTGGTTTGGTGGGTGAGTATTTATTATTGATCATAAACATATTATTGATCATATTATACATTCGCGTTGATCCAAGATATAGGGGTCGATGGAGATATTGGTACGGCTCAGTGGAAATTCTGGTAAAGCTGTTTTGACCAATGTTCGACAATTTGGTAACATTTGTATGCCAAAAAATCTGATGATGGTTTCATATTTGACCAAAAGGTAACAGCTACGAGCAGTGTTCCGTTGATCAAACTTTTTTACTTAAATCACATCACAGTGTTATTAAACGTGCATTATTGTGATTTATTGTGATATGGGATTAATTGTGATTAATCAGTTTAATTTAATTCATATTTGTCTTTATTACGCTTCATTGCTAAATAACATTACAAGCGTGAATTATCGAAATTTATTGTGATTAATTGGGATTTTTTGTGATAAATTGTGAAACATAACATTAAGCAGAACAAACTATCTCATGAGGTTGTTAGTAAGCTATCATTTTGTTTTAGGGCTTCGCGTGCTAAACATGAAAAATTATCTAAGTCAAAAATGGAGCGAAAGTCATTAATTTTTGAAACCTCAAAATCATTGAGCCTGATCAAGAGACTAGTTCAAACTACACTAATTCTCAAAATGAATTTAGTGAGACAGTAAATCAATTTTACTAGCTTTCCTCAATGAAAGTGGGAGTCCCAGCAACAGGCTCGGCAGACCCTTTCAAAATAAAATCATTTGTTTTAGTAATTAGTTTGTTAAATCTTTTCAAAAAACTATAAGTTTTAATAAAATGGTATTATATTGAATTTTGAGTCAACGTCCTGTCTTAATTTTAATATAAACTTTAAAAAATTTCATCGTAGCTTTCGCATCTTCAATAGGACTGACTATAAATGCCAGTTTGAAATGATTCCTTGAAGTACATTTCATATATTTTTTTCAGGCTCATTCTCTCTATGACAAACCTTCCGTGCCAATTTTCCTTCTCTCGGAGTTTGTAAGTCAAAAGTTTCATAGTCGTCAATTGGTCCAATTTCTAGTGAGTCAAAATCAATTTTCCCCGACACAGTGATAATTAACTTGTCACAAATTATTTCTTGAACTTCTTTCTGAACTTGATCAAAAGTTGCATTTCCATTTTCTAGAGTTTTGGAATTTATTCCATTTATCCTGGTCATCATTGCAGTCACGTGGTAGCTTTCAAACGCTCTTTTAATTGTTTTAGAGTAAATTACTTCTTGGTTGAAGTCCACTATCGCAACCTAGGCAGCTATGTGTCGATATTTTCTTTTCTTCCCTTTCAAACCAATCACCTCTATTACCATCTCACAATCAATGGATATTACATCCGTTGTTCTGAATTTTTTCCACCATGGTATAACTTTATGTGTCATAGGTTTTCTTGACTAAAAGTGTACCACTGCACCTGGATGGTCACCAGGATCTGCCACTGCAACTGGAGGGTTGACAGGGCTTGCCTCTAATGATTCGGGTCTTAACAGTTTCCTTCTTTTAGCTCTCGCACATTTGGATAACACCTGTCTTGATCTTTTCGTATGAAAATGTGTCAAGTAACGATTTCATAAATTACATTGTCTCATTCCTTGTTGCATTCACTGAACAGTTAAGCACGTCTTGCTAAAAATATGAAACAAAAGTATATTTTTATAATTTAGAAAATCTAGCAAATTCAATAAACTTATCTGAGAAGCATCCATTTTTGATTGTTGATTAAAATGAGACTTCGGATTTCAGAATGAACAAATGACAATGAGCTCAGAATGACAACCGATTTATAAAACTGAAATCTGTTTTTGTTTTGATTTTTTATACAAAAAAGAAGGAAATCAGTCGTGCTAAGTGATGAATTAATTCGTACTAAGTTGTAAATTTTCTGGCCAGACTAACCGTAGGTTAAAATTATGAATCAATCACATTTAGTTTTGGTGGTGTTAAATTTCAGAATACATGTTCTAGGGCACAGTTGTGACAGCAACCCAGCGATCTCGACCTCGATGTTTTGATCCGAAGATCGATGGGTGTCGATCTCGATCTCAATCTTTTAACGCAGCGATCGACTAGTGCCGACCTCGCTCTCGATCTTTCAGTGAAAATTTTATTTTCAAACTGACTTTGCCGAAGCTAATTTCTGCACTCAGTATTTTCGTAACTAAAAGTAACAGATGTACTTTTGAGCTATTCCAATCTCGGCCTTCTGTGCAACATGACAGTCGATCCCATTCTTGATCTGCTCCAACATCAAATAGTTGCAACTGGTTCTAGGCTGTTTTTGTGCATTATAAAAATTCACTCATTCATTTCATAAATCAAAAAGAAATAAAAATCCCGCTTTACACTATTTATTAACACTATCGATTAACCCAATTTGAAAATTACTTTATCACACTAGTGGACTTTTATCACATCACAGTTGGAAAAATAGTGTTAAATTGTGATAAATTGTGATTAATGTGATAAAATGGGACGAATTGATATAAATTGTGGTTAATACTTATCACAATTTACCACGCTTGATAAGGTTTTTCCCATCACAGTTTTAAACTGTGATTTAATGGTTTAAATTAATTTTGTGCTAAAGTGTGAAAAAACTCTCGGAACACTGGCTACAAGGTATGCTCCATCCATTTTAAGAGGACATCCTTTGTTATGAGCGTATAATGCTCCTAAACCCCAACGAGGTTTACTAACATTAATATATTTCGTTTCTGGATCTCTATCGTTTTGGGTCCATTTCTAAACGTGCTGAGAGAACGTAAGATCCGTAAGCGTCGGTTTCTGTCATTTCTTGCATAATGATACTGGATAGGGATACAGACGTTTGTATATAAATAGTGGCAATAGTGGGGAAGGAGATTACCAAAATGTAACTGATGGTTACTTGAGGGTACTGTTGGTGAAACATCTATGGAATAAAAGAAAGGTTTTAGTGGTGGAAACAAGTTCCTAGCTGTGAAATTAGAATTGGTTGGTCTGATGCTAATGTGAGATGTTGACTGAGGGAGCTAAATTGCATATGAATGGAGGTTGTGTTATGTAAATATTTCCAGGAAGGGTTAGGAGAGATTTTCACAAGGCCCATTGCCATGCCACAGGTGTGCGGGTATCCGTGTGGGTAAACTGTTAGAAATAAGGATGGGCACGACAGATAATCACTTGATAGAAAACAACGATCGGAAGTTTGAGTAGTAAATGAGCATTTGTTGGAGAATAATACACTGGTGGGTGGTAAGCTTTGTAATAGAATACCAAACCGGGTTTGGCAAGCAAAACCGTCGCGTTTTCCTAGAAAACACGTCTGGGTGTGGCTGAATAATTTGTCGTTAATGATTTGATTATTTCCGATATCTACAGTCATGTGGATAAGTTGAAAGTAGTAGTAGGTGATAGTAACCGAAGTAATGGACGTGTTGGTGGGATCTGGTTCCCAATCCGACCAAATTTTGGAGTCTGAAGTAATATGCCGTAACCAAGGTTGTTGCCAAATAACGGATTTGGCATCAAAAAATCGTATTGTAGTATTACGTGATGTAACGCCATTAAGGAGCATAGTATAACATTCTTCGTAGGAGACTGCAATAGATAATGGGAGGTCTAAAATTGTCGTTATCGGTTGTGGAGAAACGTGCACTGCTGTTTTATGATAACGTTTTGCTTTGGCAAAACAGTGATAACCCGTGTATAGGGAGTTGGTAAGGAATCTTGATCGAATTTCCACTGGTATAACATAGGATGGGGTATAACGTTGAACACAACCGAAATATTGTCTGTATAACATACCGAATGTCCAGAATGGTGTTAAAGTGGGTGAGGGGTTAAGAGTTTCATGTTGTTGTTGGATTACGGGAAGGAAGGGAGAGGTTCTGGTGGATTGTGTTGGATCTTGCGAGAGTAAAGGTAATCGAGGGAAATATTTTAAAGGATGATGTTTAGGTTGGGGAGTGTATATAGGAGTAGGGGTGGCAGTTTAAGAATCCAATTGTCAAAGTAGTAACGTTTCTGATGTGCGAATGTAATGTGATGGTCAATGAGAGGTAGGATAAGAGGTGTATGAGGGTACGTTGGTTGATTTAACTCTTGCTGTTCCCATAAAGTTGCGAATCCAGAAGTTATCGATAATATGATATGTAATTGAAGACATTGTAAGATGTTTACTGTAGTCATATTGGTTATGAACTCAGTGTGGCTTTAAATATCTTCGTTATTGTCGTATGGGTTTAGGTACTCAGGAAGAACTCAAAAAAGGAAAGTGGCGTGTTAGGGGCAGTGTCCGTATCAGTATAACTGAATCTGGATGAGTAAGCTGAGATGTTGTCGAATCGATACGAGTGAGTGTTGTCGGTGTTAATGTAATCCTCGGCACTCAAAGATGATGTGCGGGTCCTAGAGTTGCTAGAGGTTAATCCTATAGATGAACTGGTGGTCCTGTTACCAAAGGTACTCAAACTGAGGAGTGTGGGTAATGGTGATGGCTGTATATTATGAGGTACTAACGAAGGGAGTGATGTCGTCTGGTGGTTTTGAGATTCTGACGTTTTTTAGTTATTGTGACTGCCTCTATGTGAAGTGACCTGGAAGAAGTGGGAGGCGTTGGGGAATCGATAGCGTGGAAGTGAACAGCTTGGCTTAGATGTATGGGTTGTGAAATTGTATACAGTGTAGCAGTTCTCTGGCTTGATCAGGATTGGTTGACGATAAGTAATTAGTTTAGGTTATATTATTAGGGATAGATAATCTACAGGGTGGAATATATTCTGGAACACTTTGTGAGAAGCACGATATTACGAATAATGATCTGCTGATATTATCTGGTAAACAAATGAGAGTACAGATCTGTTGAGCGTTCTGTTTTGTTTGTTTAACCAATAAACGTAGTTCGTGGTTGTCAATACCTAAGGGATTAGGTTGTTGGTATCGTAATCGAGATGTAATTAGCTTAACAATTTTGTTCCGAGCATAGCGGTTGTAATTATTTACTTATGGGGGATTAAGATAAGATAGAATAGCTTCGATTTCAACTGCAGTGTGGTCTGTAAGGTTAGGGTAATCCAGAATGTATAATAAGCGGATTCACTTCTTGTTGGGTTGAGGAATATTCATGGTCAGTGTTCCAGGTTTTTTCGTCGGAAATGGATTCCAGCTCCTGTAAATGAATAAGATTAGAGGGCTCACTATCGAGAAGTGTCAGCATATTCTGGTGTAACCGTTGGGGTACCAATGATGATAAAAGGAGTTATTAGTTCAGTAGAAGCGGTATATGGAGGTTGATATGTGTTACTGATATTATTTGGAATGAAATTTAGCTAACCATTCGGTTGGAAATAATTCCAATATCTGAATTGTCATTTGAGGGTGCATGATATACTGTTGGTATGTGAGAGTGAAATATATTGGTTGCGTTGGCATTACCTGAAAGAACTGTGTCACTTATTGTAGCGTTATCATTTGAAAATTCGATAGTGTTGTTTGTTTCGG
Source organism: Holacanthella duospinosa (assembly GCA_002738285.1). Lineage (NCBI taxonomy): Eukaryota > Metazoa > Arthropoda > Collembola > Poduromorpha > Neanuridae > Holacanthella > Holacanthella duospinosa. The sequence continues at coordinate 288,332 of NIPM01000150.1, read as the reverse complement.
GCTGAACTGTTGACGTAGAGGGTAGCGAAGGGTCCACATCAATTAGTTCTATTTGGCGAGGATGGATGCGGTTGAACCCCTTGCGTGACACTTCATGAACCCGTAGGCGCGGTATTGTTACGCGGAGTATTCGACGTGATAACAGATTGACGGTGTTAATAGGAATAGGAATGTTCTCGATAACTACTGGTTCTCTAGAATTTGAAAAGTTGGTTTGGAGGGGCTGATGATTTATCTCGACTGTTGTGGTGGCTTGTTCGTTGTCAGATGTTAAATCGATAATCATGGGTTCACTTTCACTATCGGAGGGTATGCTAAAGAGGGTTGAATTTGCGTATGCTGTGAATGGTTCTTTGGGTGTTGGTAGGTTTATGTTGGCTGATGTATTTAAGTTACTTGCAGTAGGATGTGAGGAAGTGGGTTGGTTAAGAATAGTAATAATTGTGGGAACTTGTTGTATTAAGACGTCACTAAAATGGGTAGATGAGTCGATGTTTGACGAACTTTCTGCTGGTGCGATTATTGTACCAGGAGGTTGGTAGTTGACTACTGCGGCAATTGACTTATCAATCCATCTAGATCTGTCGTCTAATGTTATTGGGAGGTGATCGGCATAATCCGTTGGTTGATTTAGTACTTCTTGGGAGAGGTTAGGTGGGTTGAATCCTGTTTTTATCCAGTGCCGTACTGACTCGAATCGTTGTCGTTTGGCTATAAATTCTGGTGTTGCGTTATGTTCGGCGGAAAATTGTAATACTCGTGAAGGGCCCGATGTTTTGATACCATGTTTAGGTAGTAGTGGACGTTTGTGGGATAAAGATGTGAAACAGTCAGTTACGCGTTGATCGTCACAGGCGTAGGGTTTAATTCTTGGAGAGGTATAAGTAGTACTTGTAAGTCGGTTGTGAGGAAATTTCGCGACTTTCCAACTACTTTGAGTGGTTTCTTGGTCATTATCATTGTCGTCTTCAGGGGTGACTAGAATTTGAGGTGGGGATTGTGGGGATTGATATCTTGTTTGGCCGTTAATGATTAGTGTATCATTAGGTGGTTGTAGTGATTGAGTTATGCTGGATGGTGGAATGAAATGTGGATTAATAAAGGTGTGAAATTCTGCTGGTGTTTCTACTATATAACCCAAGTTTGGAAGGAGTGGTTGGCTTGGAGCGTCGTAAAATCCGAAGTCAAACGATTTACGAGTTAAATCCACAGACATTTGGTTAACGTTATTATTTAGTCGCACTATCACACTGTGGAATTGTTCTCGGATGGATCGGGTTTGTTCTTTTGATAGTTCCTTGCACTGGGAATAGTAGGTTCCAGCTTTATTAATAACGGAATGTTTTACTAGTAATTCGTAAATATCTGACGGAAATTTTAACATGGGGATATGACAGAGGTAGTGTTTGATAGGGGTGAACTCAGAGCGTTTATGTCCAAAAAATGATTCCACTAATGTTACGTATCTGATTTCCATTTGCCGATAATAAGAATATTTCATTGTCCAATTTGTGTTGCACTCAACGTCAGACCACTGAACTGTAGGATAGGTTGTTTGTATAGTATCGAACACTGATGTTTGAAGAGCGAAACATTCGTTGGCCATATTCTGTTGACAATCACCTCCAAAACTATGCACTACACTCGGCGTGTTTGGTACGTGTGGATTAGTGTACTGACTTACGTTTGTCATCTGTTGAGAAGCCATTACGGTTAAAATTGGGTATTCACTATCTGTAACCGAATTGATAAAAAAGTTAAATTTGTCGCTAGTGTATGGGGTAGGGTTTTAATTCCGTCGAAAACTGGAGGGAGTATGAAATAGGTGTAGAATTATTATTTTGTGTCTGTTAATGATTGAGGTTTGCTGATAATGTAGGGTGTTCAATGTCTCTCATGTAATAGTTCGGCTAACATGAGTGTGCGAGGTCCTGGTGGTGCAGTTGGGATCGTGACATGAATATTTTGCCATAAGGGACAAGAACAAAGTGAATTATAAGCGGGTGGGCATGTTGATGGTTCATTTTCTAACAAAAGGGGTAGGATTGGATACATGGGTTGCCAGAATTTCGGTGGGGAAGGTGTCTCGCAAGTGTTTGGTAGCGATGTGTCAATTGGATTGAAATTTTCCGATCCATATGGCACTGTAGAGTCAGAACGAGTTAATGGTTCCATTTCCACAGCGTTAATATCGAGAACTGCAGGTTTAGAGCGTAAGCATTTCAATGACATCAAATGCCACAATTTGAAGCGAAAGTGCCAACTTAATTTGGAAAGTGCGAGCACTATCACAAGACAAAGTACGCCAAATAAGATGTGTATTAACAGACGCTGGATTAGGTCGAATGTAAGTTGGCCAAGTTGCTCGAAAGACAGCGGCTTGCCTTTGATGCAAGTTTTGAGAATATTGTCCAAGGTAGATGGGGCTTCCATTTGGGTCAGTAACGAGTAAAGGGTTTGGATTCCAGAAACTTGTTAAAAATTGTACACGCCGATACTGCTAAAGGTAATATCGGGTAAGGAAATATTATTTTGGTTCGCGTATGCGAGTGGGAGCATAGGGACGCTCATAACCATAGGATCATCGCTAACTAAGAGTACTAAGTCAGTTTGCTCAAGGTCTAGGTAAAATGGTGGGGGAGGACACAGCGTTGGGGTGGGTTCCATCACAATTTCACGAGAGAGTGGTCATAAAAATCCTTTATGTATGGTAGACGAGTTCGAATGTCCCGCTCCATAGGCTTCGGTGAAGTAATGTATTTGGATAACGGGCGATAGTGTGATGGGGTATTTGGTTCGATTAGAATTTCGTTTTTATTGCTATATTCTGTTAACCCATTGTCTAATTGATTTGGGTTTCGTAGGATGCTTTGATACGTAAGATCTATATTGGGGTAGTTTTGTTTTGAACGTGTTGTTGGTGTGGCTTGATTTTTAAAATGATTCTAGGCTTCATGTTCAATGGTATTTGGTGTTGGGACGGCGTGAACTTTACTAAAAGTTTCTATCTCGTTCCAAATGTTTGTTTGACGTTCGGTCTCGTAAGTTTTCAGATATGGTTTAAATGGTAGTTGTTGATTATTCGTTGTTATTGGGATAGGTCTGTTTGGTTCGATTGGATCCTCTGCTAGTGGGATTAAAGTCTCCGAGGGAGTGCAAAGGGGGTTATTTTCATTGGGCACTTGATTATGGAGGTATGTATTATTCATCGGTCTTGTAAAGATTGGAGATTCGATCTGTTGGGGCATATTGGTTGTTGTTTCTTGTGGGATACCTGACAAGGTATAATTTTTAGTGGGTAAATGGGGTGGTGGTGGAAGGAGTTTGATTTCGTCGTTTGTGTTTTCTAGTTTGCCTTTAGAGTTGGGTTGGTTGATGAAGTTGGGTGTAAAGAATGTGTCTGTTGTCGTTGGTTGTATTAGGGATTTAGGTAGTTCTTCATCGGCGTAAAATACTGGAATCGGTTGTGGTTTCTCGTCAACTCTCGCCATGGGCCTAGGTGTGATGAATGGTGAAAGTGCTAACGCTTTTTTTGTTTGGGACGGAATAAACTAAGAAATATCGCGTTTCTGTCGGGTATTGGATGATCGAATGGTTTGATCAAATTCCAATATTGTTGAAATTTGGGAATTTATTTCTCCCAGGTGGTCTTGGGAAAATATTATATGTTGTTTTGACGTTCCAATCCATAGTTTGCCACAATACAGTTTCGGGCGATCCAGATGAATAGCAATATTATCCACTGGAAATGTTAATCTTTTGTTGTTGGTATACATACACTTGGTCTTGGAGTATTGTTTGAGGCGGCAGTCATTAACTGTTTCTGGGTACCATATCAGATAACTTGATTCACTAGCTTGGCAATAACCTTTAGAGGGTTTGCACTGTTCGGATAGTTGAACTGGTGCTAATATATTGCTCTTTTCGTTTGATACAGTGGATTGAACTATTGCATAATAGAAGTTATCTACCGTGTCTATCTCAGTGTACGGCCATGAGTAAGTGTCCAATGTTATAGAGACATTTGTACCCCAAAGGTTAGGTTGAAGTTCTTTGAGAGGTATACCACTGGGAGCTATCTTCCGGTGTACTAAGTCTTGGCATTCGTCCAACGTAATTGGATTAGCGCCTTGATATTCTTTTGGCACGTAGGAGCCAAAGAAGAAGAAACTCATTCGTTTATATTTTCGGATGGAGTAGCAGTGAAAAGATTCAATTTGTTGTAAAGTTATATCTGGGGCCGACAATGGGGGGAATTGGTGGTATTGGTGTTGATGTCAATTGTGTGGTTGAAATAGACGGACCCGGAATGTTAATTTTGGGTTGTAATGCGGTTGTTCCTAAAGATAAAGGTACATTATCAGTTTCAAAAGTGGGTACTTTAGGTTGAGTAGGAAGATTTGGTGGTGAGCCAGGTGAATAGTTAATTTCGTATGTAAATATTTCGGATGGGTCATTTACGGTATCCTGGTATCCCAATCCAACTTGGATAGGAGATGGAGGACTTATATTTACTCCTGGTGATTGAGGTGATTATATCTGGGATCCTCGTCCATATCAAAGTCGATATGTGGACGGGTAGGTTCCTGAATATCCCGGTATTGTATGAGGTTTCGCAGGATGTGATTGAACTCTTGGAGTATAATTACTCTTTAGTGTCATTCTTGACGTACTAAAGGTTTCTGAGGAGTTGAAGAAGGATTTAGGTTGATTTTTAGAGTGTTTTGGGATATTTACAATAGAAGTGACCTCATCCTTTTCATCTTCAGAATCTACGTTTTCGTTGGATTGTTCAATGTCTAGTTGTTTTAACTGTGTAATAGCGTGAGGGATGTACGTATGGAGATGTTTAAGGGTTATTTCTTTGTTTGTTACATATGGTAATATCATAGTAAAGATATTAAAAACTGAGAGGTATAGCTTAGTTTGAACACTTTGATAAATCAGAAAAAGAAAGATAAATGATGGCCATATGTCCCCTATAAATAGAAATTTAAAGGTAGATGTGGTATTCGTTAATGTAATTATATCTTCCATACTAAGGGTATCGTCTATGTATTATATGTGTAACTTTACATGGATTTTAATCTTAATATGAGTATATGATCTATTCGGTAGGAAACCTATTACATTAGTAACTGATTCGTTCTTAGGCCATGCATTCATAAGGATTATTCTATTAGTTTGAGTCGTTTCGCACAGTTGTTGAAGTGACTCTAATGTTAATTCTTTTAGTATTATATGAATATGCAAATTATAGAAGTCTAAATTGGGAGTATGATAGTTAAGTTCGTTATCTTTATTGTCTTCAAAATCTATGGTTTGAAGGTGTGTTACTAAGTGGTCAAAGTTATTTAGCTCGGATAACAGAGCTTCACGGGATTGATCCGAAGTATCGGGTTCGTCTTCTTGGGTGGTGAGGGTTGGAACTAGTCGCATACGATGTAGATGCGCTATTTGTGTCTTCTGAGTAGGTAAATCTCGTATTTGATAATTTAACTCTGATATTTTCTTTTCGATAATATATCGATTTTTATATTTTGGGGCCCATTTGGATGCTTGACCTTCTGTGAGTGGTACTTTAAATTAAAGGGTTACGGTATACCCGACGTTATATGTCTGTTTTTCGAGTGGAGTCTATTTTGGATTTAGATTTTTGTTGGGTTTGCTGTAGAGAGATTCTTGCAAGGTCCCATAGTTCATCCATGCATTTTCCCTTGGCAGTCCAGCTTAGTGGAAGTTCTGAGCTTTTCCACATCTCTGGACGTGACATTTCACGTCCATGTATTAAATAAAAGGGGCTGAACCCAGTGCTAGTATGAAGTGTAGAATTGATAGCCATTTGGACTAATGGGATAAGCAAATGCCAACGCTGGGGTTCAGTTCGGACATAGCGAGAGATGATAGAGTGGATTACAGCGTTAATACGTTCGCTTACTCCGTTGTCTTTATGGTTATAGGGAGAAATTCGACGGATGGTGCAGCCAAAATTTTTTGTAAATTTTTCATAGAGGTCGCTAATAAAACAGGGACCGTTGTCACTACCTATGAATTCGGGTGCACCATGGCGTGTAATTACTGTTGATTGTAACGAATCAGCTATCGCTTCCGTAGTGGCTGATTTGAGTGCTTGGATTTCACAATATCTAGTGAGAGAGCATAAAGCTACTGCGATAAACACTGAGTTGTTGGAACTCTTGGGCAATTTACCGATTAAGTCTACAGTAATATATTGGAAGGGATATTTTCCGATTGGAAGTGGTTTTTGATGACGTGGGATTTTTCCATAGTTTCGGCGATATTCTATACAGCTTACGCATGTGTTGATACACATCATGTTTAATACTACGCCAGGTGGCATGAGAAAGTATACGGAATAGGGTTTTACTAAACCCTAGATGTCCGGATGATGAAAATGACGAATTTCAAAATTTACATTTAGCCAATAAGTAGGAGGTGATACTGGCGGTAATCTTGGTTTAGGTGTAGTAGACATGTTGAGTGAAGGAAAATGTTGTATATTGGTGTAGTTGTAATGGATGTATGTGTATATTCGCATGGAATATACGACTTTATTCACTGATGATACTACACTTTCAGCACTATTTTTGTGTTATGTTTAAGCGTTTAAATTACCATTCTAAAGCTTAGACACTGTACTATGAACACTACTATAGGGTTACTTTAGAGCTCGTAGTTAAAAGGAGCATTCACTTTTAGACTGGAGAGTTATGAGAGTGGACTGTGTTAACTCTTCTTAAGCTGTCTCACTCAGTGGCTAATTTAAACACTGGTTATAGTATAACACTATCACGAATTTTTAGCACTACACTACACTTTTTAACGGTATAACATAGAATGGTCAGTTGTATTACCTATGAAACTCGAAGTTTCGTAGTAATATGTTCATAGGCATTGAAGCTTATGTGACTACAATTTTGTGACGAAGAACAGAGAGACGAACTGTAAGGTTACAAGAGCAACCTTATGTTTTGGTGCGGGGTGATATCTTTATATTACCTTGATGCCTGGCGGTATCACTAGGCTTATAATTTAGGCATTAGCGTAGAACAGTATTGCGGAATTTTTATGGTTGCAGAGAAACTTTATTGTGAAATATCACTAATATTTGTATGTAGGTCTTTGAAGACGCTGGTGTGTGTACTCACTAGTCAGCTTTCACGAGAGGTAAATGCTGAGTGGGTATTCCTTCTGTAATACAATCGTTATAACACTATATTCACTGTGGAATGAATATTTTGCACGAGAACTTGTAATAATGTTTAAAATTTGTAGTGAGTATGTTAGAGGGGGTGCATGTTATTCTCTTTACTGTAGGTGGAAGCATAATTGACATATAACACACTTATAACTCTTTCAGGAGACTAAACTTTCCTAGGAGGTAGATTGACGTCACTGGGATGTTGGTGATGCTTTAAATCTCGAGCGGTTTCTAGGACTGGTGTTAGAAAAGACACACTAATCTGTACTATCCTAATTTTACTACAGGACTACTATGGACTATACTTGCTGCTGTATAGTTAAATCTTAGAATGTTATAAATTTCCACTGTTGACGAAAGTGATGTTTGTTAAATGATGTTTGGTTATGGAAGGTGTGGGGTAGTTTGTTGGTAAACTTGATTCACTAATCTAATCTTAATGATGAACTGCACTAGGTCGTGGTTATAGTGAACTATGGGTTCACCATAACTACTATAGAAAAGAATTTATATATTCGACGAACTTGTGGTGACTTAAGCTTTGCGCTGTTGACCTAGTAGTGTCGTGGTTAGGCGCTAGTTCGCTTATGATGGATTAAATGTGAGAAAATATGGAGGTTTAGGCACTGCGCTACACCATAGTATAGATCTATTTTCTACACTAGTGGATATAGTAAGCTTATTGCTTATGATAATTGCAGTGTAAGCCTAATCACTTACAGACTGTAAACGTTGTCGGACGATGGGACCAAATCTCGAGTAGCTGAATTCTACTATACCGTCGAAGTATGTGGAAGTATGGAAGCTAGATGGCGGAGATGTGTGCTGTAGTACTGTACGCTTTTAATAAAAAAAATGGCAATGATCTTGTAATGTTTGGGGTGAAGATTCAAGTTGTTTATACAAGGTTTTCATGACATGCTATGCTGTAGGCGAAACTGGTTTTTTGATGGTCATTCTCACATGAAGAAATTAAAACTATGGTTAGTTGATAAGAAGAAAAAAAATTTGCTTTGGGGTATGTTATGAATTGAGTATGGGTAGGGTGCGTAGAAAAAAGTTTTAGCTTAAAAATTTTTCCAACTAGTAACTGAAGAGGAAACTACGCACCGTTCAAATTTTAGTGAAAATTTGAAATTGTTTAAATTTTTATAATATTGGACTGCTATGGATCCAATGGAGGTTGACGCTGCTGCGGCTGGAATGTTTAGGGAATTAACAATATCTGAGTGGTAAGCTCAGATTGGTGTCGGAAATCAACGGTAAGTTATCTAACTTAGGAAACTAACCTTCTATTAAAATGTTATTACTAAAATTTTGATGTTGTTGTTTTTAGGGACATAGGTCAAATACGTATGGCGATTTTACAAGAGTGGATTCAGGATGACCTGAGCACGTTTAAGTTGTCCCCGCGGATTTTGGGAGATTCATACGTGCGGGAGGCGGTGAGTGAAATCTCCAGAGATTTCGATTACATGGGAATTATACTATGAAATTTGGAGGGTGGGACCCAGCGAAACAGCTCTGGGCAAGAGAGTTCTCTTTTAGTATGGTTGTCAAGAGGTTTGAGAAATAAGGCGTAAACGTGGTGAGTTATTGATTTAAAGTGATGAGCGTCGTTATCCACGTTGTCTTGAAAAGAAAGTTTATTCAAAATACCAAACGTTTCAACTTGTTGTCTTCTTCAGTGGATAAGATAATTGAAGATTTGAATTAAGAATTAATAATTGCGTAAAGAAATTTAAAAATGTTGGATTTGATAATGGTAGGAAAGTTTTGTTTTAGTTTTTCAAATTTGAAAATCTTGTTGTTATGCCAATTTCCTTAGAACGGAGAAGGCCCAGGCTGAGGTACCTCGGGATCGCCCAATACCCGTCAGTAAGTATTTTACTGCCTTACGGTGGGTAGAAATGAAAAAATCGTGTTGAGTTCAGGTGGGTGATGTGAGCTAAAATGGAAGATAATCCGATTTTCAAGTTCTATTCTTGATGCTTCATCTATAGGTGCATGAATGAGACCAGAGACAACAACATCATCTTGTGAGTGAGACAACTTGTTAAAATGTTGGGGACCTGATGTAGCTGACTGATTGGTGATGCCTCTCAAGTGTTCCATGAACCTAGTGGAAAGATTTCGTGATGTTTGACCAATCTAAATAATAGAAGGGCATTTCTTGCACGTTATGCTGTAAATAAGACAAGTAGAAGTACAGTTAAATCTTTTCCTAATTGAGAAGTATGAGGTGGTTGTTTGGATAAATGAACTTTTGGAAACGGATTGGCAAGTTCTGCATCTACTTCTACCGCATGGAACAGTTCCTGGATTTAAGTAGGGTTCTGACAATGATTGGTTTAGTTTTCTTGTCTTGTTTCAAACATTTCAAATATTGATTTCAAACTAGGTGGTCTTCGATATTTTTGTTTTTGTCAAGAGGTTGTAAGTTGGGAAATATTCCGAGATGTTGGGGAGACTTGTTGTTAGATGACAACAACGAGTTCACTCAGTTGCCGGTGTACTCTACGTTCATGGATACTTTGCGGGAGGTGTATCTGGATTTGGTGGACCAAATAGCTGCAGAAGTGGAGGGGGTGGTGACTATTTTAAGTTGGGTGGTTGGTGAGAACAAATTTAAATTTTATAAGAATGAGTGAGTGAAATACTGTTTGTTATAAGTTTTTCTTTTAGAGGGTGATTTGAATTTTGATGTGTATGAACCCGAGCGTTAATGGGCCCCTGGCGAAGGAACAGAAAGTATGTGGATTGGAAAAAATATTATGGAGTTAAATTATGATTGTAAGATTATCTAACATTTAAAATAATTTTAAAATGAATTTGTTGGTGTAGTTTTGCTGGAGATAAAAATTAGTTTGAAATACAATTGCATAAACATAAGTCGATTGGACTTTGTATTTAATAAATGTATATATTTTTGATGTGAAGTTTTTATTTCCTTTAATATGAGGGGGGAGGATAACGTTTTTGCGCATGATTTCATAATGGTGAAAGGCGGAAAGTGGTGTTGTTATTACAGGTTTAAGGTATAATGGTTGATGCAAAGTTTTCCTGTTTTTGTGGTCGATAGGTAAGGTTATTTGAAAAATCTTATTGCCTTGGGGTGCAGGTAACGAAAAACATGTTTTAACTTTCTAAAATAATTTTGTGTATAAGGAGGCTAAAATTGTTCTAAAACCTTTTTGTTAAAAGATTTTTGTTATAATAAATAGTTTAGTTGAAATCGCTAATTTATTTGATTTATTGTGCATTATTATATGCGGAGTGCATAGAGAATGAAAAGTTTCCAATGTGCAAAAGATGTTGGTCAAAGACGAGTTGAAGAACTCCAAAGGAAACTGGTTTTTTGTGCGGACAATAATTATGATGATTTAGTATAATAATTTTGAGTGAATGGATATGTATACGAGGTTATTTAAATAATTGATGCTATGTATAATTAGTTAAAGCAAATATTTTTGTTTACCGTAATTTGGTCCGATAACTTACTTGTAATTATTTAGCTCCTGGACGAACCGTTCTGTTAGCAGTGTTATACTTCTTGATGTCGCAATAAGACGTTGAGAACAATACCGAATAATCGGTGGAGATGGTTAGCAGATGTAGCGATGCGGAAGGTACCGGTGATCCAGAGGTCACTGGAGTTTAGCGCTTACGGTGAATAACATCCGCTCAAAACTTAAAAGATTTAGCAAGATATCGTTTTATTTCCAAACAATTATGCACTAAATAAAAGTATGAACAAGGGACTAAGTTGAAATAGGGTAAGCGCGAATTTTCTGTCTCGCTTCAGAGTTCGCTTATATAGGCGAATTCTGAAAGGCATTCATGGATCCGAGAACTCCGTGTCCGCTCCTGATTGGTTGTTGCCAACCAGCAACTGGCATTGAGTAATAAAAACCTGACCTTGGTCTGGTCTTACTAAGCAATCTTGTTTCAAGGTTAGAATCCGGTATTGTATAATCTCGCCTCAAGGTCCCTAACTACGACTTACTTAGTCAAATTATATTTGAGAAGGATCGTCGTAGTTTCCAGCCTTGGAACTTCTGACATAGGCATTAATCACTCGTTCTCCGTCCTACTTTCTCCGTTTACTCAGGGAAAATTAGACATAACAATATACTCTTTCCGGAAAATAGGTTCTTAGGGCTTCTTATACAGTCTGGTTAGTCAGTAGTGAAATATGTTTAGCTTTTTTATTGAATTTGTTTCAACTTTACACATAAAGTTGGCTTGAAACCTTCAGATCCCTGGCATTAATTTTATATCCCGCTACAGTGCCTAAGTGTTTGAACCTGGTAGTTTTGTCTTGAACTGTACTTTTTTTTTTATTTTATTTCTTGTCACATCGGACTTTTAGAAAGTTCAAGTGATAAAATTGGTAATTTTTTTTACTCCAAAGACAAAGTTTACTACGGGAAGTTGTCACTACGTTTCTGAGTTAAAATTTCTCCATCTTTATATCTTAACTTTTCATATCGTGTTTGTGTTAAAAATGGAGTCCAAGTTCGCAATGAAAAATATTGCAGAAAAATATTTGCGTTCGAAGAATGCCGTCATCGACTACTTATCACAAACATCAAAAAAGTGATGTGCTTCAGCGGTAAGGTTTTATGTTTCTACATATCGAACTTTACATTCAGTTAGCACCATGTCTAAAATTAATTACCGGATTATATACGCTAGCAAAGTTTTGAGTTTAAACGACAAAAACGCTGGAAATATATTAGCATTAGCATTAAACAGACGTCAATTTTAGTGGTTAGCTCAGCTCAGAAGACAATTTTTGAGCCATATGTCGGCAATTTTTGCTTAAAATAAAGACTCGCTTGCAATATCAGACGTGGAAGGGGGTGGGTACTATGGGTACCATTGTAACCCTATAAAGATACAATAAGGAAAAAATGAAAATAAATACAGTAAAGTTCGGCTATAGTGACTCCGGCTATAATAGAACTCCGGCTACAGCAAAAGACACTGTCCGGTCCCTGCCAGCAAATGGGAGATTATGTGTTAAGTAGTCCGGCTATAATGAAATCGGTTATACTGAACTTCCGGCCTTAGTGAACCAAACCTACCGGTCCCCAGAGTCATTTTGTCCGGTTACAGTGAAATATGTCTGAATTCCGTAATGAGACCATTTGCTACTACTGTTCCTTATACTTTTATGCCTGCCCATCTATGCACCGGACTTGCATGTTGACCTATGAGTGAGTTTTAGTTTATTAAGTAAATTACTAATTCACAATGTCAAAATCAGGCCAAAAGCGCACTGCGTTGTCCTTAAACGATAAATTCGATATCATTGCTGCACTGTCTTCCAACACACCTCGCCAAACGTTATGTGAGAAATATAAGATTGGAAACTCTACAATTTCTCTCATTTTAAAATCATAATCTAAAATTGTAGAAGACTTCCAAAGATTTTGTGATGTAAGTTAATAATAAAAGTGATGAAATATAATTAGGTTACATTTAAGCAATTAGCTAAAATTGAAATATCTAATTCTTAGAATATAAAACGCCAATGCCGATGTAACTATCCAAAGTTGGATTCTGCGCTTATCAAATGGTCTCAAGCAAATCCCCCTTACTTAGTGCTTCTCTAAATCGGCTTAGCTGAATTTATAGTGAAATATTTGAATATAATGAACAATTATTAAATTGAAGTGTGCGTTCACTATACGGATATAATCAGCTCCGGCTATGCTGAACCAATTTTGCCGGTCCCTACAAATTCACTATAACCGAACTTTACTGTAATTTGAATAAAAATACGAAGTTCATATGGCATGTATACCGTAGAAACCACAGCAGTCAAACCCGTACATCTAATACCGGTTTGTGAATCACAAAATTACACTACTTGCAACTGTCACAACCAGTCAAAGACAGACGTCATTTATAACAACAGTGAAACACGTTTAATGTCTCATTCTGTCACAAGTTTTTTTTATATCACCAATTCTAAATTATCGGCGGATGTCCATGCACTTAAGTGTAAGAATAGGTCGCCTTATGTCACTTCGCCTAATTTCATCTTGAGTCACCCATTCCACCACCACACATGAAAGTTTACTTCTTCTACTGGCAACTCTGTTGCCATTGTTTAAAATTCACCTTTACACTTTTTTCTAATTCTCGAAATTGTATATCATTCACTTTGCACTTTAAGACATTGTGAATAGGAAAAAGAACAGGACTAACAAGTAAACAAAATTTTTAGCAGATATTAGCAAACTTATACAACAAAGTGAGTAGAAAAGTTGTTTCTGACAACTATCACATTTACAAAAGTACAGTTAAGTAAAATTCTGAAAAAGAGGAACCAAATTGAACATGCTGCAAGTAAAAACACAGTTTAGTTGAACATGAACATATTCTTAGTATGGGACCTCCCATTACCTAGTAAGTTCAGAAGAGTCTTGAGAAAATTAAGATTTGAATTCTTTGTAATGTTACAAACGAATGAGTTTCGAAAGGTACGCACTATTGCTTAAAAAATTAGGACAAAATCATCACCGAAAAAATATTTTCGTGTTGTGTGCAGAAAAAAATTACTGGCTAATTTTTTTAGGCTAGACGTATGTAATTTTGAACACTCACTCTGTCGTAGTAAAATTAACAGGTAAGCCAAGATTCACAAATCCATTTATTGTTACCAAAGACCCTGTTAAACACCATAATTAAAAAAGTTCCTTTTATCGTTTTCTTTCACCTTGGCTTTATATCACCAAAAATTTGGGATCCTTTGGGAGTGACATTAAACGAGTTCCACTACATACCTAACCGAATTGTCAACCACTACGGAAACACCGCTAACTATTCCACCGTAGTTCATCGTTGAAATTTTAGGAAATCGTTGAAACTGCTACAAAACAGTTACTATTTATTTGGCAATGCAGCGAAAATTTTTTACATTCGATGTAACATTTGACATTCGTCATTTCTTTTGTTAAATATACCGTTTTGTCTTATTATTGGAAATAATGATGCTTAACTTTGCTTGAATTACTTTATCTTGTTTTTATTTGTAACTAGGAGAATACCAATGGTAAAGACAAATAATAATGGTATCAAATACAGAGTATGGTAGGTTTGGTTAGTCATGGAGAGGATCCGTCCAATACAAAGAATTGGGTATAATGGAGGTAAAAACCAATTATTTAATCTAAAAAACTATATTTCTAACGAGTAATTTTTATAGCAATACATGCATTTTGGATCGTCAAATGAATACGTCCGATCTTAAAGACGAGTTTATGGATGAGCTAGATACTTTGGAAAGGCTACATTTGTTGGGAAAATGGGACATCAAATTTGTTTATCAAATTTTATGCCCCGTAAGTGTTATTCTATAAATAAAACTATTCCACATGATTTCAATTGCTTTTTGCTTAATTTAGGTGATATCAATTTTCCAACTTGGGAAACCGGACTAAACACCACCAGAGTCCAATGCATCTTGTGTAATTAAAATACGACAAGGAAGGTAAGTTGGACTCATTTGAAGCGAATTCATCCCATGGGTTTGATGCCAATGATGTGCCAGTGTGGTAACGTGGAGAAACGAAATGACAGGTCACATAACGACTCGTGCCCAAACCATTATTGTGACAAGAATTTAACTTTTGCAAGCATTTTTATCACACCTTATTTCAATATCAGCTTGATATATAAGCCATTACTCCCATTGTTGCTCTACATTTACATCCAAAACGACGAAATGGATTTACGACAGCGGTTTAAACAAAATTTTATATATTTTACGCCGTTGTCTGATGTGAAAAAAATTGATTTCAGAACCGGGGCGAGAAGGTATCTCATTTGATTAGCTGCTTTCCGTGTCACTGTGGGGAAATGGTTGACAGGCGAAGTCTTTTGTTTCAACATATTCAAGTCAAGTGTAAGAAATGTCCAAACTGTCCCAAGATTTGAAACTGTTGAAAAGAGGAAGGAGATTACAACCACAGACTGTTTTAAGTGTCCGTTTCTGGTGTGTCGATTTAGCTACGACACTTACGAATTGATGATTGACCATATGCCAATGTGCTTGTTCCTTGACATTTATGACGAGCCAGGTTATTTAACTTTTAAAATTTTTACTGAATTAACATTTCCAAAGGTTTACTCTTTTGAAGGCATGATAGTTTAAGATAACCTTGTGCTAGGAGTCCCGGCATCCACTGGACCGCTTAATGGCAAAAGGCCAAGTAAGCAATTTTCAGCTAATCCTAATGTGTTTGAAATCTTTCTGTCGGGCCGTCACTGATAGTAATATTATAATCTAGAAAAACGAGACTCAAAGGAAACAAATATTACAGGCGCCTCTACTGTTGCTGCCAACTTATTGACAGCCAGTTTTCTGTCTTAGGATATATCTGTTTATTTTTTTGTATTTGAGCCATTTCCATTGGAAACCGGAATTTTTAGGAAAAACTGTGGATTAACCGCTCACTTCTACCCAACTCAATTTTCATCTTTACTTACAAAAATTTTTTTTTGCAAATTCGAATAAAACTAAACCAACACATGAAATACAATTAAAACCTAACTAATCTAAGCACTAAAGATACAAACGTTGTCGTATAACAACTACTTCCTCCAGGGAGTAGTCACAAAGAGGAGATTTTATATTTCATATTGAAAGAACATTAAAAAGTAAAGAGGAAATTTGGTTTAATCATCAGTTAAGCATGGGATTAAAGGATAGAATGTTTAAGTTTGTTTAAAACCAAGTTTTGAAACTTAACTGCATAATTTTCTATGCTATTATACTAAAGTTTGAAATACTTAATTTTAACTAAATGTTAACATTTACCTCTCAGCCTGGAGGTGATTGAAATACCTCGCCTCCCTCAATTGTAACGTTTTGTTGCAATTAAATCAAATGTAACTACAAAACATCAAACTCAGAAAAATGTTAAATTTTTGCGCGCACACAGACCAATAGCCAACAGCAATTTTCGTTAGAGTATAAATTCTATCAAAACATTATGAACAAATGTCAGGCTACTCAGTGGTTATCATTGGTGATGAAGTATACGCAGAACTAAAATGCTATTATGAAGTTGGATTGTCCTAAGTTTGGGTTATCGTTGTTGTTAGTGTTGTTAGCTTTACGAAATCTGTCTGTCATTTGTGCAGTTTATTAAAAAAATCTTACGAAAAAAATCACAAAAACGTCGACTAAGGAAATCATTCGCAAGAATAACATCACTATCAGACGGGCTGAAGCTTCATAACCGTGAGTTGTGAAAGTGGGTGAAAAATTGTGTTACCATGGGATATAGCTCAAAAAAAAAGTAAACAGATATATTGTGGCGCGGCGTACCGTTGCATTGATTAGGATAACTTAATGTAAGGAAATAAAAAGGATAACATTGGATTCGAATGAAAGAGATGAGGAATGATAGTAGTTGGGACTTGGATACACGGAGTACCTACAGTATTGGTTTCCTGTAGTACGGGAACGGGACTGGCTCTTTAGGCTGAACTCCTAGAGTATTGGGTTATCTTCTCTAAAGACACTTCTTCTTCTCTACCTAAAGCGTCTTCTCTACTCTACTGGTCTCATGCAAGCCTAGAATGAAGTGGATGAGTTTGGGTTGAGTTAGGTCTGGGCTGAGTAACCCGACTCTGCTATTGTCTCCAGTTCCCTACTCCTAGAGGCTTCTTTAGGAACTGGTGTTACAGGGGCCTGGTACTCTTCTTCCACCTACAGGCCGGTCTCTCTAGACTCTCGCTCCTACAGGGCGGGATACTCTTCAACCTAGAGTTCTGTACTCTAGTGCCTAACTGTTAGGGGCCTCTTCTACCTACGGGACAAGACAGTTACTTGTGTTCTCGGTTCTTGGGTAATGTCTCACCAAGACTATACCTAACTTAGGGAGATGATGTTACTTTACTGTAGGAACTGGTCTGCTCTAAGAGTACTATCCCTGTAGTGATTACCTTCTCTATAGGAACTCCGTCTCCAACAGGAACACTCTTCTCTTCCTACAGGAGCTCGCCTTCCTATAGTGACGACTCTTCTCCTGCAGGAGCCTACCTTTCTACATGGACTGCTCTTCTTCTACAGGAGCTAACCTTTCTATAGTGACGACTCTTCTCCTACAGGAGCCTACCTTCCTACAGGGACTGCTCTTCTCCTACAGTTTCTAAGTTACTAGTTACTCGGACTAAAGACCGATGGTCTTACCTAGCAAGTGAGGTCTTCTCCGAAGGGAAGGTTTGGGAATTGCGATGAGTTCTCCGGCACCGGATCCCCGGGGTCACCGAAGTCTGGCAGAGTTGCAGAGCTCTCCAGTGACACCGGTGTAAACGGTGAAACCGGAGGGATACAAGAGCAGTGTTGTAAACGACGAGAAATCCGATGCTCGCTCAAGAGTTGGAGGGTGCCACGCGGGGCTTTTTACCCTAAGTGAGGATGGAGCCTCACCGAGTATACGGTCTCTCTAGAATAAAATGTCACTTACAACGCTTTTCCGGGAAGGGATTTCGTTCTTCACTCTTTCTCTTTCCCGAGGTCCGATCCAATAACAACCAAGTCACAGCACACACAATCAATTGGTCTCCACTATCCACGGAAGTCGAAGGATTATCTTATTTATTCTCAAATTAAAATAATCACTAAACTCTTAATTATAGATCTTTAGAGAAGCTATTGTCCCTACCTTTTTAACAAGCTGAAACTTAGCGCCTAATACTCTACTCCGTTGAGAGACAAAACCTCAATGGGAACCCCCCCCCCCCCTTCCTGAGGTGAAGACTTTACTCCTATTTATGGTATCGCTTCTTACCACAAAAGGAGTGCCCATTTCCTATCTCTAACGAATTCTCCTAAGCCCGTTCACACATCCTTACGGAGAAATGAATGGGCTCAGAGGAATTCTTATTACCCCTAAATTCTATTCTAAACTATTCCTAATTTCAGGATTCCCAAGTACTAGGGAAGTGCCGGATTTCTGGCTGCGCCACAATATCCTNTCTAAACTATTCCTAATTTCAGGATTCCCAAGTACTAGGGAAGTGCCGGATTTCTGGCTGCGCCACAATATCCTAAGACAGAAAACTGGCTGTCCATATATTGGCAGCAACAGTAAGAAGATGCGAGATGATTTTTCTTGGTGATGATTGAAAAAATGGTTCCTTGAACAGAGACCTTTTGCAGTAGCTTCCATTGCGGCATAATTAAACAGACTATTTGATGAGAACGAGATTCCAAGGTATTTGTAGTGGCGAACAGATTCTAGGAAGATTTCTTTCCCATGACAATTTTTCACTTTGACGTAGTCTTCCACTACGACGAAACACGAGTATTTTTGTTTTTGAAAGATTCACTTGTAGATCTTTTTTGCGGAATACTTTAGCCACACAGTCTATTTTTACCTGAATAGCTTTCTTTGAAGGCACTATGAGGACCATGCCATTTGCGTATAAAAGTATATGGATTATTTCCTTTGCGAGTTGTACTTCTGAGACTAGAAGGTTAGAAAAAGACTCAGCGACCCCTTCTATAAAACGGTTAAAGAGGGACGGGCTTAGACTTTCACCTTGCAAGACTCCTTTTGATATTTTGATCGGAGACGTTAGAGTATCACTGACTCTTACTTGAGTTGAAATTTTGTTGTACAAAAAAGAGATTATTCGAATAAATTTATACGAGATACCAATCTTAGAGAAGTTTGTCCAAAGTCTTCGGTGTAGAGGAAAATCGAAAGCCTGAGCAAGGTCAATGAAGCAGGTGTAAAGCTGTTGGTTTTTTAGGAGTTGCTTTGGAACTAGACATGTCAAAACAAAAGCATGGTCCAAACAGGATTTTCCCTTTTGGAAACCGGCTTGTGATTTTGATAGCTTCTTTTTTTATCGAATCTAATGCAAGGCCTTCCAGTTTATTCCGGGCAGTAGAAAGTCGCTTTCACCAAAAAAAATTTGAGAGAGCAAATAAATATCGCGAAATATAAAAGTTGGAGGGAAGGAAGTTAGCGTGTGTTTGAGAAAACATTTTTTTTGCAAAAATTAATTATTTAACAAGAGCAGCAGAGAGTTGAGAGAATGAGTGGAATAGGGTATGGTGCCTTTGCATCTACTCCACCTCACTCAACAGAGAACCTGTCGACCCCTCTCTCTGCCTCTCTGCTTTCATCCTTTGCATTGCTTTGCAATAACTTGTCTAATCAAAACTGATTTTGATTTTTTTGAACAAACGCCATTGTTTAATGCTGAAAGATGGGTAATTGAGAGAAATGACCAACTAGAGGAATGGGGTACGATCCCTTTGCATCTATTCCACCTGACTCAACAGAGAAGCTGCCGACCCTTCTCTTTGTCTCTCTGCTTTGCTCCATGCTTTGCATTAGTGTATCTAACTTGAACAGATATTTTATAGTGTTATAATAAAATTATCTTCACTTCCATTGTTTACTAATTGCGTATCGCCTACCTCAAACCGTTTTTGGTGAAAGGCGGAGAAAGAAGGCCCGGATTAATTTGGAAGGCCTTGTAGTTTAACGTTGTGTTGAGAACTCCAGTGAAAAGCTTTAGAATAGTATTAAATAGAACAATAGGAAGGTAATTGCCCGGTTAAAAAGTTCATAATAATAAGAGAGTCTTAAGTTCGGGTCAATTAAGTTAAGATCATTGACCCCAATTTTTTATATGCGGAGATACCCTAAATTCCAGGTTTAAAAAATGAGTTCACTTCTAAATAATTTTGAACCGCTTCCTGAAAATTTCTCGTCTGCTTGACCAATAATGTCTTGAGTGATGACATCAGGTTTTGAACTATTGGAAACTACTATTATTAGTATTTGGAATTGGTAGGATTGTTGGAGAATCACTACTGTTGAAGTTGCTGCCATCGACAAACTCATCAGTATCTCTACTACGAATGAAAAGCAATAAATAACTAATTCAACCAATCAATTCAATTTCATTAGTTTTTCTATAAAAAACAACTTACACTGGCGGGAGTACATTTACCAAAAAAAAAACATATGCATTATCCAAACTTTCCCTAACCCTGCCGTACCGTCACTGTGCTTTCTCCATTACATTCTCCAATAGTTACCTTTGTTGATACAAACTTTATCTAAACACCAAGAGGAAAACCATTTTTTTCCTTGCTTGTCTCCATTCTCTGGAGCTTACTTTAGGTAAAGTGTGGATCGAAAATTTAACTTCTTTCTAAATGCTACCTTCAATGAAAAGGAAAGAGCTTTTGTTAAGAATTTTGTTAAGATGTTTGTTAAGAATTTTGTTAATAATTTTGTTAATAATTTTGTTACTTAACTAATTTGGCACTTTATAAATAAGATGAATAAACCTTTGCAAACCGGCATTAACATGTGTTGCACTGTATAAAATGTTGGGAAGAAGGTGAGCAGTAGGTCGATAGGGAGGGTGGTTAGGTAATTCGCTTGTTCTGGCCATGCGGGTAGCAAAATAAACCAATTGTTCTTTGTTTAGGTGCTTTGAAGTGTTTTTTAACTTCATAAATAAATAGAAATTTATAATTTACAAATGCGAAAAAACGTAGCTAATACAAATGCATTATTCGACGATTCAATTCATTGCAGACCTTTAAATTTTAGAGTGCCAAAATACAAATGGCTTCTTAAATATATTCCTTTATACATGGGCTTAAAAAAGTGATTTTAATTGTTTTGTTTTGTTTAAGTTTTGCTTTTGAAGTGTATTTCAACTGAACTTTATGAATAAATTTTTTTAGGCATATAGATTTACCATTCATTATAAAGATATTTCCTACTCCAGGGAGCTTCCTTTGACATGACGTTTACTACAAGCCTCATGAATTAGCTAATATTAAAATTCTACACTCACTTTCAGTAGGAAAAGGAAAGTAACCGAGCATAGCTGGGAAAAAAAAAGTTTGTATCAAATCCTGTTACCTATTACTTTCCCTAGACAACAGATGAGGCAGGCACAGCGAGAGAGAACGGGAAGTTTGTATCGAAGAAAATCCTTGGAGAAAACATAAGGTATAGAGAAAGGATACGGAAAATCGTAGGGAAAAGGAAAGTTTGGATCAGGCATAAGGATATCTCCAATCCTACTCCAGTCAGCTTCCTTTGACATGACATTTACTAAAGTAATTTGATTTGTCACATAATCATGCGAAATCACTAGCCTCATGAATTAGCTTATNAGTCAGCTTCCTTTGACATGACATTTACTAAAGTAATTTGATTTGTCACATAATCATGCGAAATCACTAGCCTCAAGAATTGATAGCTTCATAGCATAGTGANAGTATCCGAGCAAAGGTGGGGAAAAGAAAGTTTGTATCAGATACTGTTACCTATTTGAATCGGGTGGATAATCCTTGGTTGATCGACGCAATTGTTGAGTTTGTTAATTGATTTATCCAGAACCAATTTATGGTCTACCTAAATCCTATCCTTATTCCGGAGCCGGACTTACTCTTTTCAAAGGCACGTTATTGGATTAGTAGCAGCTGCGGGGCGTTAATTTTGATGTAATTATTTATTTAACTGTAAATTAATCATAATTAACTAAAGGAAACAAGAATTTTGTTGTAACTCAAAACTGATTTACACTTGTTAGTCTGAGGCTGAACGTCAACTCTCTAACTACGAAAAAAAGTTTTTTTTGCTTTCTTATTTTATCTCAACCTCCTTGCCGTTCCAGCTCTGCTGACTCATCAAATGAGCTGGACACGGACGAGGATTTAAAACATTGACCCACATGGGTTTCTCATGACGCAACACCGCGCCCCATGGGGTTACACCCCATCACCACATGGTTACATTAAATCTGCAATTATCAAAATAAACCCCACTCATTGAAACACAAAATTATAGCTTGACTAACAAATTATATTAATTTAACCTAACTGACATATCAATAAAGTACCGTTACACCAACTGATTACAATAATAATGTATACTTTTACAACTCTTCTGATGGAGAAAACAAAGGACAAATCTTCACGATGGGTCTGGTAACTCTGACAAGCCCATCACTCCTCAATGCACTTTAATTATGCTACCCAATTTCCACTTCATAGGAGGTACATTGTCATCTTTCACTGCAACAATGTCTCCTATCTTGATATTCTCTTTCTCCCTTGTCCATTTTTTGCGCTGTTGTAGACGTCAGATACTCACTACTCCAGCGCTTCCAGAAATGTTGTACCAATTGGCGAGTACTTTTCCAGCGTGTCAACTTATTACTTGGTATGTCGGAGATGTCCGCTGCCGGAATTGCAACCAGTGGGCCCCCAACCAGAAAGTGCCCAGGCGTAAGTACGTTATCACATCCAGGTTCAGACGACATTTCACACAATGGTCTTGAGTTGATCACCGCTTCCACCTGCGCCAAAATGGATTCAAACTCAGGAAGTGTGAGGATAGTAGATCCTATAACACGTCTCAGGTGGAATTTGACTGTCGTTATTACAGCTTTCCATAGTCCACCATGATAAGAAACCGATGGTGATATGAATTTCCACTGAATTCCCTTGTCTAAAAAATAAGATGAGACACATTCATTTACTTTACACATTTTAATCCAGCGCTGGAGTTCTTGTTCTGATCCAACAAAGTTTGTTCCGTTGTCAGAGTGGATCTCCTGTGGTATGCCTCGTTGTGATACAAATCGTTGTAAAGTCCCAATAAATGACTCTGTAGTAAGGTCTGTCACTGCTTCTAGGTGCATAGCCTTGCTACTAATACAAAGAAATACACAAAAATATGCTTTAAATTGGTTTTTACTTCGACCTTTCACCATCTGGAGTGTGAAGGGGCCCGCAAAGTCAATTCCAGTGACAAGAAATGGTCTGGTAGGAGTCACTCTTTTTTTGGGTAAAGTACCAATAAGCAGCTCAGCGGCCTCCGCCCGGTACCTCTTACATTCTTGATGATGAGTTGCAGGTAGGATCGCTTGATGCCTTGTCTTTTATTTAACATCAGCATTGTGAAGTCTACCTCCAACTCTTAAAATTTTTGCCTGATCCAGAAAGAGTGCAAATTGGAGTAGTTTACTTCCACTCTTGAGTTTTCTTTCCTTTTTCAAGTCTCCAACTTCTTCAAATGCGTCATTTTGCGCAATTCTCACTAACACCTGTAGAAAGTGTCGAAGTTCGACAACTGTCGGCTGCCCGACTCTTTTCTGTTGAGGATGTCTTGTGTTGAAAATAAATCTAAGGACATAACACATTACATTTTTGAGCCTTTTCAAATTTGAGTATTTATTAAAGGCGAAATTCGGCGCCGAAATATTTGCGCTGATTACCAGTACTCTTGGAGCTTTAATTTCAAGATCGTCGTTAATTATATTACCTGATCCTCTAAATATCGGAAATCCAAAATCTGTCAACCACTTTGGACCAGTCCATCATAAATTATGCTCTCTCAATTCTGAAACTGAGAGTCCACTCGTGGCACAGTCTGCAGGGTTGTCCTGAGTTGGTGCATAATTCCAAAGTTTCGATGGTATGGAATCCTGAATTTTCAAGACACGATTGGCAACAAACGTCTGCCATCTCCTCGAATCACAAAATAACCAACGGAGGACGATCTCAGAATCCGTCCAAGCAATGACCTGCGCCTGAACACCTAGAGCTATTTTTATGAAATCAATTAGTTTTGACAAAAGTAAAGCTCCACATAGTTCTAGGCGCGGAATTGTGAGTTGCTTCATAGGAGCAACCTTCGTCTTAGCTGACAGCAATCTTACTTGAATTCCTTCGGATCTTGAAAAGGTTTNTTGCTTCATAGGAGCAACCTTCGTCTTAGCTGACAGCAATCTTACTTGAATTCCTTCGGATCTTGAAAAGGTTTTTAAATACACGCATGCTGAGTACGCTGACTCAGATGGGTCACTAAATCCACACAATACATAGGTGGTTAAATCCTTACTTACGACACACCTAGGAATCTCTATTCGTTTCAAAGGTTCCAGACCCTGTATGTAATCTGTCCAACTCCTGTGCAGGCGCTCGGGAACTTGATCGTCCCAGTCAAGTATTCTGCAGTCATCTCCATCAACTCTCTCTTGCCACAGTTGTTGGAAGATGAGCTTGGCAACGACAGTTTTTGGCGCCAAAAATCCGAGATAATCAAAAATCCTTGAGAGTTCAGAAAGAATAACTTTCTTGGTCACAGTTGTGACTTCTTTAGGTCTGTAACCTGAAAACATAAACAGATCCTTGGAGGAGTCCCAGACTATTCCCAAGGCTTTAGACATTACTTCATTTGAGGTTTTAAATTCTGAGTTTCTCTCCACTAAATGTGGAGCGATTTTATTTAAGACCTTTCGGCTGTTAGAGTCTCATTTCCGTATTTCTAACCCAACCAAAGTCAACAAACCTGTTAATTCCAATTGAAGAGTAGTAGCTTCCTTCTCTGTTGAAGTACCACTCATCAAATCGTCTACATAAAAATCTTTCTGTAGAATTTCAGCAGCGATCGGAAACTTACTCCCTTCCACCAGTGCTAACTGCTTTAGACACCTGGTAGCCACGAATGGAGCCGATGCTGTTCCATATGTCACTGTGGTGAGGGTGTATTCCTGCGCAGGATCTTGTGACTTTTCACGCCAAAGTATCCGTTGACGCTCCCTATCACCATTTTCCACCTTGAACTGTCTAAACATCTTTGTGATGTCTGCCTTCAACGCCACTTGATGCATTCTAAACCTCAGAAGAATATCATATAAATTGCCTTGTATTACTGGACCTACCATTAAAGTATCATTCAAAGATACTCCTGAGCTGCTCTTAGCCGAGGCATCAAACACGACCCTCAGTTTCGTAGTGGTGGAGTTCTCTTTTAGAACATAATGATGATGGATATAGTTGGTAACTCCCAAAGCTTCTCCGGCGCCGGACCCCATGACTTTCTTCATATGCTTTAAATTTTTATATTCTTGCATGAACTTCCTGTATTCATCATACTGAATAGGCTCCTTGGCTAATCTGCGTTCCAATTGAGAAAGCCTCCTCAATGCTATTTCCTTGGATGTACCTAAATCTGAAATTTTGTCATTGAGAGAAAGAGAGGTTATAAACGTACCCTTTAGGTCTCTGGTGATTGTTTCGCTGCAATGAGACTCAGCCATGTTTTCAGACACTAACGTCTGAACTACTTTAAGAACCTCCTCGACTTCCCAAAATTTCTTAAGTTGAAATTGTAGTCCTGTGCAGGAGTGATGAGAAGTAGTGAACATGCTACCTTCTGAGTCGACTACTCCATTAGAATCCACCCAAGTTGGGTTTCCATTGCAACTGGTTCCCTTTGTCGTCCAGTTCTCTTTCCACCCAACATGAACAAACCCATGACGTCGGCCCGCAGAAGAATGTCCACTTCATATGATCTAAAATAATCAGGGTCTGCTAATTGCAGTCCCTTTAAGTGTGCGTAATCTCCTCCTTTCATTTCAAATGAAGGGAGAATTACCCGTTATTCTCTCTACTACTAAAATTTCAAAATCCAAATTAAATCTTTTCACGTTAGAACTTATCCTTAATGATAATGTTCCCAGTGCTGACCCAGCCATAACTCCGCCGACTCTTACGATGTCAACTAAGGTAGGGTTGGGTCGATGTCCGAGTCGTTTCACACATTTTCTTGTTACAAACGATGATTCCGAACCATTATCAAAAAATACGCGTACCTTTTCCCAAGTTTTTTATCTTGAACGATCCTGAGCCTCAGCAGTACCGAATAGTACACCTATTCATTTTCTGGCGCCGGACCTCGTGACATTTGCAGTCGTAGAGACAACTGACGATGTTTGTTTCGCCTCTACTGTGGGATTTTCTCTCTCCTTGTGAATGAGTATGTTATGTTTCGATCCACATGTTCTGCATCTCAATATGGATTTACATTCTTTAACTGAATGACCTATAACTAGACAATTAAAGCATAAGTTATTTTTTCTTATCAGCATTGTCCTTTTTTCTAAAGTCCCAGTGTTGAGTTTTTGACATTTGAAAGTCGAGTGATCGCTACCACAGATCCCACACTTCACTTTAGAAGCTGCACTGTGATGAGATTTCCTTTCTCCAGCGCTAGACTTAAGTACCCCAGTGGTAGACTTTCCGCGTAAAGAGGATAAACCTCGGATCCTTTTCTGGATAAACTCAGTCACATCTTTAAACTTTGGGATTTTAGTAACATCAGCAAACATACCCCACCAATTCCTAGTCTCGGCGTCTACTTTCTCCATCAACATGAAGATAAGGATATCATCCTTCGAATCCACCTTTCGTCCTAGTACCGTTAGGCTCATGACAGTTTCCACAAAAACATCCACAAGTGTCTGAAGGTGTGTTGCGCTCTCCGTTCTCACTGATGGAGCGCTCGACATCTTTCTAATTAAAGAAAAAACGATTTATTTCTCATTACCATACCTACTTTTTGACAGCTTGTAGGCCTCTTCATAATTCTTTTCCAATATGGAAATCGGCTTAATTAGCTTCTCAGCTTCCCCAGATAGTGCAGACTTTAGAGATTGTAATTTCTGGCTGTTACTTATGTCTTGATTGCGTCCTACTGACGAGAGAAACAAGTCACTAAACGCTGGCCATTCATCGTACTTACCATCAAACACTGGTAGCTGTAACTTTGGAAGATTAAGCGTAGATTTAGTGCCAGTGCTCGACTTGTAGCTCGTAGTGGATTTTCGAGACATCAATTAAAGAATGTTCTTTTGAAACATCTCCAATACTTCTAGAGGCCCCTCGTGTTTTTTCCTTTCGTCATTCGTTGTACACAGAATTAGTATTTCTGCCCTGACTGGTTCTAATTGGGTGTCCAACAGCTCATGCTTCTTTTGACTCACTTTGATTTCTGCAGGAGTAGCCAGAGCAGGTTCTAGGGATGTTACATGAGCATGAAGGCTGTCAATACGATACTTAATAGTCTTGTACTTGATTTCAATCGTTTGCTCGTCTTTTACATCCATTCTTAAAGAAATAATAAATTTTTCTAAACAAAAAATTAGCAACCAATAATTACCAACAATCAAAAAAAAATATAATTCAACTATATCAAACTAGGATTCACACTCTGCTTGTTTCGACCAGTCCCCGGGTCAATGCACCATGAATGCATTTCCGGGTCAATGCATTGACCATAAGGATATCTCCAATCCTACTCCAGTCAGCTTCCTTTGACATGACATGTACTAAAGTCATTTGATTTGTCACATAATCATGCGAAATCACTATCCTCAAGAATTAGCTTACATTAAAATTCTACACTCACTGAAGAAGTCATTTTGAACTAAATTTTCAAAAATTTGAGGATAGAGAATATTTTNCATTAAAATTCTACACTCACTGAAGAAGTCATTTTGAACTAAATTTTCAAAAATTTGAGGATAGAGAATATTTTCCCTTTTCAATTCCTTTTCACAAGTTGGACTCAACTCAACTTTCAGCAGGGAAAGGAAAGTATCCGAGCAAAGGTGGGGAAAAGAAAGTTTGTATCAGATACTGTTACCTATTTGAATCGGGTGGATAATCCTTGGTTGATCGACGCAATTGTTGANAGAAAGTTTGTATCAGATACTGTTACCTATTTGAATCGGGTGGATAATCCTTGGTTGATCGACGCAATTGTTGAATTTGTTAATTGATTTATCCAGAACCAATTTATGGTCTACCTAAATCCTATTCTTATTCCGGCGCCGGACTTACTCTTTCCAAAGGCACGTTATTGGATTAGTAGCAGCTGCGGGGCGTTAATTTTAATGTAATTATTTATTTAACTGTAAATTAATCATAATTAACTAAAGGAAACAAGAATTTTGTTGTAACTCAAAACTGATCTACACTTGTTATTCTGATGCTGAACGTCAACTCTCTAACTACGAAAAAGAGTTTTTTTTTGTCTTCTTATTTTATCTCAACCTCCTTGCCGTTCCAGCTCTGCTGACTCATCAAATGAGCTAGACACGGACGAGGATTTAAAACATTGACCCACATGGGTTTCTCATGACGCAACACTATTGCTTTCCCTATGCAACAGATGAGGCAAACACAGTGAAAGAGAACGGAAAGTATGTATCGAAGAAAATCATTGGAGACAGCATAAGGTATAGAAAAAGAATACGGAAAATCGTAGGGAAAGAGAAAGTTTGGATCAGACAATAGATACCCCTAAGCCAATAATTGGCAACTACCTAAGACCAATAATTACAATTTTATGTAATAAATAATAATGTAAATGCTTGAAATACACAATTTTTCAATAAGGATGTTTCAAAAATAAAACTCAGTCAAAATTGATTTGAAATTTAAAAATTCTTCAAATTTGATTGGTTGATTTTAGACTATTTTCTTTAACTCCCTCCTCTTTTAGAACATCCTTATTGAAAGACTGTGTACTTTAGGAGTAATGATGTTAATTTTGATTACATTATATCATTTTCTTATCAGGTCTTCAACCTTTGGCATAAGCCTCGCCCACATCACTTGTCCCAATCCATACAAGTTACGCAAAGGACACTGTAGAAATTAATCAATATGCAATAATTTAATACCTAATTTAATTACTATACATTATAATATATTATTAATAATTACTTCAATATAGTTAATTATATAATTAACGGCCGTTGACATCAGTGTAAAATCCGAATTTAAGTAACATTACTCAGACAATAACTCGACTCGAGCTCATTGGAGTCGAGTTTGAGTTTTGAGTGGGAGATGGAATTCAAGTTCCCATCTCAGACTCCACTTGTGTGAGTGAGAATTACACACTTTCACGCATGCTCCACTCAACTGAGGGGAAATGACCTTCCACCAAAACACTTGCCTATTTCTGTTTTCATTTTCTCTCTCTCTCATCCATTTTTCTTCCCGTTTTAATTTTTCTTTCGTTTTAATTTAAGTTTTTAAATTAAATAAAACGAATTAAGTTAGCGTAAAAATTGAGACACCAAAACAAAAAGATTGTAAGAAGTATTTTTATGCCCGTGAATATTCCCTAATAACTGAATCGGTGAGTAACCAGAAGAAAGTGCTGGAATGCAAGCAGACCGAGAAGGTGACGTTACAAGGGAAAATGAATTGTTGGAACAAGTTGATGGAGGAATTCAACGCTGAAAGTGAAGTGACACCACGAACTGCTAATCAACTGAAAAAATGTTGGAAAAATATGAAAATGCGCAGTAAAAAAGAGAATAGATTTGCCAATTATGAAGTATGAAGAACTCAACTGGAAGATGAAGAATTTGAAAATATCAATGCTGCAAACGATGAATTTGGCAAGCTCAAAAAATTTTTATCTGTAAAATTTGTTTTCTGAAAACGCATCATACTTATTTGCGCCTTGCTGTCAATTAGCTACATGTTTTAGTTGTGCGACCAGTCAGTTTAAGTGTGCTATTTGCAAGAGTGATATAAATTAAATTATGAAAGTATATCTTTAATTTGTTTAACATTATTACATAACTTCATTTTAACAAAATTCTGTACAAAGTAAATTGAAGCATCGTAAGTGTAGAATAATATATTATAGAATATTGCGGAATTGTGTATTGAAACATGTTATAAAATTTAGATTCAATTGTAAAAGTAAATTTTTGATTTATAAGTTTGCAACCCCTAATCCGACTGGAAAACTCATTAATTACCCAACTCTGCTCGTTGCTCAGTCATGAGAACTCCTCCAGCAGAAGATGAATCGCACTGCTAACTTTTTTCATGTATGAAGTTTCCAGGAGAATTTTTCTAGAACAAAAGTACTTGTGATACAGCGTTCTGAAAAAGCGAGAAAAGAACACAAGTTTTCCTGCAAAGGTAACCTAGCACAGACCACGAAATCTTATATGTACCTTGGCATAATTTTGTAATCGAATGGGTCGTTCAACCTCCACTCTAAATCTGCTATTGGTAAAAGTATTACAGCGCAAGCCACTGTATCACTGTATTTCGCACACTAGGCAGGATGAAAAACCTCAAAATTTCTTTTAAATTCGATTGTCAAATCAATTATTTTCTACAGCTCAGAGGTGTGGGGACCACAACACACAAATAAAATAGAAAGGGTTCTGCAGCAATACTTTAATAGACTCCTCTACCTTCCTTTCAGCATCCCTCAATATTTTGTTTGTTTAGAGACAGGCAGCTTTCCATTAAGCTTTGATGTTTTCAGGTATACTATCTCTTTATGGTTAAAACTTCTGTCAGCTAACGACTCGAACTTTTCACTAAATGCGTATATAGAAATTCAAAAAATCTTGTATAGACATCCAATCGAAAAATACATTTGGTGTTTGCAGTTGGAAAGTAGGCTGAAATTTATAGATATACAAGGTTTATACGAAAAAGGCTTAGCAAAAAAGGTCAAATTTGTCCAGAAATTTTTACTCGCTGGATACGAAGACCACTTGAGAAAACTTGATTTCAAATTCTGTTTGCAATCTACACTATTCCACACTATCATCAAATAAAATTCTCTGAAATCTTCAAACCATTTCTATGGAACAAAAATTCCTCTCCGATGGCGACATGCATACTACAAATTCGGCTAAACTTCAACTCTGTCTACAATAAAGGAAAATGGTTTAACATGGGACATTTTGAGTAGCAATGCAAACACTGTGAAGAACAACTTTCTTTTTTTCATGCTGTTTGGGAATGCACCGGCACATCTCACATTATACTGAATTACTTTCAAGGAATGCCATTGGATCCAATTCAACTTATCAAGGACGTCACAGAAGCTTTTACTGATCCAAACTTCACATTTTATTTATCACTTTTAATTTAAAATATTTTAAAACTTTTTCAGTAACTTTAACACTCATAATTTTATTTTATTTAAATTTACTTATGCGCGTAATTTTATTGACAGGGCGATGGCCAACGTCAAATAAACTTGATTGATTGATTGATTTATAAGTTAGTTCTTAGTTATGCTTTTAATTAAATAATGTCCATACGGTAAAGTTCTAATTCCATCGGCGATTATGTATCGCTTTGAATCAAAACTATGCGCCGAATACTTCTTCAGTTGTATATTCTAAATTTGTGCTTATAGGACCTTCTTGTATTCATTCTGCAACCTAAAATATTTTGATTAAATAAAATTGTTTCCAGATTAAAATATGTAACACTGTTGAATAAATTTGGGGACTCCTTTCAGCGTCTTATTGTGAATTTGGATTTGTCTTCGTTGCTGCCTAAAAAGCAATAAGATTTTGGTCAAACGCCAGTGAATTTAAATTGAATCTTGCCGTTCACTTCATCCTTCATTTTACAGATCTTGGATGTATTTTTGACAGAACAGAGTGGATCTGTGGGTAAGAGGACACTCATGTCGAAGTAATCCAAATGTGATAATATGTTCTTGTAGACGTCTTCTGTAATAATGAGATAAGCCAGGTTCTCTGTGTTTGTCATTAGCAATTTGGAGTTTGAGCCCAAATTTTTTTTTACAAACTCATAATGAAATTGAGCCATATACAGTTTGCTGAGTTCGAGTATCGAAAATCCGGTATAAATGGCTTTGTTTAAAGTTGCAGAATGTTTTTGCATTTTAAATGCAGTTAGACGACTTCTTAAAATGTCGTGAGATAAGAATTGTGCGCTTTTATCTCTATTCATCTTCTTGCGGACAGACACCATACCCTTACCAAAGACAGCGTTGACGCATAGCTTGTGAAAAACTTTTTCGAAGTCATTGGTTGCGTTGACTCTCCGTTTTGTATTGAAGTCAACGTATGTCTTTAACCAAGCTTCTTGTTTAAAGGCCAGGATACGATGTATTTTTGTGATCACTAGTTCTTTCTTCACATACTATTTTAGGTTTCAATAGTGACATATGAAGTTTTTTCTTGAAAACAGATAGGATGAGTTTTGCTTGGTTTTCCATGTAATTAATTGGTAGTTTGGCAAGTAACTTTTGCTGGTAAGGTCTGAACTTCCTAGGAAGAATTAGTTGTGCGTTCCACGGCTAATAGATAGTCAGCATGGTAATTGTACAAGTGGTTTGGATATTCCAAATCAACTTTCAAGATGTAACCAATATAATCTTCGTCTGATACCGTTATATTGTCGAATTTATCGATCAGATTTTTTCTCAAAAATATGAAATTACTGACAGGAAGCAAGCCTTGCATGACTTTACTTTATAGGGTTACCATGTCCCAGAACACGATATACTTTTGGTTCGGCTCATTACCATTTTTTTTGTAACCTTTCATATATTTCCTACTCGCAAGTGCGTGGCGCAAACTGATTTGAAAAATGTTTTCTGTAATCAAAAAATGGAATGTTATTGCTTGGTTAGTCATATATTAAGAAGTGATTACATACCTAGAATTCCAAGCTCCAAAAACAAATAAATGTCAATATCAGTAATCAAGTGAAAACGCACTACCGACATTTTAAGTGCTGCATCCCATGCAAATCCTGGGACCGAAATATAGTGCACAAGATCAAACCCAAAATTCTGTAGCGACATCTGACAAAACTGCTTAAAAACACAGACCATGAGCAGTGTATCTGTTAGCAAATACAAAGCATGATACTCCCCAAGGCATTGTGGATTAATTTTTTTGAAAATTAATTTTGCATAACAGTAATCGCTTTTTTAAATATTTTTTTGCTCAGTGTATTGAAGAATTTACTCCGACCAGGTAATTTGTGTTCATTGAAATTTTCCCAAAAATCAATATAATCGTAAAAGATAACTCCTTTCCTGGTCAGCAGATCAGTATCAGGACCAAAAATGCTTTCCAAAATAGTAAAATTGTCTCCACCTTTCCGTTTCAAATTTGCCACGAGTTCAGCGAGGGTACAATTAAAAAATTGTAAATAGTCTATGAATCTCAAGTTGTCCACCATAATAAATAAATATTTTTCAAAATTGGTAAGTACAACTGAAATTTTGTTTCCATTGTTGAATCCCTGAATGTCAATTTGTCATAAAGTATTTAAATTTGAAACGCACTATAACTGGCAAATTCTCCTTTTGCTTGTAATTCAAATTACAATTCTTATGACTCCCACCGATACTTTCCTAAATATTAATTTGCTGTTAAAACCGAAATTTTACGCAAAGCATACAGTTAAGAAATTTAATACCTGTACGGTGATCGTCATCTCGACACTTGTCTCAAAACTTGTCTCTTCAGACTGACATTTCCAGGGGAATATTAAATTTGTATAAGTCAGTGACTATGTTCGCGATTTCTAGTAAATTTTGCAGAAATACATCACTGCGACACTTTCCCTGAATACTCTGTGTGATACCAGAGTTTAATGATCTTTGACAACTGCGTAGGAAAATCCAGTAGGAATATGTTTTTTTTTTTTCGAGTTTTGGATTTTTTCCCCTGCTTACTTTCTGTAGAAACCAATTCTAATAAGCATTCCATGTCCGCGTAAACAACGTAGCCAACTTTTAACTGATGACGAAAATTTTCAAAGGAAATCGATGAGAGTATTTTATTAATTCGATTCGGCATTTTCACCTTTTTAAAATCAAAATTTTCACAATTCACGCGGTGATTACGTAGTTCACATTGTTTATCAAAAATCGGTTGGTTAGCACATTTTTGCTTAAACAGAGGAATTTTTTGTATGCAATTGTAGCACAGAAAAATTCAAGTCCCTAATGGCTACAAAATGGGTCCACGAGTTGTCAGCATTGGTCAGTAGTAGATTGACTGTTTTGAAATTAGAGTAATTAAACTTAGAAATTTGAATCAGTATTAAAAGTGGAAACATTGTTCTTTTCACATAGTGTACGCCAAACAAATGGTAAGTTTCCTTTTTCTAACTTTTCTAACTTTATTTTAAACTTAATTTAAAATGATAATTTAAAATTAATATTCTTAGGTTTATTTAAAAATAGTCCTATATCTGTTTCATTTGGATATAGTTTTGTGAGTTGAATAAAAGATGGACAAAGAACAGCATCATTTGTTTCGGTGCTTAAATGAAGTGGACGAAAACCATATCTTTTAGTTTCACAATCTACTTAATTCTTTTTTGATTTCTTTTTTGAGATGCAGCAACAACTGCAGGTCATGGTTTTCCAAATCATGAGCATTCGCCGCAACCTGTGGTTAAAAATCACACTTACAACTTTGTTTCAACGATTTGTAAACTGAAATCCATACTTATCAAAAGAGAACAGAGAGATGAATCTCTCTGTGTTGGATTTAGCATGCGTTATACAAGTGTTGAATATCAATTTTTAGTATATAAATTAACATGGTTGCAAACAAATGAACTCGAGAAAAGATAAAGTAATCATATATCCCATTTGATGCTCCAGTGTTAGCGGTTGGCAAGTGGTGTGAAGCTTACATGACATTTTTGCGAAGATTCAATATCACAATGTGGTTACAGCCTAAAGTATAGCAAAAATTAAATGTATAGCATATCAATAATATGATGAAAATTATTAGAGAAACTTACCCTAGTTATAAGAACCTTTCTCTTTCTACCTGCAGACCGCCTTGATATTTGTTTTCATCTGATTAAACTCTCCTTTTCTTGAATCAATTATAACCAACTGAATTTGCATTAGACATCGTATTAAAGTTGAGATGTTCTAAGATACATTTTTAAGTGCTATTGGATAAATAAGTGCAATATTAAGAGTCGGCTTGGAGCTCGTCATCTGAAAATATAACAAAAAATACTTTCATTGAAATCAGTAGTTATGGAAACTCTTTTCAATATTTTTAACAAAGTTAATTGTAATACAATGGGTAAAATGATTTATCTGCATAATAGCATTATGATGAGATAAGTAATATTGTTATAATGCACATACTATATCCTTAATCATGATAAATTAACAAACTCGCTATAATGTAAGAAGGGACGATGAACTGGTATATCTTTACATTCAAAGTTACTAAAAGTTAAAATTAAATTCTTAAATTATTAAAATAGAATTATAAACAAATTAATACACACACTAATATATATTTATTTATATAATCAACAAATTCACACATACACACACACATAAATTCAGACGTTAAATCATACGGAAAATTAGTTTGTCAGATCCAAGGTTGCTATGAGGAATAAAATCCGAAAATCCTCTAAGAGGTTAGCCCATAACTATTATTTTTTTTCCTGGCTGACGCTTCGTCAGCCAGTATAATTTCAAACTATGTTACTTTGACAATTTTTAAATTTTAATATTAATTTTACTGATTAAATTTTTATTAGCGTATTTTTATTAACGCTAAAAATTATCTCGACAAGAATTAATAATGCAGGTCGACATTTTTGAATTAATTATATTTTCGAAACTGTTAATAATTTAAAATTCGAAAGTAAAAAAAAAATTTGTTTACAAAAGCGAAGGTTTGTTATTTTTTTTAAATTGATAATTTTCCTAAAAATAATAGCTATGGGCTAACCTCTTAGAGGACTTTTGGATTATTCCTCATAGCAACCTTGGTCAGATCTTTAGATCCTGACTACAGAATATATCTGAGGTAATGGATTAAAAATTACATTTTTTCTTTAAAGCATGTGAAATTAGTAAATTAAAGATTTCAGTAGTTAGGAATGGGGNGGGAAGGGGATGAAGCTGCATGGCCCAGAGATGGGGGAATGAAGCTGCATGGCCCAGGGATATTGGGATGAAGCTGCATGATCAGGGATGGTTAATGACCTCAACTTAAATAAGCTAAAAGACCTTGGTCTACTTCACTAAAGGTGAGTTAGGTCAACCTTCACTTAAGACACTTTTTATGACAGATGTTTAATCCTAAATTTCTTTTGTTTATTTTAACATTATCGTCTCTCAAAATAGACCTAAAAAGATTTAATGAGTTTAATTTTTAGCTTTACAACCCTGTAACCTCCACGCAGTACAAGGTAATGGCTTCATCTTGCGTACTACGACTCTATAATCTTCAACCCAAATAGATTTAATGCGTTTAACCTTCAGTTTTTTCTTGCTTACAATGATAATGAGTGAAAGTAAACCTATGGATCACAGATTTTTTTAGACAATAAAAGCTATAAATTAAACATCCTCAAACAATATTTAATCCAGTATTCATTTGTTCTTGGTAGAAAATGGACATTTTTTACGTACATTTACAAAGTGATGCATCACAATTATATTTTCCTAAAAACACAATTTGAAATTTTTAAAATCAGCTGAGTAGACCACTGGAATTAGAAAACAATGTACATTAAGTAGCGCTGGTCCAATGTAGCTACACATTTAAAAAACCGACAATTCCAAAAGACTATACTGTACTAAAAATTGGGTTGATCGCTCGAGTTTAAGCTATAGTACATACTTAACGTGATGGAAAAAATTTTCAATGTTACAAATCAAAATGTGAAATGAGAAACTGTATTTAGCCCAAAACACGTTTGGGAAAGCGCAGAAACTAATGGTATTAATATAGAAACAGCGTTCGGAGAATTAAGACAAGCAAAAATAGTATGGAACAATGAAAGAATTTGCTTGACAAAAACAACTATCGAATTCTATAGTGTGGAACAAATCAACAACTTAAAGGAATTGAAGAAATTCATTAAGGTTTCCGTTGAAGATTTTCACATTAAATTATTTACAAATGAAAATTCTACGAACTTAGTGTGGAGTTCTACACATGATAAACCATATGAAATTCAACGATTAATTTTAAAAATTCAATGAAAATTATGATCGGACACATCGATGGATATCACGACATTCTACGTAATAGCGAATCATCAAGAAACTTGATGCCAGTAGCAAATAAATTTCGCACTATACCGGCCAAGCCGAAAATATTTGACATAACTCTTTATAAAACTGAAATTGACATTGGATTTTTTAAAATCACGAACAGTAGGTATGTGTCAGCAAAAGAAATAAACTCCAGCATATTGTGGAAATCTATCAATAAGAAAATTTTCTTAAAAACAAGTGAGCAAGAATTGGCAAAACAAAATGATTTACCATCTGAAGACAAGGTGATTTACGAATTGGACTTTGAACAAGTACATTTACGTTAAACGTGTACGTTAGTTTCAAACCTCATTAAAACAATAAACTCAGTCGCAGAACATTGCAAATTTATAGAATCTGAGAGTTTTATAAAGTTCACTTTGGACAGTCAGCATAAAATTGAAGTACTGGAAGTTGATTCACATTTAAAGGCCTTATGGGTACAAGTGAGCCTATACATGACAACTCCAACATCACCATCAAGGCTGGTTACCTTTAATACTTCAATTATGGAAAAACTAGGATGTTCTTGTATACAAACATTGTTGAGCCACAATATGTAGGCAACCAGTTGGCGCCTCTAATCCGGATTGTCACATATACTGGTGTTGATGACAAGGTTTCAACTATTGACTTTAATCACTTGCTGTATCTACTATTAACAAAAACTAGACAGTATTCATATGTATATAAGAAGCGAAAGTGGATCGGTCCTACAATTCGAATCTGGAACACTGAGTGCAACGCTACACTTCAGACAGCGAAAATATTAATAATGTACAAATACAGTGGTGACGAGTTGTTTTAACTCTACAGACCTCAACATGGAAGAAGTCAAGACGATCATTTAATATTCTAGAAGCCTAACCTAGTTCGACAACGTGGATTGGGATCATTTCTGCTAAATCTGGATAAAAAATTGATTCCACTAGTGAAAACATTTATTCTATCACATGCAGCGACTGAAGAATATTGCAACGGACGTACTTCAAAATGAGCGAAACGTTTTGGAAAGTGTAAATGATCGCTCTAAAGAAGCATTTAAAAGAATCGTAAAACAAGGTTTGGATCATTCTGGCAGTGGTCGACGTCGTGTAAGCATGAAAAGATAATTGAAAAACAATAATCAAAAGACAGAAAAAATTCGGATAAAAGTTCCCGTGAATTCAATTTTTTTAAATGAGTCGAAAGCAAGCGAATAGTCAATGCATCGATTATATTAGAGCAGAAACGGACTTGTTTAATGAATCTGGATACATTACTATACAATCCAGTAGTATGACCGAGTATCATCTTTTACACAATCATATCGATTGAACTGCTCCAATATCAATTTTCATTCAAGGAAACGATGTACAATAATTGGATTTTGCAGAATCAAAAGAACAATTTCGAGAGAAATTAACAACTGAAACTTGGGCGGACATTCCCAACGTTATAGAAATTTCCACGTATGCTTCAATTAACAATTCACTAATCTCTATATTTGATCGAATTTTGGTTCATCTAAACGAAATGGAAATTACGGACAAATCGAGTTACTACTCATACAGCAGCGATATTGAGGATTTTCTTGATTACTCACGAAATTACAAAAAATCGATTGGTGAAGCTGGCATGCTCATTAAAACGGACTCGGAACTAAATACTTCGGACGCAGAATGGCTAAAAAGAAAGGGCATGGTCGTCAAAAGTAAAAGATTTCATTTGGCAGGCAAATTACACACGGAACTAATTAGGCAACCAAAATTTTTAATTCTTGGAATTGATGTACGCATTCAGCTGTATCCAACTATCGATGAATTCTGTATTCAAACGGCTCGACTCCAATTGCAAAAATACAATATCTAGTTCTGGAAACCAAACTTTTGGTGAAGAAGCATATACTCTTACTTTCAATTCAGTTGGCACATTTAAAAAAATTATCCTAATTGTGCGGTAAACATGAAAACATATGTTCTACCAATCGCAACATTACAAAATACCGACAAAAATTTGATAGCGGTCATTTACCAGAGCGCATTGTAATTGGATTGATATACGAAAGTGCTGTCCACGGTTCGTACTCTTGGTATTTGAGCATTTGACTTGTCGTTTGCCACAATTAAATTGAATACGGAGTCGATAACTGAACAAGCAAACGAACTTGACGTTGGAGGGGACCGCTCAGTTTTGACATATTTGTAAATATTTGACAATTTGGGTATCAGCAACTGTGACAATGGAATTGACATCAAATTACACGAATTTAAAAACGGGAAACTTTTGCAAGTGTTTAATGTACGACAAGCAACGGGTATATTTTGTATTCCAAAATTTGGCAAAATTGTAATTTATTTGCGGTTCAAGAAAACTTTGCCACAGACTTTTTCAGTCATTGTTTATACGGAATATGAATCAATAATGTATATCAATCGACACAATCAAATACAATTCAAAGACCACACAAAAGAATAAATACTCTGGAGATATACCGATGTCTAAAGTATATTATAGGACGGAAGAAGGGACAGTGTGAAGTAATTCCCTGCGACTATCTACCAAATATCCAAATCAAACAATACCCATTACTCCTCTGTGTAAATAATGATGACGGTGTTGATCCTGGATCATATTGGCTTACGTCCTGGTGCGGAAATGGAATTTTTCGACAGCTATGGGAATCCTATAAATATGTATTCTCATCACTTTATCGAATTTGGCTTGAGGTTGGGTGTAAATATTTTAGAATTAGAAGTACAAGGATTTAATTGTACAAGGACCAAATTAGGATTCTGCTGTAGATTTGCAATTTTCATTTTCTGTAAGCAATTTCTCAACTTTAACAACAAAAGTGTTTACTGCATCTTTACAAAAATTATAAAAAAAATGAGAAAATTTTTTCAGCTTTTGTTAAATATATATTTATTCATAAAAAAGTATTAAATAATAGTATTAATAAAACTTTACAATTACAATGTTGTAAAATTAGAAAATAAAATTATTTCAAAAAAACTTAAACTTGTTGTCATCGTTTTTTAATTCTCCTGGAAACGGGAGTTTCATTTTCATCCAACGGTTGAAGCGTTCTTTTTATGCGTATTGCAAGTAAATGATGGGGTATAAAAATGGTTTGAGTCGTAATATTTCAGAAAGACCTGGTTGACCAATTGCCATTTTGTTACCGCATAGTTGAGTCAAAATATCCTTGAAATCAGATCCAGTAATAAGACTGCCATCGATAACGACTTCATTATTCACATTTGCAAAAATTCCCAATCGTTTTAAATGAACCAAAAAAGATGGAG
Organism: Holacanthella duospinosa; assembly: GCA_002738285.1. NCBI lineage: Eukaryota > Metazoa > Arthropoda > Collembola > Poduromorpha > Neanuridae > Holacanthella > Holacanthella duospinosa. Next base: position 248,103 of record NIPM01000150.1, on the reverse strand, counting down.
CTCGTTTTATAGTCAAATTTTCCAATATGTCCAAAGTGAAGCCAATGGTTTTGGTGGTGGAGTATCCTGTATCTGTTGTGCAGGTGCCACGGGGACTTCAGGTAAGCTTGGTGTTTCGTCTAATACTGATTTCAGAAGGATTGGCGTCTTTTCAACGATACTGTTTTATTGCATTTCGATTTGCTTGCTGATACAACAAATCTTTCAAATCATCCCGGATTTGTTTGTCTAAAATTTTGCCGGTTTCCGATTGCAGTTTTGCAAGTTCCATGAGAGTATGAAGCAATATTTCTGGAATGAGTTTCATGCGTTTAGCCATCTATCACACAGCTTACCTAGAAACTCAAAATTGCCGGAATCAGTACTGGCAAAAATCCACCTTTTTGAACCAAGAGACGTTAAGAAGTTTTTGAGTTCAGCTTTGAGAATACCAATTATCTCAAAACTGGTAGCTATCGTTTGAACTTTTTGAGTAACCGTAGACTTATTGGTACGTTCTGATTTGTAATATTGAGTAAAGAATCTCGTATTGACTTGATCTTTTCCGCCATCGCCTTATTAATGCGAGCTTTACGTTTCTGCGCAGTTGTATTTATTTTAAGAATGCTTGATTGTTCAACGCACGATTTTCCATTGTTGACACTACGAGTTTCAGAAACAGACTTACTACTTACGTTACTGACTCGCTGCATATATAATTAGATTCAATGATATAATTTCACAGTCGACGATATGGCACCAAGAGTGTTAGAAGCCTATACTGATACTAAAAATCCAGGAGCGGAGCATATAGCGAAGCATATAGTTTTTACACAGTAAATAAATTTTTAGGTTGAAAATGTGTAAAGGAAACTTTGCTGAAATCTAAAGACTACACTCTTCACATTTCCACATGTAGAAAGTTCCAAAGACGTCAGATATTTGTTCCAAGAATAAATAATGAATGGGGAATAGATTTGGCAAATATACAGCGCTGGAGTAAATACAATTACAACAGTCGATATTGATTTGTTTTGTTGATTTTTTTTAAGTGGCATGGATTCAACCAGTTAAACGGAAAAGTTGTCCACATGTATTGAAAAGATTTCGAAAAATTATTGATTGTGCAGGTGAAAAACCATTGTATCTTCAATCTGATTTGGGTACAGAGTTTATGGGAAAACAAATGAAACAATTTTGTCAAGATAATAAATATACATCAATTTGTTGTTCATTCCCCACACAAATGTGCATATTGTGGCGAAAGCGAGTTTTGAGGTTATACTCAGGCTCCTATTTGGGTTAAAGTCAACTAGGTTTGAAAGAAAATTGTTTCCTGTGGCTTGAAATAATGAATGGGAATCCACATAGAAAAAGAGGACGTGATTTTCCGACGGCAATGACGACCAAGTCTATAAAGAGACTTAATTTCGGGTACCTTGAGAGAGGAGGGGTCCATTTGACGCTTAGAGCTTGAAGAAGTAGGTCTCAGTTAGTCTTACGCTGCTCACCAAAAAGGTAGGAACGGTTGTAAGAAATAGTTCAATAGTGAGTTACCTTAATAGAAAGTAAATGTTACTTAAATAAATCCGAAAATAGTCTAACTATAGAGTAAAGTGTGTTTATTGAGACGATGTGGTGTTGAGTTGGTTTGTGCTGGTGCTATTCTCGGAAAAGGGAAGCGAGAGAAGAATTCAGTTTTATTCCATCCTCGGAGCAGTGAGTGTTGTGGGTGATAAACATCACCAAAAGACCGTGGACTTGGCAGGGCTCCATTTCTGCTTAGGGTCGTTAATGCCCCGCGTAGCCCCCTCCATCAATTCGGTGAGCGACCTAGTTTTTAAAGGGTTCCTTCTGATACAGCACTCCATCCCCACGGATATTTCGGTCTCCAATACCTGCAATGCCACTGGGCTTGACGGACCGCCTGGTGATAGAAAATGGGCACCCCGGACGTTCCGGTGACACTCGGGACATCGGGATCAAGTACAACTTTAGTTTCTGCGGGATCTTCCCGGAACGGGGGAGTACTCCCCGAATCCAAAGTATCGGAAAGACGTGGATTTCTATCCACCGGTAAGTTTCTTAGTTCTGGTCTAGTTGAACGGTAGCCTAGAAAAATCTCCCGGAGGTTCCGGAGAGAACATTGTTCACTTGCGGGACCAGTAGTCTGCAGAGCCAAAAGAGTGACTCCCGGTTCACCCACAGAGCGAAACGTTAGAATTATAACTAAATAGGAGTAGGCATTCAACTTCCCAGGAGACACGAAAGAAGTTCTGCAAAACCGGAGAACTCCATTGGGTATTCCTGTTTAAATTATTAGGTTTTCCACCGGAGAGTCCGACTCCAACCTAGAGTTAGGACGTATCTTAGAGATGTTTTCAGTACCAGACTCAGACACAGGTTAGGTAACCAAGACAGTACCAGTAGTACCGGTAGAACAGAACAGCCTCAATAATCCCTATAGGACAGAACACTTAAGCAGAACGTCCTGGTGGAACAACCCTAGTGAAACATCCTGGTAGAACGTCCCGGCTGAACGACTCGGCGGAACACCTTGTAGGACATCCCGGCAGAACACCCTGGTAAGATACCCGGCCAGAGCATTCCGCAGAGTAGGAGTATTCCGTTCCAGAAAAGCATCAGAACAGTCAAGAGTCAAGTCACCCCCAGAACAACAGAACGGGACAGGTTCGTTGTGTCCAGGACAACACAGAGAGAGATAGGAGACCAGAGAACAACAACCGTAGAGTCAGGGTTGCACTGGAAGGACCGGTGCTGGTGTAGGATTCCCAGGAGGCCTATAGAACAGTAAGATTCCCTAGGAGAAGAATGGCAGAGTCTTGTTTAAACGGGTGAGATAGGTTACCTACGGGGGACTTTGGTAGGTTCCATACCCTCAGGGAGTTGGAGTTGAATCCCGAGATCCGAGGGGAACTCGGGTACAGATCCGATTTCTGGAGTCCAGTGTTAGGACCCGCTGTTCTTCAGAGAAACTACGGAGTCGATCCAGTATAACACCAGAGAACCCAGAGCATTAGGCAGAGCCCAGGGAATGAGAACAGTTACCAAGACCTATGTCTAGAGTATACCAGCAGAACACAAATACAGCAAGAAATCCGGTATCATCTCAACCCAACACCATGGTGTAGTACCTAACAGTTTCACCCTGCTGTTCACTCAGATCCACTAGGAACCAAGCATACCCTATCCAAGCAGACATCATACCCAGTATTAAGTACAAATGTGTGAATAATCTCGATGATTATTATTAAAGGAAAACAATACAAACCGATTTGTGCAAAAATATCAGATTTTGAAAAAGCCTATCAAAATTCATATCACAGATGCTTTGGACGTACACCATCAAGTGTTTCCAACAAAACAGAAATGGAAGTGTTTGAAATATTTTACGCAAAATCAATACGGAAGCAAAAGGGAATAATAAAAATCGGTATCCTAGTGTATTTGATTAGACAAAAAAAAATGTTTGAAAAGTATACTCAAAAACATTCAATGAGACTGTGCATTTGGTTACATATGTGGTGAAAGGACCGGACGATATTTTAAAACAAAGTTTCTACAGGTAAGAGTTAGTTTGTGTTCGTTGAAAGATGAATTACTTTCATTTTTTGCAATCCCTACTAAATCGTTTGTCAATTTGCAGTAATTCCAATTGTAATTGCCGTGTGCGAACGAATTTGGATAACATAGTGTGCATTACTGACTTTTGGAATGAGCTAGAGATTCCATTAGAGGTGAACTTAGTAATGTAATTGAAAAGTTGAGCAGAATCAAGATTCTACTTGAGAAAAACAAAAAGGTGTAATGTTTTAGTCGTAAGAAAAACGAATAAATAAACGAATAAACAGATGTTTTCATGTCCAGCATTGTCATTATGGACACTAGTGGACAGGTGTCGTCTGCCAGAGAGCGTAAAATGAAAACAATACCATCGACTATTCTTACTATTGTCCTGACAATTCTATTTAGTTTCCTTATTAGAATCAGTTATCTCTTTCAGTTTCTCAGCCACAAACCAACTACAGTCGAAAAGTTATTGAAACTTTTGGAGACTATTGATTTAAACTTTGGCTGTGTTTGTAGACTCTCAAAATGCAACCCAAATCTAAATATAAGGATTAGCTAAGGATATGGCTTAGCCTCCATCTACAGGCTAACCCTGCATAGTTAAGCGGGCAGTAGGGCCGAATTGATTATATCTTCCGGACATTGTATGAGGCTTATAAAGCCGCATAAATCGGTCTTTTCCTCACATGTTTCATGAATATTTTACGAACGAACTTGGGTAAGTGGATTCAGAAACGGTTAGAAATTCCTGCCACTGCACACTTTCAAATCCATTTCTTTAACAATGCTATTCCGCTAACACAAAATATAAAATTGCAATTACAAGAGATGAAGCCATCAAAATTTTCAAATCCCGTACTCTTCTGTCATGTTCAGTTTCAGAATTTCAATTTACAATATTCATGGAAATTTGTATGACTAAAAAAGACAACAAAATTTATTTTACTTTCATTTTTGCCACTAGAATATTTAAGTATGTATTCTTGAAAAAAATGCTTAAATTCTAAATATTTGAAATAAACTATCAGTTTTATACTGACTGTTTGCATCGAACGTTGTGTCGATTTTGACTATTGTCTCAAAGTACCATTTTGTATGACTGTTAGTGGCTGCTCTCAATCAGAAACGTCTAGATTGACTACATCTAGTCTAGAAACGCGTCATTAATTGATTGATACTTCTATTGACGACATTCTATATTGCTATACAGAATTTCAGAAAACCTTTTTTGATAGATTCAAGCAAACAATCCCTTTCATTAAATTTAATCAATGTTTTCCTTCGGAATTTTCTGATAGACTTGATCGTCCTAGTATTATGGCGATTTGATGCAAAAAGTCAACCTAAAAACATTTCCTCTGTCTTTACAAGGACATCTCATCATCGTAAAGTTAGCCTAATACTTCTTACTCAAAACTTTTTTGAAAAGCCGCTTAGGATACTAACAACCAGCTGCCAATATTGTTGTCCAATGGAAAATCTACGAGAGACTTGTCAAATGAATATCCTTGGGCATAAAAATAGTCGATGAAAGAAAAATTTGTTATTCAAACTGTACTTCAAAATTTCAAGCCGTACGGACATTTACTTATTGATCATCATTTGAAAAAGGATGACAGATTTCAAATTAGAGATTCAGTTTGTCCTGAATGTTGTACAATATATGCATACTAGAACAAATTCATGTCCTTATGCCCGAATGTTAATGTATTAATATGATCTGGTAAATTAAATCTTTTAACATCAAAACCGTTGATTGCTCAGATAGTGGATTCAACAGTATATATTTTTTGCTTAAAAGAACAAATACTTTTACTAGTTACAAATGTTTGAATTGGGTTAAATATTGCATTTACAAAATTATCATAGTGACACTGTCATTCGAACGCAAGACATGAAATTCCTTTTCCTTTCTTTTTGAAATGAACACTCGTCGTGGAGAGTCCTGTCACAGAGTCAATATCGTCCTTGACATTACAAACTGCAAACAGTTTTGGTTTGCAAATTGTCATTTCTGTGATTGTACAATTTGCAATTTCGTCTTTTATGGCACCCATCGTTTTCCTATTTTCAATATTAAATTATTGTCCAAAGTGTGGATGATTCGGATCATAATCAGATATGTCAAACTTATTGTCTCCAATGTCTCTGCAGTCTTTGTAAATGTTATCTGTTTTGATGAACATTGCCAAACTGTCGGTAGCCATATACAATAATTTCATATTGATGCCATATTTCTTGGAAAAGTAGTTGTAGTGCCAATCAAAAACTAGTAATTTTCTCATTTCCAAACATGTAGATTCACATGCAACTGGTTTTTCAGTGTCACTTCTAAACGTTTCATTGACAGCAAAACTAAATGTTTGTGAATTATATTAAGACTTTGCACTGTTGGCTTTCTGTCGAATTTTGCAGCATTTTGTTTATCCATAATTCAACGAATGTTGACCCGTTCACTCTTTCTCTCAGCAAGTTTTCCAATCGTTCCGTTGCTGGCAAGTTTCCAAAACTCTATTTCAATTCTGCTCGTTGCTTCTTCTCGTTTCTTTGTAGTAAAATCAATAAATGGTTTCAACCAGGCTGTTTTACGATACTTTAATGCTCGACGGACTGCTGTTACCCTGCAACCGAGACTCACCCACATTTTGAAAGCACAAAATTCACAAAAATAATTCATTCTTGGTCTTAGATCTGCAATCAGTTGTTCAGTTTTGAAAGTTGACATGTTGACTTGTATATCATTTCCCAAGTCCATCATATGTCCGGTAATTTCATCAACTTCTACCAATCTCTTATATGGCATGGGAGGGTAAGCGTTAAGTTTATCGTGGTATTCTGGATCAATTTCAATGTCTACTTTAGCAAAATACCCTATACTCCCTTCGTTAGATTCTATTAAAGAAATCTTTGCAATTTTCTCTCATTCTAGTCAACTCTTGAACACCAACCGACTCGTATCTATAATGGGGAAATTTTTTGACTCAGTGCCCAGCCATAAAGGTTGTTTAAGTCACCAAACCAAATATGTTTTATCTTTTAAAAGATCATAATCCGGAACATTTTCGATGTTGAATTTTGCTGTTCGCAATACACTCAATTAAAATACCACGAACTGAATATTCAAAAAAATTAATCATTGTAATATCATCCTAGTGTTGCACCAAACTCCAGTTTTATTCAACGCGGCATCATACATCAGCATTGGGAGTGAAAAATAATGGCAAATATCGATTACAAAACTTGAAAACATCAAATCTCTCAATCAAATGAACACATCAAGTAAAATGGTTGTATCAGCCAAGCAGTAGGTGTCCGTGTAAATTCCAAAACTTGTGATTCCAATATCATGCCATACCTTTTGTGCGTATTCCACCGTGCAATCGTCACCCGTCAAGTCATTTTTGAACACCTCGATATTTGGTAGTGTAGTTTCAGTATATCTTGCGACACTATCTACATAGCTGTAAGAATAAATTCCTTTTCAATATAGTAACTCGGCATTATTTTTCAAACTCAAATACTTTACGTGTAATTTTAAAGTCATTTGAAGATAAATTATTTGCTACTTTGTTCAAGCTTTGGTTAAAAAACGCAAACAAATCGATGAATTTCAGATTCATTTCGTTCACTGTTTATAGCATAATTGCTGTAAACTTTTCTTGAGAACACGGAATCACATCAACACGTTCAAGAAAACGGTTGTCTGTCGATTCCAAAACAAGCTTAGAATCGTATTCCTTGAAATTATGCATAACAATCACTAGTTTGTCATTTTCTGCCTCGCTTGCAAATTGCAATAGTGATGGATAAGTCCTTCATATTTGAAATCGCAATGTGAGTGACGTCGATGAATTCTACATGATTGGACATTACGTAGACTTTCATTACATAAGTAACAATTTTGATTACGTATAAATTCAGCATCTAGTAAATTTACAGCGTCTTCGTCTGAAATTATCATATGATGCTTGACAATTTCTTCTCTGGCGTTTATGTCTTCCATCAACTTTTCCGAATATGCGACAATATCTTTCATCATTTTTGAGCGACATTCCTATTTTGATTCAGCGAATGATAAAATTAAGTTTTTTTTAACTCATTATCACTCAGCATACCTCGCCTTACGTTTTGTACCATATCTGACTGTCCAATCCTTGACCGCGACTTCTCCCCCATTGAAATCAACACAGCAATTAAGAAGATGAAAATCTGAAAAACTACTGGGATAGATTTTGCATCAAACAAACTTGAAAATATCAATACCCACCATGATTCTCATATTATGTAACCTCTTTCAATTGCGTCTCGTTCCAGGGAAAGTCTACTGGTGTCAGTAGCAAATTACGCCGATCTATAAGAAGGGAAATCAGAACACCCCAGTAAACTACAGACTGTTAGAAAGGTAAGTTGACTCTCCCACTTCCTTTAAAACTTTTACCCTTCCTCCCCTTCCTCTACTACACATAAAAAGTAGACTCGTCGTCCCAAGCGTCCTTTTTTCTCCTGAGACAACGAGTCTAATGAACAGCAGAAAAAAAGAGCTTCAGTCTCTTTCCGGCTGTTCATCCTCCCTCTCCTTCTCAAGTCAATGTGCTTTTTGGTAAATTTGGTTTTCGGATTTTCAGATTGGTTTTCACCAATCTAAACGACCCTCAATGATCAACGGACTCTGGAGAATAGCTTAGTGATCCCTTACCCTCTAAAACCCTACCCTTTCATCGATTCTTCCATTAATTTAATTGATTCCCCATTTGTACCCATAACCCATCTACTTATCAACCCAAACCCTGTCACTTCCCCGACCATACCCAACCATCCCCAAATACAACTCCCATTCCCAACTTATTTAATAACCCCCTAATTTATCCCCAATTGCTCCGTAAGACACCCCGCTGTTTTACAAGACCCATCTCTGTCCGCAATACGATTCTCAGTGCGGGCAGTAGGGTGGGCTGAGAACAGTAGGGTAGACTGCGGGCAGTACGGAGGTCGGTGAGCAGTAAGAGAAGAAAAATCTGTGGACAGTAGTGAGGGCGGCGGGCAGTAGGAAGTGATGTGGTCATTATGGAGGATTGTGAGCAGTAGAGAAGGTTTTGGGATGTAAAAAGTGTTGTGGGTAGTAGGAAGGGCTGTGGGCAAGAAGGAGGGTGGCGGGTAGTAATGAGGGCGGTGAGTAGTGGGGAGGGCGAGGGGTACTATGAAGGGTAGTGGGGGGGGGGTAACTTATGACGCGTACTGAGCATATCCAGAGTGAGTAAACAAGGGCTACCTAGAGATCCTCACTCCACCGGACCTTTCTCTGTGTCACTCACCATAAATCGGCGACAGAATTTTTTTTATAACATCACATGTTGTTACATTTAAAACAAAGAACCATTTAGTCGAAAGTTGTTATATCTAAATGGGAGTACCGCCGATGCTTCGACTGATTTTGATCAAATATCGCTAAATGGACTCAAATGTCTCATACGAGTAGCTACTTGTCAGATATAGCAATCAACCGTCTGCGTTAAATCATCAAATACGTCAAGCACGTACTGTAAAATATATTATTGTGAAATTTGAGAAAAATTATTCCCTTTTGGACCAAAACTCTGACTCGCGTTGGAAACCTACGACAAAAGACGAAATGGCAGCTGCGGTGATTGCTGCAGCCAAATTAGATTGGATTGAATCAAAGGGAGCTCAATTTACACTTCATATGAACCCGAAGACTGAAAACTAGTCTGACTCAATATTTAGAATTATGTTCTTATGTGCTGTAGCAAATGAACCCCCTTTGGTTAAATCCAACCACCTGTTTAGACCCACATGTTTCGACGAGGAAATTTGCGCTTGATTCTGATGCAATTTAATCTTCAGTGGTAAGAATTTTGCATCAGAACGGTTTTCAACCATAACTCAAAATCATTCGAAGCATCGGCGGTACTCCCATTTAGATAAAACAACTTTCGACTTAATGATTCTTTGTTTTAAATGTAAGAAAATGTGATGTTATAAAATAAACAAAATTCTGACGCTGATTTATGGTGGGTGACACAGAAAGGTCCGTTGGAGTGAGGATTTCTAGGTAGCCCTTATTTACTCACTCTGTATTTGTTCAATGGGCGTTCAAACTTTTATTACAGACGTCCTATACCTACTGTGTATGTGAACATCTAGTGCGCACATACAATGTAGATGAAATGGCAATGTTTGGCCCCCAAGCCAAATCTCGCATCATGCCAGGGGTATGTAAAAATTTATACACCAGAAGTTTTTTTTTTACCGCCAATTGATAAATGTGCTACTATTGTGCTACTATAATTCACTATTATTAATAACGTTTTTTTAATTAAAGTTTTGCCTATTCTAGTTTTTTCCTATTGAAGTTTCCCTGTTAAAAATTTTCGCTATTGACTTGATTTGTTACTTTGGCCATTACATTTACGAGAGATATTTGGAAGCGAAAAATGAAAAACAAAGATGATTCTAGATGACTGAGGAACCAGTCTATATACTTTACATTTAGAGAATTAGGTGTCGGATGAACAGANGGGATGGAGGCGGGCGAAATCCCCTCCCACAAGACTTGAATATCTCTCTTTTCTTCATGTTTATATTAATTTTTGTGTCTTTTCTGTTTAATTCCCAAAAATAAGTCTGTAAAACATAGAAAATCAATCAATAAGTTTATTTGACGTTGGCCATCGCTTATCAATGAAATGACGCACATAAGTAAATTTAAATAAAATAAAATTATGCGTGTTAAAGTTACTGAAAAAGATTTAAAATATTTTAAATTAAAAGTGATAAATAAAATGTGAAGTTTGGATAAGTGGCAGCTTCTGTGACATCCTTGATAAGTTTAATTGGTTCCTTTGGCATTCCTTGAAAGTAATTCTGTCAAATGTAAGATGTGCCAGCGCATTCCCAAATACCATGAAAGAAAGAAAGTTGTTGCTTCACAGTATTTACACTGCTTTTCGTCAAAAAGTTTCATGTTAAAACCAGTTTCCTTTATTGCAGACAGAGTTGGAATTAAGCCAAATTTGTAGTATACATGTCGCCATCGAAGAGGAAGTTTTGTTTCATAGAAATGGTTCGGAAATTTCAGAGAATTTTATTTGATGATAGTGTGGAATAGTGTAGGATTGCAAACAAAATTTGAAATCAAGTTTTCTCAAGTGGTCTGCGTATCCAACGAGTAAAAATTTCTGGACAAATTTGACCTCTTTCGCTAAGCCTCTTTAATATAAACCTTGCATATCTATAGATTTCAACCTACATTCCAACTGCAAACACCAAATGTATTTTGCGATTGGATGTCTATACGAGATTTTTCGAATTTCTATATACGCATTTAGCGAAAAGTTCGAGTCGTTAGCTGACAGAAGTTTTAACCATAAAGAGATAGTATACCTGAAAACATCAAAGCTTAATGGAAAGCTGCCTGTCTCTAAACAAACAAAATATTGAGGGATGCTGAAAGGAAGGTAGAGGAGTCTATTAAAGTATTGCTGCAGAACCCTTTCTATTTTATTTGTGTGTTGTGGTCCCCACACGTCTGAGCCGTAGAAAGTAATTGATTTGACAATCGAATTTAAAAGAAATTTTGAGGTTTTTCATCCTGCCTAGTGTGCGAAATACAGTGATACAGTGGCTTGCGCTGTAATACTTTTACCAATAGCAGATTTAGAGTGGAGGTTGAACGACCCATTCGATTACAAAATTATGACAAGGTACATATAAGATTTCGTGGTCTGTGTTAGGTTACCTCTCCAGGAAAACTTGTTCTTTTCTCGACCTTTCAGAACGCTGTATCACAAGCACTTTTGTTCTAGAAAAATTCACCTGGAAACCTCATAAATAAAAAAAGTTACAGTGCGATTCATCTTCTGCTGGAGGAGTTCTCATGACAGAGCAACGTGCAGAGTTGGGTAATTAATGACTTTTCCAGTCGGATTAGTGGTTGCGGATTGAATTTTCTCAAAACCCTAGATTGGGATTACGGATTAAGGGTTATTCAAAGTAGACAAGACGGATTAAGATTAGGGATTAACTTTTCCAAAACCTTAACGGGATTAAGGATTGCGGATTACTTAATCCTTAATCCGTAATCCCAACATGGATTAATTTTTTTACACACTTTAGAAATTAAATTCACAAGTAGTTAATACAAATTCAATATTAATTTTCATTCTAAATTGGCTATGATTGTAAACTATAAGTTAATTTTCAAAACAATTAATTGGTTGAAAACTTCGGTGAGTTGACATGTTCTTTGTGAGAGAATTGAGCCTCCATATCCGAATACACGTTCAATAGGTGCATGTGATAGTATGAACGTGCGGTAACGACGGAATAATTTGCTAATTGCTGTAAATCGGTTAAGTGAGTTCAAATCCTGAGACGGGTCTTGGAAATATTTAAATTTACCATTCAGATTTGAGAACAGAAGTTCCATGCTGTTGACTTTTATTGAAAAAGTATAATGAATTACTCACAGATGTCGCACTTCTAATCCGGAATTCTAATCCCAAACCAATCCCGGCGGGATTGGTTTGGTTAGTCTCCGAATGGGATTAGACATTAGGGATTGACTATCTTTCCAATCAATTTGGATTAAGGATTGGGGATTAGAATTTCTTAAATTATTTCACTCGGATTGAGGATTGGGGATTATTAATCACTAATCTGAATTACTTAATCCTCAATGCCTAATCTGGATTATCCCAACTCTGGCAACGAGAAATAGATCGTCCGCATAAAATGGCAAATGTAAAGATCGCGAAAGGAGTCGAAAGCCGGCAAAGATACATCTACCAAATATGTTCATCAATTCCTCTATAATGGGGTTAAAGAGCGCAGGACTTGTAGATTTACCTTGAAGGAGTCCTTTTATGATCTTTATTGTCTTTGTTAAATCGTAACAAGTGGAAACCTTTGCACCTGCATTCTCGTATATATATTTGAATACACGGATGAATTTAGTGGACAACCCTATGTTTTTAAGAACCTTCCATAGAAGTTGTGGTTTGGAGTATCAAATGCTTGTGAAAGATCAATGAAGCAAACATATAATTCCTTTCCCTTGAGGGGTTGGATCTGTGCCATACACATGACAGTAACAACGTGGTCATCGCCAGATCTTCCCTTCCGGAAACCTGCCTTAAAGTCGGATACGATGTTGTGTTTGGTTATCCACTCCACCTGATGATGATGTAAGAGTCATTTGTAGATCACATTTTCTCACTTCACCCAAGTTTATGCTCGCTTAGATATGTACACTTAATTTGCACATACAGCCGAAACGTAAATACACAATTGAGCTAAAAGTTAACGTCTATTGAGAGTGTGATCGAGTTACATTTACAGTTAATATATATTCACTTATCTACATTTGTACAAATTAAAAAATTTAATAAATATACTTTAATACTTTTTATGCGTTTTTAATACTAGGGTTAGTAAATGCTTACTTACTTATTTTTGGTTTTTGTATATCAAATTTTGTAACTATGTGATATAACTTTACTACTTCTGGTTAAACGGATAGTAGAAAATGGCTTTTCTGGGCTAGTGGGATAAGTGTAGCATATAAATCAAATGTGATCGGTTCGATTCATAAACTTGGCTACAGTACTAGTTGAGAAAATTAATATTTTCTTGTTTGCACTCCTAGCACCATCTGGAGGAAGAAAGTATACACAAAACTGATTTTTTACTTGATTCTAGAGTTCAGTTATCTCGTAAAGGGTATTGTTATATTTAGGTTTCGCCTTTCCGTCTTCAGCAAACTCAAGGTTCATTATACTTGTTACTTCGTACAGTTTACATCCCCTCTACCAATCTTGTAATGAGACAGAAATACATCTTTCATCATGATCATTATTACCATACACTCAAGGAGCAAATTGGTGGGGGATACTTCTTTTCCATGAAGTGAGACAAAGAGGAGGATGTCTCGGATCAGTATTGGGAGGAATTGCTAAATACGCTATTCCGTTAGTGATGAAATACAATTTTCCTCAAGCGAAAAAGGCTGCTATCAGAACAATTTCAGACATTACAGCGAACGGTGATTCAGTGAAAACAGCTTTGAAACAGTACAATGTTGCATTCGTAAGAACGTGGGTTCAGGGATATTATCATCCGCCTCTCAGTCTTTTCAATATGAAAAAATTGTGGCAAGAAGAAGCAAAACAAAGGTAATAAAAGTGAAGAAGTTCAAAATTAAGTTAAATTACTAAGTCAAACAAAATAGATTATTATACAGGTAAAGAATAAACAACGGTTGATAAAATAAAAATGGAAATCTGAGGCAATACTTAGTCCCAAAATTTCGCTAAGGAAGAGAAAGCAGAAGGTCAAGTCGAAAAAGCGATTCATAAAAAACGCAGTGTCAAAGAGAACAAGTTTTGATATTTTTTAGAATGTCATCACTCCACACTTTATCGAAGCCAGCAATCCGTGGGAAAGTTGATTTGTTCTCGATTCTATCTACTTACACCACACGCGATTATAGCATGTATGAAGAGTATCAGCCTATATTTAATGTACAGGATTCGTCCTACAAGATTCAGGGAAATGGAAATCACTATTTGGATATTTGTGACAGCTTTATATACGTGAGGTTGAAAGTAACCAAGAAAGATGTAACAAATTTGCAAGATGACTCAACAGTTGGAACAACAAATTTGTTTTCCATTCGCTATTTCCTCAATTAGATATTCACTTCAACGAAAAGCTTATCTCTACAAGTAACAATGGTTATCCTTACCGAGCTTACATAGAAACATTATTATCGTATGAAAATGAGTATAAACGTTCACAAGGAAGTTGTGCTTTGTACTATGAGGATACTAATAGTGGAGTCGCTGATAATACAAATTTGGGATGGAAGAAAGGAAAAGTATAAATTTCCAAGTCGAATCAAGTCGAGCTTGTGGACAAACTACGCTTCAATTTTGCGACTCAGCATCGATACATGTTGAACGGTGTCAACATCAGGATTTGTCTTACTTGCACATCTGATTCATTCCATTTGTTTTTTGGAACTCCCAATGACGATGCAATTATCAAACTAAGCTTCGCAACTTATTACATTTGTAAGCAGATTCCTTTCCCAGACATCATTCTCGCCCATCAGAGGTTGCTTGAAAGCGGAGCAATTGCTCAGTATCTATTCAAAAATACGGAAATTAAGTACTTCACCAACTCACAGGGAAGCTGCTCTGCCGTATATTTTTGAACACGAAGAACAACCATTGTGCAAGTTTTTCGCTACAAACTTACACATACAACACTATACAAGTTCAAACAATTGACTGTGGTGGTTTATTTTTATAAAGAACACTTGAGTTTAACTTACAGTAGTCCAAATTATTACAAATAAGAAAAATCAGCTGTTGGAGTTTACATATTTTAATTAGTGAATTTACATGTTACATTATAAGAAGTTACATAATAGCGACGAGGACGACGTAAACGACGTGTAATCTTTTCACATACACGTAACCATGATATCGTGAACCATGAACTATTCACAAATCACAAGTGACAGCCAAAGGATTAGATGACGATTTGGAGATATCTTACCGGAAAGTGAAATAATAAGTATACAATGGTGTCTTAATTGTCTTGGATTGGATAATTGAAGTATCGGTCACCAATCATTTTAAAAATATCTAAAGAAGATCGTGCTTATCCTTATCTAAAATTTTCACACCTAATCGTCCATCGTCAAGAACTCCGGTTGTTGCAACGATTACTCCACCTACCTGATCAAAGGCTTGAAGAAAATTAAGTAATCCAGCACCAAGGACAGCAACACCAATCAAAAGGGAAGTGCTTAGCCAACCAGTAATTGAGCCTTCATCTTCGTCATTGTCGTTCATCACAACACTTATCAACGGAACTTCTGTCCCAGTCCCAAACCTACAGTATCCAGCCTTGTATCTTCTGTCAGTAACTGAGGAGCATAACTCCAAGGATACTAGATCTAACAAAACCAAACAATCACACTGACAGAGGATTGAGATCACAAATCTCAAACTCCAAGTTTCTAATCAATCAGCAGCCATCAGCCAGCAATTCTCTACTATTACAGCACAATCCTCTTTGATATCGAAGTTGCAAATACAGAATAACAAGCTGACGGACGAATTGCGGACACAAACTCTACTGTTACAGAATCCCAGAATCCATATAGGAAACCCCCGAGTTCTATTAACCCTAAACCCCCGCCTAATCTTTATCAATGACGTTCTGGCCGTCTTCATCAATCACGGCTTTCTGCAAATTTTACTTCCTTTCAATCCATCGCGCCCACCGATTGAATCGGGGAATTACTTGAGAGGTCCATCGACGTGGACCTCTCCGGTAATTTTATATATTGTTGACAATTGTTGACACTTGCAAAGCCTTCGAGTTATTCAAATATCCGAAACCACAGGAAACCGCCCCAAATGGTTTGATAATGATTGCAGAATGCTTAAATAAGAAAAAAATCGCTCGCTGAGGCTTTCACGTAGGAATACTGGGAGTGGAAGGATAAAACAGCTAGCGAAAAAATACATTGATAGCAACAAAAAATACGAAATTATAACTAACCAGAAAAAGGATAACTTTATTCTCAAGTATCTCTGCACCAATCTTCCAACCCGTTCAAGTTTTGGAAAGCGGTTAAATACTTCAGACGCACCTCAGAACCCACAACCACCATATAAGATATTCAATGGCATCGACATTTCAGCAGTGTGTTCAATCCCGAAAATTTCGAATCTGTAAATTCCCCGTACTCCGAATGGGTAAATGTCACCGACCCAATCCTAGACAGAAAATTCAATGCTCTCGAGACACACATGGTCATCAAATCACTGAAATCTGGGAAATCACCTGGTGAAGATCTAATTCCGAACAGAGTATGGAAGATAAATTCGCCGGTCCTTTTGCTATACTTAACAAGACTTTTCCAACTGTTTTGATTCAGGGAAAGTCCCCGTTCAATTGTGCAATGCGTTAATTTGTCCGATAATTAAAAAGGGTTCTAGAGAAGTCCCAGGGGTTCTATCTCTCTACTGAGCAGCACACTCAAACTATTTACTAAAATTCTAAATAGTAGGTTGGTGGAGTGGATAACCAATCACAACATCGTATCCGAACTTCAGGCGGGTTTTCGGAACGGAAGATCTTGCGTTGACAACGTTTTTACTATCATGTATATGGCACAGATCCAACTCCTCAAAAATAGGAGTTATGTTGCTTCGTTGATGTTTTCCAAGCATATAATACACCAAACCACAGCTTCTTATGGAAGGTTCTTAAAAACATAGTGTTGTCCACTAAATTGACCCGTGTGTTCAAATATATACTAGAATGCAGGTGCGAAGATTTCCACTTGTTTCGGATTAACGGAAAAAATAAAGATAACGAAAGGACTCCATCAAGGAGAATCTGCAAGTCTCACTCTCTTTAACCTCTTTATAGAAGAATTGGTGAATATATTTGATACATGTCTTTTTGCCGGTTTTCGACTCCATTCGTGATCTGTACATTTGCTTCTTTATGCGGACGATCTAGTTCTTGTTGCTCAGTCACGAGAACTCCTCCAACAGAAGATGAACCTCTCTGCTAACTTCTTTCACGTACCAGGTCTCCAGGTCAATTTTTCTAAAACAAAAGTACTTGTGATACGGCGTTCTGGAAGGTTGAGAAAAGAAAAGTTCTGCAGAGGTAAGCCAGTACAGACTACGAAATCTTATATGCACTTTGGGATAATTTTCCAATCGAATGGGTCGTTTAACCTCCATTCTAAATATGCTAATGGTAAAGGTATTACAGCGCAATGCACTGTATTTCGCACACTAGGCAAAATGAAAATTCGACTTGCAAACCTCGAAATTTCTTTTGAATTCCATTGTCAAATCAACCACCTTGTACGGCTCAGGGGTGTGGGGATCACAACACAAAAAACCAAATAGAAAAGGTTCAACAATAGTTTAAGATACTCCTTCCTTTCACCTTCCTCCACCTTTCTATCAGTACCCCCGATACTTTCGTTTAGTGACAGGCTGCTCTCCATTAAGCTTTGATGCATTCAGGTTCACAATCTCTCTATGGTTAAAACTCCTGTCACCTAACTACTCGAACCTTCCTCTAAATGCGTACAAAGAACTAAAAAAAATTTAGCGAAAGAGGTCAAATTTGTCCATATGTTTCTACTCGTTGGGTACGAAGACCACTTGAGAAAACTTGACTTCAAATTTGCACACAAATCCTACACTATTCAAACTATTCATCAAATAAAATTATCTGAAATCCCCGAACCATTTCTATTGAACAAAATTGCCTCTTCGATGGTGACATGCGTCCTACAAGTCAGACTAAACTCCAACTCTGTCTAGAATAAAGGGAAATGGTTCAACGTGGGACTTTTTTAGGAAAAGCAGTGCGAATACTGTGGAGGTCAACTTTCTTTCTTGCTATTTGGGAATGCATCGGCAAATCTCACATTCGACTGAATTACTTTAAAGGAATGCCAAAGGACCAATTCAAATTGTCAAGTACTCAGAAGCTGCCACTGATCCAACCTTCATATTTTATTTATCACTTTTAATTTCAAATATTTAAAAGATTCCAAGTAATTTTAAAACTCATACCTAATTTTATTTTATTTCAATTTACTTATGCTAATAATTTCATTCATAGGGCAATGGCCAACGTCAATTAAACTTATTGATTGATTGTTTATTTTTAGTAACTTCCAAAACAGTCTGTTCATATTCGGTACCCGGAATTACTCATCCGTCAATAATAATTTTCCCTTCGTTATTTGGGTTGATATTAAATGATTTGAAGTAATCCAATATTCCAGTGATGACTATATTATAACATCTTTACAATTTTATTGAATGAAGTGTAATTGAATTAAATAGTGTATCAATGTTTTTCAGAGAAGTCAATTATTCCCAATAATACATTTTTAGTCTTTAAAAATTCCTGGAGTAAGTTTTCTTACTAGAAATGGTGTATTTAAAAAAAATTCTGTTTCGTTGCTATGTTCTTTGCAAGTTCTTGATACATCAAAATTTTCAAAGCAGCTGGTATCCTGGTGCAAATTTGATCCTTTATTTTTTTCTATGAAAGGTGAAGACCAGTTTCTTTTTTTGCCAGAATTATTAGCTTATTGTAAGCATGTCCTGGAACAAGTTTCATTCGGTTAATAAAAATATTAAACTAAAAACTCTAAATAAACCACAAAATAAATTATTATAAATAATTAATAATTTAAGACATGATGACCGTCCGATCCCAAATCTCCAGGATGAATGGTTGGCCTCAAGGCCAGAATCTCCACACACAAACCATGCCGAAAAACCAAACAACAATTCTCTTGAATCTTCCCTGCCGAGAAAATTCAACTATCTTTCCCACAATTACTTCAGCAATTTCCAACAATCACAAGTCAGTGATGTAGAGCTAAAGCTGGGTTGAGCTCTCTATTTATGTTTAAACACCAAAGTTATTACAGCCCGTTAGATAACGAATAAGGTATTTTTTAATCAGCATTCGTCGTTTTACCACATTGTCAAAGTTTCTATGCAGCCACTGACATTTGAAACCGTCACCACCCCACAGCTGGGCGCATCATAAATAAGCTAATAAAATATTGTTACAGTTATACTGTATGTACTATAGTTTTTTTTATAGTTAATTTCTTGTTCTCTTATGTAAATAATTTTTTATACTAAATTATTTTAGATAATTTATACATTTACTTACCTTTTCTTTGTTAAAGTTCCTTTTGTGTTTACTAATTATTATAATTAGTAGTACAAGTCAATTATTATTATTCTATTGTCTTAAGATAATAATAGATGATTTTGCACAAAGTACGTTAGTTGTCAGGGGTATATAAACCCAAGATTTTAAGAGAAAATTATCAGTCCAATTGTAGTTGTAGCTTTAGTAGCTTCTGCTAACCTTAAGTAGGAAATTGGAAGAAGAAGCCAATAACGAAATTGGTAAAATTATTGTTCAAGCTTTTTAGAGTTTTTTTTTTTACTTTTTTGACGACTTTTGCATATAATGCAACAAAAAATGAGTCTACAGGTTTTTCGCCATTTTATTTAGTATATGGGCGTGAACCTAGACTACCGATTGACTTAGATCTCCCGCTTTCTTCTGAACCGGGGATCGAAAGGAATTTTCATAAAGACTTAGAAAAAATCGATTTGTCGCTAAGCTTAATCCAAAGAAAGCTTATGATAAAGCAAAAGAGCGCTTTGATAAAAAAAGGATTCCTATAAAGTTTTCTGTTGGTGAAAAAGTTTTAAGAATGCTTCCGGTAAGAAAAAAAGGCCTTACTAAAGCATTTTTGGCTCAAAAGATAGGGCCTTATGAAATAATCGGACAGGTTGGTCGTGTGGATTATAAAATTAAGCTCGTCGACTCCAAAAAAAATCGATATATTATAGCTCACGGGAACGATTTAGTTCGATTCCATATTGAATTTGAGTTAGTCTCAAATTCCCCTATGAAAAATATAAGTTTAAGACGTAGTTCAAGTCCGTCCTCAACTAGTTAGAGAAATATGATGACGAGCCTTGACAGTCAAATGACAGTCGGGAATCATATTCAAATTGGAAGTCACACTTCCAGTGGAAATAAAAACCCGCTGAAAATGCAAACAAGGACATTGGCAGGGGTTAGAAAGTCTAACCTGCCAACCGACAAAGTAAAATTAGCCAATGTCAGTGGTTCTGAGTCACACTCAGAACCTATAAAAAAAGACGGAAGGTCAAAGCCGTCAATTAATTTCCAAACATCTTTAAGACGCTCTTCCAGAACTCCCCGACCACCAAAGAAATTAGGCTGGTCTGATTCTGAGTGAATCTCCTCAAGTTAATTTCTCTTATATTGTTTCCAAGCATCTTGGTGAGCATTATCATTATGGAAGGTAAGCTTCATTCCATAAGTTTTTTCTTTTTTTATTGTGTGAATGTCTGTGTCAGAGCTGTAAACCTGTGCGTCAGGTTACCATAGTAACATATATGAGTACTATTAATGGTTTTCTTTTTTTTACAGGTATAATGGAATTAGGAAACTCCATGAAATCAAAAGGAGCCAGGACTGCCGGTCCACCAAATTCAGTCCAGGGCAGTATTACCCAACCACGGGCCGTGGTCGAAGAGCCAGGGTTCTTACAAAAATTGGAAACTTTCGCCGCAACAACCAAAGGGAAAAAAATTCCTAAATTGGTTCCGCCTATGAAGCCTGCCGAGAAACAAGCCATAATTAACAACGGAATTATGCGCAAACCAACGCATCCAGCAAGAATAGGAACTACTGTTGCTGCTCCTGTTCGACCGTACCAACGACGCCCCTGGGATTTCGCCAATGTGCAGACACCAAAAATGGAAGCGCCTTTCGTCATCTGCAGCAGTGCCAAGGACTTGTTGTCAGTTGTGCAAACAAAAGGCCCCATCCAAGCGCCGGGTGGCAAACAAGTTGTTTACAACGTTGTTATTTGTATAAGTACAAAGGTCAATTATTATTATTCTATTGTCTTAAGATAATAATAGATGATTTTGCACAAAGTACGTTAGTTGTCAGGGGTATATAAAGCCAAGATTTTAGTAGAAAATTATCAGTCCAATTGTAGTTGTAGCTTTAGTAGCTTATGCTAACCTTACTTAGGAAATTGGGAGAAGAAGCCAATAATGAAATTGGTAAAATTATTGTTCAAGGATTTTTAGAGTTTTTTTTGAGAATTATTTATTAAATAAATAAAATGTATTTACCAATTTTTGGTATTGTCTAAACTTATTGAATAGGGTTTTATTTATAGTTAATTGTAGAGTTGGCATACAGTCCAGAGGCAATCATAGCCCTGACTACTCAAATTTTTACAAAGACAAAATTGTGGAAAAAAACAATTTCAAAATAAGTTAAAGTTGAAAAGTTTTTGAATTTGTGTTATTATTTTCAATTGTTTTATTTTTAATTATTTAAAATTAAATCAAGAGTTTGGGAATATGGGAATTTCGTCCATCTCAATCAAAGGTGAGTGGTCGATTTAGACCAAATCCTAACAATATATATAATTCTTAGTTTTCAATGACTCCTAGTCCGAGTCAGTCACTAAGTCTGAAAGCCATGATTGACATGCAACTTTGAGAGCCGACTCCCCGAGTCATGATTCTGACATCTGACTTATTGATTTTTGATTGAAGCCTGAGTTCTGATTTCAGAGTCGCGAAAAAACAAAATATAGAAGATTGCCTAGGACATTATGAAATTAAATGAAAATTTTAGTGGTGAAAGTACTTAAGAAAAAATAAATCCGATATTTTTATTTCCATCTGTTGGAAAAGTGTCTTGACCATAGTGACAGACCCTGATTCCCGCTAATACTCGGGGACCCCCCCATGGCAGAATTTTTTCCAGACCACCCTTGGAAGGCCGAAGGCCTTCCGAGGGTGGTCTGAAAAAAATATAGACCACCCTCTGAAGGCCGAAGACCTGATGGTGGTCTGGAAAAAATATAGACCTCCCTCTAAAGGCCGGAGGCCTTCCGAGGGCGGTCTGGAAAAATATAGACCACCCTCTGAAGACCGAAGGCCTTCCGATGGTGGTCTGGAGAAAACATAGACCTCCTTCATGAAGGCCGAAGGCCTTCCGAGGGTGGTCTGGAAAAAATATAGACCTCCATCTGAAGACCGAAGGCCTTCCGATGGTGGTCTGGAGAAAATATAGACCTCCATCGGAAGTCCTTCGGCCTTCCGAGGGTGGTCTGAAGAAAATATAGGAGGGTGGTCTGGAAAAAATATAGACCTCCCTTTGAAGGCCGAAGGCTTTCCGATGGTGGTCTGGCGAAAATATATTTCTAAATTGTCACTATAAAAATTTTTATATGGTTTTAACTATTTAGTTATTTAAGGGCTCAAAATAATTATGGACCTCCATATTTTAATAATTTGAGTTCTTAACCCCTGGCTGAGAAAATATAACTATATTTTCTCACATAGGATTTAAGGACTCAAATTATTAAATTATGGAGTTCCATAATTTAAAATATGAGTCGTTTACTCCAAAGTCAAGAAATATAATTTTTCACTCTCAAACTTCCTATTAAATCACAATCTACGAGTCCGGAATTAAAGCTTAGAAGTAATAGTTATTGAACATGAAGAAGTTTCAACCAATCAAATAGATGTCGACTCCGATTCGGAGAATGACGTAATCGGTGATGAATTTGACGGATGGGATGACTAAAGTAACCAAAAATAATTTTTGCATTTACATATTTTTCCAATAATTTTAAATAAAATGTAGATATTAGATAATCCGCCCTCGTTTATAACCCGCACCGCCATTTTTTTGCTAGATGAAGGGTCAAAAGCGTTAGATAATCCGCGATTTATACACCGGGAATTAGGGTAATTTATTTTTCAAAATGTTATGAACATTCATAAAGTTGAAATTTTCAAAATCTTAAACAGGTTCGTCCGGAATGCGATAGGTTATACTCATGAAAAACTTTATCTCAAGCGATCCATAAATACCAACGGAGAACCTTTACAACTTTACACCATTTTTCCAAATTCACACTTATGCCCCCCCCTCCCCTTCCCCCACTGATAATTAATTTTTATCAACAAAAATAATTTTCAACTCCTTCAAAAACTTACAACAATAATATAATTGGAATTTAAAAATTGACATTCCAATTTGATTTTTCATTTACATATTCGAATGACCTTTTCGCCAAATTTAAATTTGCATTTAAATTCTCTTACTTTTATCTCAATGAAGTCCTTCTTTCCGGGGTTTATCAAATCACCTCTGACTTCGTTGAGACGAATCTGACAGGCACAATGCTTTGGTGGACTCTGGAAGCTCTTTGCCACTATGGCCACAATTGAAAGTAGAACACACAATGCTTTTGTCATTTTTTGGTTATTAGAGAAAGGTTGAAAAAGAACTGAATCAACTTCTTTCTTCAATGTTTAATAAATTGAGAAGATTAGAAACGAAAAAGTTCTTAAGAGGATAAAATGTCCTTTGTTTGACCTGAACGAAGTCCATAAAATTTGGCATAGTTTAAATTAGTGTGTACGAGAATTGCTTACATATTATCACATTCACGTAAGCTGTACTTGTATGAAGTTACCGATGCATGCATAAGTAGTTAACGCTTTTTGAATATTGTTTTTTCACTCCCGCCTTCCTTGCCTCGAATATTTTATTTACTGGTACCGTAAAAACGCAATTAGTTACACAATGCTACTGTTCAAATTCAATATTTGTATAATTATAAGCAAATGTACTCCTGGAGGTTTTGAGTAAGTGATACGTCAATCGATCCGAAACCTTGTCTCCATTAAGAATATGGTTTCCGTTGTTTACACTCAAATCAGAATTTTCGAAAATTCCACAAATCACACTGGAATTTTTTCACTTTCGCAAAAAATCCTGAATCAAATGGAGTTTGGTTAAGCGGTATTTCAATCGGTAACAAATTCCACGTAGAATACGAGTCTGAAAACCATTGGTGATAGTGAAGTAAAATTTTCGACAAAGATTTCAAAATGCCTAAAACATTTTTTAATTCACTATCGAAAGGTACCAGGCTAAAAAAAATGATTTCATGTATTAATTCTGTGCTTCCTGCATTGATTCCTCAAAGTTGTGCTTCTACTTCCCACACACCCATTAATTGACCACGGCCATACACTTTTTCAAATTGTACGCACAATTTGGTCAGCTAAACTGTTCAGGTTAAGAGCAATAATTAGTAACACCTCAACCACTCATGCACTAGGCATGGCATTCTATTGTTGATTCTACAACACAATGTGAATTTCTGCTTTATTGTTACAAGTATCAACAGATTAATCCAGCCCAAAAAAATTTGTCAGATTTTGTTTTGCAAAATTTGACTTCATTTATTTGTAAAAATTACGAAAAAATTACAGCAAAATTTGAGCTGAGCGGTAACAACGAACGCATTCGTAATCTATATAAAATTTCCGATCGATTGACGTATCGCTTACCCAAATCCTCGTGGAGTACCTTTGTAAAAAATATACAGCACAATGAATTTGAACAGTACCATGGTGTAACTAATTGCGTTTTTACGGTAACAGCAAATAAAATATTCGAGGCAAGGAAGGCGGGAGTGAAAAAACAATATTCAAAAAGCGTTTACTACTTATGCATGCATCAATATACAAATATTGAAAGCTGAAAAAGATAAGATAAAAGCCAAATCCTGCCAACCTTTTTCACAATACTATACATGCATAATGTTGCGAAAGAAAAAAAAATTGAAAATCTTAAAAATCCTAAATCCAGGTTAAACCAAGACTAGAACGGAAATTTGGCTCCGTGATGAGATTACAGCTCGACAAAAACCCACCGGCGAGCGCCTTCGGCGCTCGCCGGACCACCCTGCTGGCACCCTACAGTTTGACCCCCCCTGGGAACCTTCAGGGTTTGTCCGTATGGTCTTGACTTCCAAGTCAGTTAGTCCTGTCTCTAACTCCAAACCGTAAGGGACTAAGATTCAACGAGTCTAAATAAACTTAACCAGTTTAAAAAAAATATTTAAAAAAGTAAAAATTAATTCACCTTCTCGAATTATGAGCTCTAAAATGAGACCTTCCTACCCATTTGGCATAAAATGTGGAAGACAAACGCATGGTTATTTCGGAGCACCAAGAGTAGAGAGGGCTCATTCATTTTAGGTTTGAGAGTAAAGTTGTTTTCACACTTATAGCCAAACCTTTCTGCTTTTGTTACGTGTCTGCGAGTTGCTAACAACTCAACATCAACAGAGCTAACAGAAATTAGCTCTGTGTTCACATCTAACCACCTGCGTGTTCACACCAAACTCAGTTTTTTCAAAAGCTGCGGGGCGGACGCAACAAAAAAAAATTGAAGCTTCTGCCTAATTAAATGTGAACACTCTTGCAGAAGTTGATTGAGAATACTCTCATTAAAATGTAAGTGTGGGAAAAATTAAAATTAAAATTTCAGAATTTTTGGGAAACAGTAATTATCAAGTTTTCTTTGCTTTTCATTGTTGATTATTTAAATTAGGTGGATTAGTTTATTACGAAACGAGTAAGTAAAGCGAAAAGTGGGTCGACTCCACATTTGTTATGATTTAATTAATCTTTAACAATTAATTTCTTTTAATATTGTTCGATTAGATTTAGAATTAAACAGAAGAAATTTATAAGTTAAAATGAAATATATTATTATTATTGCAAAAAAAAATTTAACAATAATTGCAGCATCATTTAACCAATGTAGTAATTGTGGTGAGCTCGGAGACTTTAGGGCTGTGTGCCCATATCCCAAAAATGCTTAAATTTTTTTTTAAACAAACGAATGAGAAGAGGCAGGAAAATTTTCTGTCTGCAAGCAGAAAGTTGTGCACTAGTGTGAACACACAACTTCGACCTCCCAGATCGGAAAAGTTGCTAGCAACTTTTGATTAAATTTGCAGGGAGTTGTCGCAGGGGTTTTCGGCAAGTGTGAACACGCAACTCGCAGAAACCTTCACTTTTCGAGCAAAAGTTGCGAGTTGCGGCCAAGTGTGAATACCACTTAAGGCAGGAAAAAGCATGGACCTTGTTAGTTGCGAAGAATGCGTAGAGCGGGAAGACCAGCTCTGTGCCTAAGACAATGTGAAGTGTGGTGTGGTGGGTTGCTGCGACGGACAATTCCCGCCGAAAGTTAATTCAAAAAGTACTTTATTAGTAACCTAACAGGCTGTAGTTTTGGTTAAAATAGATTAATTTCATTTGTCTCGTTTTCTAAGTAGTAAATCGTTGGTAAACTACTGTTCCTGGCAAGATCTGTTGACGCACTTTCATGCCTTAGGATATTACCGGCTGTCCGGTTACGAATGGGATTTTTTTTCTTTTTTTTCCCTATACTCAAAAGTTGAACAAATATCCTTTCTCTCTCACTACCTTGGGTGACGCTACAAAGATGGGCAAATCGACAAACCATAATTCAAACATTATGGATAAATTTTAGCAGCTGAAATAAATATAAAATATTAAGTGAATCCTAATACAACAGTTTTTAAGCTAAATTAAAATAATATTAAAATAATTTTCTGTCTGTTTTAGCAGATGAAAGGCAGACCCAAATAACACCAAAGGTGCAGATTAGTGTTAAAAGTGGCTGTAATTCCCATTTCTGCCTGTCACTAGGCAGCTGGAATTAGTGCTGCTTCCTCTGGAACTTGGATTTAAAAGACAAAATATAATTATGTAAATTTTAATACACTAATTCAATAATACATTAATCTAAATCCAAGTTTCAAATATTCTTTATAAACTACCAATCGTCTAAGCACATCCCTCTGTCCGCTGTAAAATTGGATCCAGGCGAGCAGAAAGAGCGTGGTGAGATCCGATTACCAACCACAAAGAAATGGTGACTATGTTAGTCATGGATGGGTTTATACGATTGGTAGTTTATAAAAATATTTGAACTTGGATTTAGATTAATGTTATTGAAATTAGTGAATTAAAATTTACATCATTATATTTTCTCTTTTAGATTCAAGCTCCAGGGGAAGCAGCACTAATTCCCCCTGCTTATTGACAGGGAAAAATGGGAGCTACAGCGACATTTAACACTTATGTTAGATTTTTTACTAATCTGCACCTTTCGTGTTATTTGGGTCTGTATTCGTTTCATCTGCCAAAACAGACAGAAAATTATTTTAATATTATTTTAATTTAGCTTAAAAAACTGTTGTATTAGGATTCACTTAATATTTTATATTTATTTCACCTGCTAAAATTTATCCATAATGTTTGAATTATGGTTTGTCGATTTGTCCATCTTTGTAGCGTCACCCAAGGTAGTGAGAGGAAGGATATTTGTTCAACTTTTGAGTATAGGGAAAAAGGAAAAAAAAAACCCCATTCGCAACCGGACAGCCGGTATAAGAACCAACTAAACTTTACGTTGCGTGTGAGTAAATTTTCACGGACCGACTAAAAAACTTACCGCTAAGGTTGACCGAACTCCTTACCACAACTCGTTAAACTTCTTCAGATGTGAAAATGTCTGTTTCTGGTTCACTTTCACTGCTGAGAGTGATAACTAGCTTACAGCATAGTTCAGCCACAATTGGTTAATAAGGTTGGATTCGACTAAAGGGGCAGCAGTAAATTGTTTTTCCATAAGGTTATGTACAAAATTTTTTTCGAGTCCTATATGACCGATGAAATAATACAAATAAAAGTTGTTAAGAATGTTAAACTGAGTAACTTTTCCATGAAAATTTTGTCCTGTAATGACCCATCAAGGTCAGAGGTCAAGGTCAAACTTCTGGTCTCTCACGTGATGAAATGACACTAATAAAAGTTTTTCAGAATGTTAAACTGAATTGAGTAACTTTTCCTGCTTATATTCTCAGCTTTATATTCCCAGCTTATATTCTCAGCAACCTTATATTGAGAATCCAGCTCTAGTAGGTAGGCATTGCGCTTTTTCATTAATTTAGTTTGACATTGACCTGTGACCTCGATGGGTCATGACAGGAAAAAATTTCACAGGGAACAGTTACTCAGTTTAACATTCTGAACAACTTTTATTTGTGTTATTTTATCGATTATGGAGGACCCGGGGTTTGACCTTGACCTGTGACTTCGATGGGTCATCACTGAAAAAATCGGCATATGGAAATATTACTCAGCGTAGCATGCTGCACAATTTTTGTTTGTCATTTTATCGGTCATATAGGACTTGAAAAAAAATTTGTACTTATTCTTATGGAGAAAAACTTAGAAAAATTTAGATGCCCCTTTGGTCGAATCCAACCGTATTAACCAATTAATTGGTGACTGAACTTTGCTGTGTGAGTTAGTTATCACTCTCGGCAGTGAAAGTGAACCAGAAGCAGACATTTCCACATTTGAAGAAGTTTAATGTTTTAGTTGTGGTAAGGAGTTCGGTCAACCCTACCGGTAAGTTTTTTAGTCGGTCCGTGAAAATTTAAGCACAAGCAACCTAAAGTTTAGTTGGCTCTATAATATATCTGTTTACTTGTTATTATTGACCAATATCCATTGGAAACCATAATATTTATGCAAAACTTAATCAACCGCTTACTTCTAGGCATTAAATTTTTAAATTTTAACAAGCAGCCTTAGCCTTTTTTTAAATTTTTAGGATGAAAATAAAAATTTTTTAACTTAGGTATTGGAAAGAAAATTTTTTATTATGAATTTAACTACCGTAAGCTGCAGAAGTAGGGTACCTGTGATTTTCTCACTTTTTTCCTTCACTTTTTATCCTTGGTTGAGTGGTAGAACTCATTCCCACTTTTTCCCAATACAACTCTTGCCTCGCATTTGAGCTGGCCACCTCATCAACAATTCATTAACCTCTTCGACATTGTAAATTTCAAGACGGATTATTACATTCTAACGCCTGATTCATGCTTTTTCAAATCGTCGTGTTTTCTTTTTTCATAAAGTTGTCATGACGCACTCTAAATTGGATGGCAATACCTACTTTTTTTCAATATTTTGTCAAACATTTTTCCAAAAAAGTAGAGACAGTTCAACTTCACTCGACGATCGGAGTTCGCAATGAAAAGAAAAAGTATGTATTGTTTTTTCAGAAAAAAACTTTTTTCAAACAACGGGTGAAAAACGCAATGACAACGAAATGAAAAAGTATGGATTGATTTTCCAAACTTTTTCAGGAAAATTTTCCTGAAAAAGCTGGTTTTGGAAAAAGCATGAAACGGGCGTAACCAGTGTTCATGATTTTTTTTTTGATAATTATCCGATTTTTTTGATAATTATCAAAAAAAAATTATCTAGTTGTTGTACCCGGTAATAATTCTACAAAACTGACTAACAACCAAGTACCGAATTGATTATTCCCACAAAAATTTAAGCTAAAATAGTCTATGTATTAATTTTAGATGCGTGTAAAAACATGAGTGGGGAAATAGGAACATAGAAATTGCATTTCCAAAATGTATATAAGGAATTTGATATTTTCAAAATGAGAATATTTTAAATTTATACATAAAATTTAAATGATACCTTAATGAATTGTATTCGTTTATTTTTTTGAATCTCGCCATGAGTTAAATTTTCAAATATTGATAGTCCTAATGATCGAAAAATCAGTGTTCGATTTTATTTTAAATAATAATATAAATAATAACGTTATCAACAGACAGCCGATTATTATTTTCTGAAGTCAAAGAACCTTGTGTTGTCACACACAGTGTTATTTTTATTCAGTAATTATCTTTCACTTGAATTTCCAAAAAGGTTGCAAAATTCTGTCTTCATGTGTTCTGAAAAGTTGAGCGGGAGGATATTATTACTTCCGCCCACCTGTGAAGCCTACTCCAACCCTTCAGTGAAGTGTGGAGTGAGTTTGAGCTCAACCAGTCAATGGAAATTGTGGGAATTTTTTTGATTCAAAGACAGGTACTCTACTTCTAAAGCTTAGGGTAGGACGTGTGGGCTAGGTAACGTCAGTTTTTGAATCAGTAAGGTATATCCAACGAAATCCAAGCGTATAGTTTTCCCTTGCCTCTTCATGCATAGGAAATAAACAAACTGGGCAAGCTGTTTCCGTTGTGACTAGGCCAAGATCATACGCCGCTTCGATAGCTACCTCCTCATCATTCATGAATGCTCCAAAGGTAAATAAATTGAATGTTTCTTAGTGTAACAAATCAATAATAGCCATAGTTTTAAAATTTAAGAATCTGAATGAGTTACCGGGCTCGTGGTACCGATTTAAACCTCTTACAATGAGGTACCCAACAGAGCTCATCGAGCAGCCTTACGCACGGGATCTGTGTGGATTGAAGTGGCTTCGCAACCCTGCTAACCAGTCCACAGCAGGTACCCGTGTTTCAGGCAACTTGCCCACGCCATGCGTCACCTTAGTCCTGTCCGGGCCATAACAGGTCTAGGATTGTTGTCCATTCCACTATCCGTTAGTTGAACTGAACCAAAGGGGGCTCAAAATATTCCCATTAGATCCTCCCAGCAAAAAAAAACTAAGAACAATTTCACAACCATGTTAAGTGTCTCTCTTGAGCGATGAAATGACGTCTACAAACGTTGCTTAGAATAGTTCAGTGACCAACTTTTTCAATAAAATTTTTCTCTGTGGACACTTGTTCAAGTTTTTTTTAATTTTAACAATTTTCCAAAATTTCCATGGGCGGGCTGCGGGAACCCACGGCAGGCCTGCGGAAATACACAGGAGGGCTGCGGGAATCCAAAGCAGGGCTGCGGAAACCCACGGGAAGGCTTCGGGAACCCAAGAGAGTGCTGCAGAAACCCGCGAGAGGGCTGCGGGAACCTACAAGAGGGCTGCGGGTAACCACGGTAGGTTTGCGGGAATCTATGGGAGGGGTAAGGGAATCCACGGGAGGGATGCGGGAACTCACGGAAGGGCTGAGGGAACTCACGAGACGGCTGCAGTAACCCATGGGAGGGCTGCGAGAATCCACGGGAGGCTTGTGGGAACCTACTGGAGGCCTGCGGTAACCCATAGGAGGGCTGCGAAAACCTCAGCAACCAGCTGGAAAGCTGCGGCAACCAACTGGAGGGCTGCGGCAACCAGGTGGAGGGCTGCGGGGAGACACGGAAGGGCTACGGGAAGACATGGGAGCGCTGTGCAAGCCACGTTATTGTGCAAATGAGGCAACAGAGCCCTTCCGTGTCTTCCCGCAGCCATCCCGTGGGTTCCCGTAGCCCTACCATGCGTTCCCGCAGCCCTCCCGTGGTTACCTGCAGATCTCCCTTGGATTCTCGCAGCTTTCTCGTTTATTATCGCAGCCCTTTCTTGGATTCCTTCAGCCCTCCCGTGGATTCCCGCAGCTCTGCTTTGGATTCCCGCAGCCCTCCTCTGTGTTTCCGCAGGCCTGCCGTGGGTTCCCGTGTGTTCCCGCAGCCCTCCCGTGGATTCCCGCAGCCTCCCGTGATTCCCGTAGCTTTCGTGGGTTCTGGCTGCTCTCCCGTGGGTTCCCGCAGCCTTCCCGTGGGTTCCCGCAGCCTTCCCGTGGGTTCCCGCAGCCTTCCAGTGTGTTGTCGCAGCCCTGCAGTCGGTTATCACAGACCGCCCATGGGTTCCCGCAGTCTCAGAGAAACTCCATTGTACTATTAAGCAAATTCGCTCGAGTGATGGGCCGAAATGGAAATCGCTTAGGTTATTTTACGACAAAAAACAGCGATAGGCTGAAAAACCCATCGCTTAGGAAACTATGCACCAAATGGAGTGTAGTAAATGCCGAGTTAAATCATTCATAAAAAAAAATAATAAATAAATCTAACGTAAAACTCGAACCCAGGAGCCTTATATTAAAATTGGTGAGCAAATGCCACCACGCCACACCCTCAGCCGTTATGAAGGGGATGGAATTTAGCCACTCTTCACTGCAGCATACTTCTGCCACACGAGTTTAATTATCTTAAACTAGATGAAAAGCTAAGATTTACTTAAATTGGAAAGGGCAACTTATGACTGTTCCCTAGTTAGTCTCCTTAACTGCACTGCATACACATAAATGCTCGTTAATATAAATCATAATGAGAAACTATAATATATAGCATTTGGATTTACTTTTGTAGAGCTAACATTTACGGTTACCGGAAATAGTGTTCGGCACAACTCCGAGTTTGGCGGGAGTTGGAGTTGAACAACTCTGGAGTCACAACTCCCAACTCCTTATTGTTTAGGAGTCAGCTCCGGAGCTACAACCCCAACTCCTTAAATTTTGGGAGTGCACTCCGGAGTTGAATTTTTACATTTTTTAGTTTAATAAAAACCGCTATAATTTTATAATTTGTGCTGTTATATGGTATGTCAATCAATTGAATATCTGCATATTAGTATAGTTATATTTTAACTATGAATTCAATTAATTCCACACACATTCGAATTTGGTCCAATACTATCCCAACAGCTGGGATATTTTTCCAACCCCTAATTGTACGCCACTTTTATACCCAGGAGCTGAAAAATTTATCCAACCACTGAAAACGTTGTTGACAAATTGGGGTTTACTGTAGCTTACTTACTGCCCGTTTTCCTCCTTACTGTCCACCACCCTCCTTACTGCCCACCACGATTCCTACTGCCCGCCGCTCTTCTTACTATCCGCCGCTCTTCAAAAATGGTTTCAGGTGTAGCGGCAGTTGTAATAGCAGGTTGAGAATATAAAACTTGTAGAATAAAGCCGTCTGGATCTTGGTCGTTTGTGCATTCAATATATTTCAAATTAACTGCGGTTAAATAAAATAGACAGATGAGAAATCAAATGTGGACAACACACTAAATTATTTCACCAGTCAAAATATCCGAAACCGTCTCCAGCACCGGCTACAAAAATACACCACACAGCCCAGCCCTCGAAAAACATTGTCGAGTGGAACAGTGCAGTTCGATTATTTTCGTGGTCGGTGCTTGGGTTCAGAATCGGGTAATTTGACTCTGGTAATTGAATTAGTTCCTGTTACAACTAAACTTGTACCCTGATATGTGAAGCTGTTCACAATTTCGAAGTTTGATGATGAAGTAAAGATGCAAAACATGTGAAAATTCATGCGGTTGAGGTATTGGTCATCGGAGTTGACTCCAAAGCGCAAGGAGTCAACTCCGGAGCTGGCAACTCCAACTCCTAAATTTTTATTCTCCCTTCGGAGTTGCCAACTCCAACTCCCAAGATTTGTGGAGTCGACTCCGGAGTTGGAGTTGTGCCAAACACTAACCGGAAAACAGATATTCACCTAAACCTGTGATCTTAAGGGTTTATACAGTACATGGTACGAGCGAAGAGGCCGATTTTGAGGGCCTGACTAAAAAATTGACAAAATGCTGACCAAGAATAGCTGACCGAGTAATCGGAAAACTCGGTCAGGTATCTTCGCTCAATATTTTGTCAACTTTTTAGTCAGGGCCCTCAAAATTGGCCTCTTCGCTTGTACTATGTACTGTAGCAGAAAAAATGTTGCAAGCAAAAGTTGCTCAGTATAAAATCATGAACAACTTTTGTACGGGTCATTTTCGACGGTTATCGGAGAATATGTTTGACTTCTTCTATGACCTCAAGAGGTCATCATAGAAAAAATGTAACAGGCAAAAGTTACTCAATTTAATATCATCAGCAACTTCTGTATGTGTCATATTCGACGGTTATAGGAGAAAATTGGTTTGACCTAATCTGTGACCTCAAGAGGTCATCGCAGAAAAAAATATGACAGGCAAAAGTTACTCAAGTTTAATATGAACAACTTTTGTATGTGTCATTTTCGACGGTTATGGGAGAATATTCGTTTGACCTCCCCTGTGATCTCAAGAGGTCATCATAGAAAAAAAATGTTAGAAGCAAAAGTTACTCAGGTTAATATTATGAACAACTTATGTATGGGTCATTTTCGACGGTTACGCAGTAGCTGGGGTTTGACCTTGACCTGTGACCTCAGGAGCTTATCTCAAATAAAATTGGCACAGGGAAAAGTAGCTCAGCTTAAAATACTGAGCAAGGTTGAATCACCCATACCGGGGGCAAGGTATAAAATTTCAAAGTTGTTTTCAAAAAAAAATTTTTTCGTTTTTTAACATAGAAGTCTGTTTCAGGACATTCTGAATCGATTCTGAAAATTTTAAAAAAAAAAAATTTTTTTCGAAAATTTTCAAAGTACAAAATTTTGATTTTGGACTTATAACCCAAAAAATTTCTTCTATAAAAGTTGCTCAAAATAAAAATCCCAACAACTTTTCCATTTACCAATTTTCTCTGTGGTGACCCCTTCAGGTCAAAAGTCCGGTGAAAAGTCAAGTCAACTTCCAATGCATTTAGCATGGGCGGGGGCAAGGTAAAAAAATTTTTTTTTTTTCAAAAAAAAAATTTTTTTTTTCGCGTAGAAATTTGTTGGAGGTCCTTCTGAACATAGAGGAAAACCCTACCTGTTCCCCAAGGGTCCTTTTGGTCAAATATCAAAAAAAAATAGTGGGGTGGTTCGAACTGTTGGTAAAACAAAACTAGTTTATTTTCGTATGGGCTGGTTATTTGGGGTTTATGCCTATTTGCTCCAGCAATCGGAGTGTGTCTCAGTTTAGGTGAAAGGTTCGCCACAAGACAATCGAGAGTTTAATCGGACTACAGCGCCACAAAGGGGATGGGTTGCTTCTAGTGATGCAACTGTTTCGTTTCGTTTTTCAGAACATACGGAAACGTATCGAAACGGATTAGATAGAAACGAAAACGAAACGGTATAAATTTAGGCAAAAAGAAATCGAACCGAAACGGAAAACTAAAAGAATTAGGTTTAGTAAGTCAATTTATTACTGCAGAATAATTATAAATAAGGTTGGAGTGAATTCATGATTTACTGTTTCAATCTTACTCTGCGTCGCCAGTCACGAAGCAATTAATTTTTAAAATAATTACCGATAGAAGGTTTAGACAAAAAAAACTATTTCATTAAATGTTTTAGTAAATGAACAACAATATTGATTTCGAAACGTTTGTAGATTCCGTGAATCCGTTTGTTTATCGACCGGAAATTTAGCGTAGATTACAAATCTGACATCCGTTATTGGGGGTAAAGTCAAATTTTGCAAAAAATTTCTAAATTTATACTAAAAAAATTCTTTAAACCTAAGAAGAAAACCAAACAAACGTAAAAAAACCTAAAAAGAAAATCTAAAGAAAACCATAAGAAATCGTATCCTCTACGTCTCATTGCATGTCATATATAAATATGTAAATTCAAAAAAAATGGGAAAAAATATTTTGACCGCTGTTAAATTAGTTGACAGCCAATAATGCATGTCACATTCGTAATCTACGCTAAACTTCCAGTCAATTAACGTATCATTACCTGAATTCCCGAGGGGGAAGGGGGTAGTTCTTCCTCAAGAACGTCAATTTCTTGAAGTGGACGTGGATTCAATTTTTTTTTGGGTTAAAAGTTGTGGCTTTTGAAACACCAGATGTTGCCAACACATATTACTACATTGATGGTGTTCAAATTTTTTTGAAAATATTCAATTACATAAATGTATTTCCAATTCACATATGGACAATGGCGCTCAAAAGCTTAAATTACCGCTAAAGAATTATTGAATTATGGGTTTCACCCACATAACTCAAACACTTACATATTAAAATTGCCTCGTACATTTGGCACATATTATCCGAAATTATTCGAAGTATATTTGAACTGGCAGCCGCTACATCAATATCGAATTACCGGACTTCAAGCTTTAAAACACCGGAAATCACAAATTTAATATCCAGGATTTGTTTGGCAATAGTAAGCAATAATTTTGATATTGTTTTCTTATAAAAAATTCCGCTACATCAATATCGAATTAGTGGGAGCAGTAATTCATTCTAATATTTACGAATTCAGAATGACATACATGTAAAAAATTTAATTCTGAAGGTTATTTTAAACTAACCACCGCTACACCGTTATCGAATTACCGGATGTAGATAATTAAAACTTAGCAATTTTTAATTTTTAACTTTAGTTTTATATTTTTAACCCTGTAATTCGGTATTTACGTAGCGGTAATAAATTTAAATGAAGCTTGATTGTTGTCCAACACGCAACAGAAATGCGTAATCCTAACTTCTAAAAATTTTAACCTTTGAAATTTTCATCCCGGTAATTCGATATTGATGTAGCGGTAATAAATTTCACACAAAAGGTATTTGTTGGATGACTTGTGCCATCAATTCCTTGTCTTATGTTTGTAAATTTGATTTTTATTTATTTGTTAATTCGATATTGACGTAGTGGTAATAAAGTCAGAATTTAATTTACTGAATACCAACCGTATTATTTAATTAGATTTTATCAAAAATTATCTACGTCACGAAATCTAAAATTACACTACATATTTTGTCCGTTATACGGTTTAGATTACCCGTCACTATTAAGTTTGGGTGTAGTCTGCGCATTAGTAGATAAGGATAAGGTAGAATTGGAAACATAGTTGAGGTTTTTCTAAAATTTTCAGCATTTTCAGTTACATTTTTCTAAGCGTTGGCGCTAAATGTAAGTTCTGCTCGTGATTGAATCTTACTCTACATGAACCATAGTTTCACCACATACAAAGAAATGGACTTACATTTAGCGCCAACATGTAAATAAATCCAACCAAAACTTTCAATTTCCCCATAAGCTCTAATAGAAAATTGATTTTTCTCCTGTTTAGAGTACGGTTTTGGCAATAATTTTTTCAAAAAATTCAAAGTAATTTAAAATTTTCGAAACAGGAAACATGGTCAGGATGAGTGAAACTAAATATTAAATTGTTTCTTAAAATTAAAATCTTAAAATTAGAAAACTTGTTGCGCACGGGTTTGACACAATTGAAGAAGAACCACCTAAGGGGCTATTCGACAAATAAGCCGAAAAAAAAACTTAAAAATATAAATAGGGCTTTGTCCCACGCCGTGTGCGAGCTCATGATAATTTTGGGTTTTCTGGGACCACCGCAGAAAAATTTGCAAACGCTTCGCGTCTGCAAATTTTCCTGAGGGTGGTCCCNGGGGGGGGGGGGGTCCCTGTGCATTGACGAGCATTGGGGTTTTCCTCTATGCTTCTGAAGCGATTCTGAACAAGTTTAAAAAAAAAAAAATTTTTTTTCGAAAATTTTTTAAGTCCAAAAATTTTTTTAAATTAAAAAAATTTGGTTGTGGGTTTAATGATACTATGGTAAGGTTAGCCAGTTACTCAATTTTTTTTTCAAAACTAATTTTTTGAGCTCTGGTTGCCTGCAGGTAACCGAAATTTCAAGAGTTGTCAAGATAATTTAACAAAAAAGACACTAATTTATGGTTTTACTTATAAAAAAAAAATTTCTTTTTTGAAATAATTTGTTCTCTTCTCAATTTTTGAGTTTGTAGTAAATTCCTAAGCAACTGTAGAAAGCGAAAAAATTTATTGTTTTTTTGACTTAGTTGATTGTTATTTCTTCAAAAAATTAATTTTGAAAAAAAAATTGAGTTACTAACTAACCTTATCATAGCCAGTTTAGATTAATACTTTATAACTTTATAACCTTGAGGTACGTCATCGTAAAAAAATTTTTTTTGACACTTTGCAAAAAATTTGCAAAATTTGACTTGACCGCAAACAATGGATGTCAAATTCGTAATCTACGATAAATTTCCAGTCGATTAACGTATCACTTACGAATTCCATAGGGGAGCTATTCTACAAATGTTCCATGAAAAGTCATGCAAATGCACGAGGAGAAATGTTAGGGAATTCGAAGTGCATAACAGTGACGTCAATCCCAGACAATTTTATTCTCCAAACCATCTCTATGTTGTACCGCCACCTCCTGGAGTTGACCCACTTTTCGTTTTACTTACCCGTTTAGTAATAAACTAATCCACCTAATTCAAATAATCAACAATGAAAAGCAAAGATAAAACTTGATAATTACTGTTTCCCAAAAATTCCGAAATTTTAATTTTAATTTTTCTCACAATTACATTTTAAGAAATGAAATTATTCTCAATCAACTTCTGCAAGCGCATTCACATTTAATTAGGCAGATGCACAGTAGGTGGAATCATTGAAAAAATTGGCCAAAATTTCAATTTTTGAAAGCAGGAATTTTGAGTTTTGTGAATCCAGACTTGTTACATAGACCGACGAGGACCTTTCCCCAATTTTTCTTTAGAATTGGTTCAGTAATTACCAAATAATTTAAATTTGAAATATAAATTTTCTACATAATACTTATCAGTGACACTTCATTCAATTTATCCGCGAATATCCGCTGAATTCTAAGTAAACAAAAGCTGATTTAGTATCACCTTAATATGCTTATTCACCATAATATGCTTATTCTATGCTGCTGCCATTGGCTGCCGGTTCCGCTTAATCGCTGAGCTATACAGTGTGTATTAGTAACGCGGATACCCACTAACCAACCCTCACCCAATTCCATCATCAGTTATGGGCAACAAATCTGGCTATGGGAGTGACTTAACAGGAAGGGATGATACACTGAACGAATATATCTGAATTTAACCAACTCTTTTCCATTCCACACTTCCACGTATTACCTTGTTACTGTCGTATTTTATGCATTTCTTAAATTAAGTCTACTAGATTGCCTCTCGTTAATGAATCATTTGTTCGAAGTGTCCCCCATCCATTCCCAAACAATGATTCAATCGGTCGTAACACCCCTGTCTTACATTTTGCAGTATAAATTATTTATTGATATGACTCGTTTGGATAGTGGTAATGAAATTTTATAATAATTACACAAAGATTTGGCGGAAGCCTCATGGTTCGAATAAATACGCCGCAAAAAACAACAAAGAAAACTCAAAGATCACTATTTCGCAAAAGAGAGAAATTATTAGTCAATACTTATATACCGGTTATCAAAAAAATTTTGATTTTCATCCTTTTCAGCTCGACTTAAATATTACAACAATAAAACAAAAATTTGAATATCAAACTGCGAATTCTTGTTCATAACTGATGGTGGGATTGGGTGAAGGTTGGTTAGAGTGGGTGTCCCCGTTCATTCGTTACTAATACACACTGTAGAGAGTCAAATTTATCGAAAAATGTGAAACCTAAAGAAAACCGCGGAAAATTACTAACTTCGTAGTTCCAAAAACATTAATTTAAAATT
The DNA here is from genome assembly GCA_002738285.1 of Holacanthella duospinosa. Classification (NCBI taxonomy): domain Eukaryota; kingdom Metazoa; phylum Arthropoda; class Collembola; order Poduromorpha; family Neanuridae; genus Holacanthella; species Holacanthella duospinosa. The sequence goes on along the minus strand of NIPM01000150.1, from coordinate 208,848 downwards.
CCACGGAGTCCCTCACACTACGAAACAGTTGCAAATCCTTTTATAGTTGATGAAAAAATTGATGCTTGGTAACTCAAAGAATTGAAACCCTAGGGCTACGCTTATTTAATAATTTTAGTCACAACATTCAGTCACAACACTAATATTCTATCGAATATCGAACTTCACACCATTTCTAGCTTACATTTTCCAGTTATAAATAGACACTCAGCCGTAACAGTTCCAAATGCATTCTGATTGTCCCTGGTAAGGGAACTACTGGGTCTGAGCCTTTCATTCTTTCATTTTTTGCTAAGTATAAGTCCCTTTGCGATATAATTCACCGCCCGTGAAAATCTCACAAATGGGCACTGATTCTAATTATCCTGTAAAACACTAATAGTTTCGTAAAAATTTAAGAATCATAAGAACACAAAATTTATACAAATTCTTTTTGGCATATGCCTTCATTTTCATTGATAACTACTACTACCTTGTACTGGCAAACTTTGTCTCATAATTTTCTGTCTTAATAAATTCCAACATTCATTGATAGGGCGATGGCCAACGTCAAATAAAGTTATTGATTGATAAAATCCAAAAAAAAATATTTTTTTTAGCAAAATTTTGCATACAGAATATTCAACTTTCATAAAAAGTTCTATTTTTATCTAAAAATGTTAAATAAATTTCTGTCATCAACATATTTCACATCATTTGTGAGAATATAAACAATATTAGACTTGTATAATTAAAATCGGGCTGACAACATTCCATTTGCTAGAACGCGTAACAGGCAGACGGCACCAAAAATTTCATAACCCTCTACTTTTTGTCTCACACCCTTCTACGAACACACTGTCCTTGATCAAAAACGATTCAAATCAGCGTTGCGGTAGGAAATATGCTTAATCGTACCTAATTTAGTATGGTTATGCTGAAGTAAGTTAAATATTTTGTTTGATGTTTTTGGCCAAATTTTTCAATGATTCCGCATACTGTGAGATGCTTCAATTTTTTTTGTTGCGTCCGCCCCGCAGCTTTTGAAAAAAACTGAGTTTGGTGTGAACACGCAGGTAGTTAGATGTGAACACAGAGCTAATTTCTGCTAGTTGTTAGCAGAGCAGGTTTGATTACAGAAAAAATGTAATCCGATTACTGATTACATGATTACAGTTAAAAATGAGTAATCGACTATTAATCATGATTATGATTGCATTTTGGAGTAATCATAATCATAGATTAGTAATCTGTAATCAGTAATCATAACCTAAGGCAAATATGATTACAATTTTTGATTACTTCGGAATTTTATTTTGTACATGGAATCAAAATCTAATATTGAGTTTTTTCAAATATGTTGGTTTCAAAAACTAATACTGCAATTTTAAATTATAAAAAAAAGTGCTAAAGTTACTAACAATCCGTAGTTGTACTTATTGCTTTAACTACATCATGCAACTTCTTGCACAAGAATTGAATTGGTGAAATTTTTCAGTAGACACGATAGTGTGTGCATTATTTATATAAGTGTCTGTATAAAAATTTCATGATCCTTGATCATCTTTCCCAACACACTTCCATCCTATGGTTCCTGTCATGTTAATGCTAATGTAAAAGCTAATGTACTGGTGCTAATACCAAAGTTTATATCTAGAAACTACTATTTTGAGAGAAAATTTGGTTCCGCTAAAACTGTACTCACTCAATTATTTTCACCAAAAATTTCATCAAACCTTGAGCAAGAAGTTTCATGATATGATTGGAGCACAAAAGTAAATGTAGTTATTTACCAAAATGTTACATCTTCCAACGACTACCGCTTATCCTAACTTTGCCTAACCTTATTTCCAACTACCGAAACAACTTGAATTTACTTGCCATCTAATATTTTAACAATTTTCCAAATTCTACACTAACACTGTCAGCTGGTGCAGCATACGAAACAATTTGTATTTCAAGTGTGGGATCAATAATTAAAAATAATGGTTCTTATTTAAAAAGTATCATGGTACTCCACTGTTCTAAAAAAAAAAGTCAAGAGAAGTAGAAATCAACGACAGAAAAGTTGTGTTAGTATAAAATAATTTCGAATGATTTGTTTCAGCAAAAATGAAAAGGATAAGAAATTTTTGACGTAATTGTTTTCGGTTGTTCATCATAACAATAATACGTAATCATGTAATCATATAAAATAATTTAGGGTTTTGATTACTTGATTATGATTACAAGCCCGCAAATCTGTAATCAAACCCAGTTGATTATAGATTACATAAAAGGGTTTGATTATAGATTACAGATTAGTAATCTGTAATCATAATCTCTGTAATCATTAATCATGTAATCATGTAATCAAACCTGTTCTGGTTGTTAGCAACTCGCAGACACGTAACAAAAGCAGAAAGTTTTGGCTATAAGTGTGAAAACAACTTTACTCTCAAACCTAAAATGGATGAGCCCTCTCTACTCTGGGTGCTCCGAAATAACCATGCGTTTGTCTTCCACATTTTATGCCAAATGGGTAGGAAGTTCTCATTTTAGAGCTCATAATTCGAGAAGGTGAATTAATTTTTACTTTAAAAAATTTTTTTTTAAACTGGTTAAGTTTATTTAGACTCGTTGAATCTTAGTCCTTTACGGTTTGGAGTTAGAGCCATGACTGACTGACTTGGAAGTCAAGACTCTTTTCCAACAAATGGAAATAAAAATATCGGATTAATTTATATTTTTCTTTTAAGTACTTTCACCACTAAAATTTTCATTTAATTTGATATTGTCCTAGCCAGAATCAGTGATATTGAATAAGTCAGAATCATGACTCTGGGATCCGGCTCTCAAAGTTTTAAGTCAATCATGGCTCCCAGACTCATTGACTGACTCGGACTGGGAGTCATGGAAAACTAGAAATTTTATATATTTTATGGGCTTATTTATGATGCGCCCAGTGTGGGGTGGTGATGATTTCAAATGTCAGTTGCTGTGTAGAAACTTTGAGAATGTGGTAAAAGGACGAAAGCTGATTTAAAAAATACCTTATTCGTGATCTAACGGGCTGTAGTCTACAGCCCGTTAGATCACGAATAAGGTATTAGATCACGATCACGAATCAGAATTTTTGAGTATTCTGAGAATAGTACTACAGCCTGTAGTACTATTCTCAGAATACTCAAAAATTCTGAATCAGAAATTTTAATTTAAATAAAGTCACGGTAAGGAATTCTTATTGTCCACAGAATCTGACTCAGCAACGAGTTTCATTAATAACTGTGAAATTTTATGTAATAAGTATCCTTCGATACCTAATTATACATGCCATTGTTTATTTTGCTCAACATTGCTATATTGCAATGAAATCGATAATCACAGCGGCCATTTTGGCAAACTTTGTATTCCTTTTTCTCAGCAACGGGGACTCCAATCGACTTTTGGTTTTTTCCGTTCAATTCCATTTGACCTTCCCCAGAAGGGTTTTTTTTTTTAGAATTTGGAATAGTGCTATAACAAACATCTGGAAGTTTTGTAGAAAAAAAGGTGGGGGGGGGGGAATATAAAAGGAATTAAGGAAGAATTGATTGAAACGCCATCTGTGGCGGAAATATGAACTGTTCTAAATTTCCAACGAAAGACCCATGTAGGGAAGGTGGTAATGAATTGAATGAAAAAAACCAGAAGTGAATTGGAGTACCCATTCCTGAGAAAAGGGATACAAAGTTTGGCTAAAATGGCTGTTATGACAACCGATTTTCGCGCCATATCGCAAATTTTCAAAACTTTGAAAATTCGGACTCCGTGAATTCAGAGTTACGTACTCGGTCTCCAACAGAAATATTTCCGGGTGCCTCAGGATCATTGATTCGGACTCGGAGAGATTTGGTATCTATCAACTCCGATTCAAAAAAAAATAATTTATTTTCTTATAAATAGTGCCTTTTAATTATTCCAAATATTTTTTCTAAATAATGGAGAGGTTAAGAATAGTCGATCTATCATAAGTAGTGTACAGTAAACCTTGGATAAGCCGACCTCGGTTACCACGGACCCTCGGTTACCACGAACCACTTGGTCCGGTCCGCGCCCTGAGATAGGAAATTTGTGTATAAATGGAACGGCTAAGCCGAACTCGGTTAAGCCGAACTCTCGGCTACCACGAACGCCTTTCCGTGGTCCCAGTCCGTAAGTCGCATGCTTTTTTACCTCGGTTAACACGAACACCAATTAATTGATCAATTTTTAAAGAATCTTCACCTTTTTTCTTACAAAATTTAACGAATAACTTCTTTTGAATGACTTTTCAAACATTGAAATTTGACAGAAAATGAACCAATGATATATTTTTAGTCATTTTTAGTCTCCACAACAACTTACTATTATAAAGCAATGGTAAATTAAAACTACCTCGGCTAAGACGATCAAATTATTCCCCAAGTTGTATGTTCGGCTTACGCTTAAGCCGAACCTCGGTTACCACGAACCATATTTTCCGGTCCCTTGAAATTCTGCTTATCCGAGGTTTACTGTATGTTGTAACGTCGTTCTGATACGACCAAATCGTTAGTTTAAATTTGACTTACTCTCGGATTAAATAGCTGTGAATACTGACCGCTCAAAAAAATTCAAATTTTAACCAAATTCTTGACATTTGCACGAAGATTTTATTTAGGGTAACGGAATATTTTTTCATAATCCAAAGTAGTCGAATAGTTAGGTAATTAAGCAAGCACATTGGTTCTGTTATGAACTTTTGTCAAAACGTAAGGATACGATTGACAAACGCTCCAAAGGACTCAGAGAATTGAATTTTTTGACCAATCCTGTACAAAATTTCTTCGATCAACTGCTTTTTAACTCCAATCGCATCGACTAAAATCATTCAACATCCCTCTCACCTGTGGGTCACNTCTCTTGAGATGAGGGACACAGCAACCCAGGAACGGGATGATGAGGACGACGGGAGGGAACTCCTGTTCCCTCATACGATTGACAAACGCTCCAAAGGACTCAGAGAATTGAATTTTTTGACCAATCCTGTACAAAATTTCGTGAAATGACCATGCCTTCGATCAACTGCTTTTTAACTCCAATCGCATCGACTAAAATCATTCAACATCCCTCTCACCTGTGGGTCACTTATGACCACAGTATTTCATGCCACGTGCACAAATGTAGTGTTGCAAGTGCCAAAGTAATTTACAACTCAGGGTTGTTATATCCCATTATCATAATACTGATAACAAATTGCCTTTGTGTTAATATTGTATGGAATACTTAACAAAATAATTAGTTGAATGAATGATATAAAGTAAAAACCAAGAATTTCGTAGAGTTAAATCGATTTATTCAGAAAGTCAAATTCTGCTATAATGAGTTGTGTTCTCCATTACTCTGAGTCCCAAGGTTTTTGTGAGTCGAGAGTCATAGATGACTGACTCTTTCGCGTTTGGGAGTCAGAGTCATAACTCTTTTCCAACGTGCGCAAATGAGACTAGCGGACTTATTTTCCTGATTTGTTTTTAAATTGTATTTCTGAACTTAATACCTATTTATCTACAACTCCAATGTTGTTGGGTCAAAGGAAAACCCATTTGAGTGGTGAAACTGTGTCAGCCTAGTTACCCTCAATTGTCATCAATGCCAAAAAATACTTGTCTGCCCCAGCTAACACTGTATGTAATGAAAAGATGTTTGACAAAAAGGGAACCTTTACGAAAATAAGAGAATTAGACTTACACGAGAGAGCGGGGAAGTACTCACTTTTCTTCACCACAACCTCCATCGCTTATATTTCGAATATTAAAAGCACTATATTCCATTCATTCTTTTATGAATTGTTAGGGACAAAATAAAATGTGTAATTATCCCAAATTTCATGTCAGTTAAAATATTATTTAATAAAGAAAATGAGTTCTTGACGTTGAGATCTTTCGATAGACACCCCACATGCGCAATGAGAAACTCTTCGGCCGAAGGTTCGGCCTTCGTCGACCCACCGAAGACCGAGCTTCGGTTTTCTGCCACGAGCCGAATGTGCCCTTCGGTGTATCTCTAATTACTTGTTAATTTTGTTTCAAATACTATAATTTCTCATAGCAACATTTTTAATACTGATGACAAATTAACGAATAATGCTACACTTTCTCTAGACACCGGACGGAGTACGCAATGCATACCAGGAGTTAAAAAATTGATAAATGCAGTTTGACTGACAATGTCGGAGGTTACAGAATTTTTCACAATTATTTCTTGTATCATTCAATACAAATTTCTATATCCAAAATCCCACATCTACAATATGTTATATTTTGCCCATGGACGCCTGGGTCCTGGTTATTAGTATGGACGGGCGAGTACACAACACTTTCACCAACAAAATTATCGATAATTAAGGCCTGCCCATGCATGTATCGACTGGATTTTATATTTCTTTCACATTTTGAACTCCCTTTTTTCTGCCAGTTGAGGTTTAAGTTATGTTTCCAAAACACCCACCTTGGCTGCTATTCATAGTTGAGCAAATCCTATGTAAGGGGTTGGGAGGACGGGAAAATGGTTATTGCATGTATTATTTTAATTGACTGAATATTCGGTCTAGCCTCTCAACAAGTTACCCAAAGTCACATGTCAAGAGGTAATTAATCATAGAATTAATTATCAATAAAAATAAACAAAATCTAACTCACAAAAATAACTATTTCTTTAAATGTTGAAATAAATGAACATAGATTTTTGATCGACATTCTAAATAACCCGCACTAAAGATTAGTCATGTAAATGCAGTAAATAATAAATAAATTATATTGTTGCAGGGAGTGTTTGGATGACTTTTTGCGGTTGGGAATCAGTCATGACTCTTATCGGATATACGCAAAATATCATAGATAGACTTATTTTTTGTATTTTTTTTTCTCATCTAGTTTCACGGTTAGAAAACTTTGTTTCAGATTTGCATACACGATTTTGACTTTTTTTATTAAATGATGTGGGAGTCCTGTATCGTCCAGGTGTGTAGATATCAGGAGACTCGTGATCTCACAGTAGCCAAGCGAGGCTCTAATACACAGGGTCAATAAGTATGATTTATAAACTCTCCTGTGAAATAAGGAGAACCATGGACCAGTGTAGAAATACACTGGCTGCACTACTTTTTGACTCATTTCCCACAATGATGGCGAAGTCATAGGGTTGACTGACTCTCTAAAATCGAAGACACGACTCCAAGAGTCGACTCCCAAAGTTAAGAGATTCAGAGTCATTCCTCCGGTGTCAGTGACACTGGCTCAGCTCAATCAATTGGTTATTGCCAAAAATTGATAAACTTAGCTAAAATGGTACTATAGATGCGGACATTCTTCTTTTTGTCTACACAAATAAATCTAAAATGGGGAAAACGTTTTTTTACAATTGAGATTCCACGCAAATAATCGGAAACAAATTTGATGTAGCAAAGTCTATTATACAGTGAGTCCATTTGAAACCTCCCATTTTTGAAGTTTGTTATTTTCTAAAAATAACAATTCCGCAGTAACTGCGGTGAAATTCGGCGATCACTTATAGAAAATATAATATGATTACAAATCAAACAGGAATGAGAAAAGAAATCAGAATTTAGAGAGTTCACTGACCGATTACAACTGTTGGGATGTAATTTTTCTCACAAAACAACACAAACATTGAAATCGCCATGGTTTCGGCTTTTCGTTTATGGGAGGTTTCAAATGGACTCACTGTATATATTACGGAAAAGACTGAAAAAATTGAGTCAATATTTCAAGCAAAATTAATTAATTTGAAATTGTCTAAAGCCTGGCTTGACCAAAAAAAAACTTTTCTTCTATTTTTCTGAAAAAAAAAAATCAAAAAAGTCAACTACCCTCAAATTGGGTTATTTGTGGCCGAGTTCTCAATCTATTCTGGAGAATACAAATTATTGACTACAGCCTTACGTGACTAGTTTTTAGAGCGGGTTACTTAGCAACTTAATCAAAAAATTATGTTCCTTATTTCAACATTTAATAAAATAGTTACTTAGTTTAAGAAAATTAGTTAGATTCTGGGTTGAATAAGTTTCTTTCAAGAACCAAAAATTATTATTGGTTCTTTCACACAAATCCGTTTCAGGACATCCTAAAGCGATTCTAAAAATTTTTTGTCAAAATTTTTCTAACTTCAACATTTTGATTTTTGGTTCCCTTACAACCAGAGTGTGCGTCGAAAAATTACAATGATATCATTGGTATTTTTGGTATCATTTGTATTTTTTGTATTTTTGATTATTCTTTCACACTAAAAAGGTAAATCAGGGTATAATTTGCATATTTTAGTGATTAATTTTTTATTCTTGTTTCAACTTGGGTGGTCTCTTGTTTCAAAGTCGATCTATTTTTCTATTCTGTACCATCTACTATATTTTGGAGTAATTTTACTTTAGCCTTTCACTAACATTTCAAACTTTCCAAAGATGCTTTTAAGCCGAGGCAGTTCGTTCGACTAATCCACTTAGACAGTGTAAATGTGTAAACATCTCTGACACTAACCGACCGTTTGATTGGGACAACTTAAAAACATACTTTTTAAAGCTATGTGCTCAACTGCTTACTGCGAACGCAACCACTGCCAGCTTAGAGCAAATTTTTTCGACCTATGCACTAGTTCAATCAAAACTTCGTAACCGACTCGGAAATGAAAAAGCCTCAAAGTAGACATTTCTTTACAAGTATCTGAACTTGTAAAAAATATCAACTCAAGAATTCAAATTTGGAGTCGGTTTGGAACCAAGATGCTGAAGAAAATTTAGAGACACCTGAAACGGAAACAAGTGACGATGACATCTTCCAAACTCTAGAAGTCATGATAGTTCGCGGCAATGAAAGCGACTAAAAATTAATCATACTCTGCGAGCTTATGATTATATTAAATAAATTTTACATTTAGGGTCGATAATTTCATAAAGTTAGTAGTATTTTTTTGAAAAAAAAATCAAAAGGTATTTCACGATGTATTAAATTGTATTATGCTATTTTTCTGAAATTACGGTATTTTTTATAAATAGAGGTACTAGACGGTATTATACGTATTATACGTATTTAAAAATACGGTATTTTTACACACTCTGCTTACAACCCAAAAATTTCATTCTTCAAAAGTTACTCATAATCAAAGGAACTCAATTTATGCTTTATTATCAAAGTTGATTATGCTTTTAAGTATTTTAATTATGCTCTTTATGCTTTTAATCGCTTATTAGCTGATACGCTTACCTTTTGCATTTTTTGATTTAAATTTCAGTAGTGACCAGTGTTAAAATTTCGACAGAAACGAATGTAGAATGTAGAAACGAATTTAGTTTTTTTTTTCAACTCAAACGTCACTCAAAATCCTTCCCAACACTGATGCGCTGCTCCTGAGCTGTTCATCCCGTTCAAATATCTCTCCCTCTGCCAACTGGTCGAATTCTTCCCTACTCAACAGAACTTTATCTCGTTTTTGACAATATGCTTTAAATGTATGATTTTGCCTTTTCTAAAGTCATTATGCTTTTTATGCTTTATTTTTTTTGCCAATAGACTTTGCACTTGCCATGTATTCACTTGAGCCGGAAATGGGACAGCGTTTCACGGTGGGAAGTTTCAATACGTTTTTTATGCCTTTTATGCTTTTGGGTTACCTTGCTCATAATGAAACTGAATAACTTTTCCATTCTGTGGTGACCCTTCAGGTCAAGTCAAACGTCAAGTAACTTCAATGCATTTAGCATGGGCGGGGGCAAGGTAAAAATTTCAGTTTTTTTTTTCGAATTTTTTTTTCGCATAGAAATTCGTTGGAGGTCCTTCTGAAGCGATTCTGAATAAGTTAAAAAAAAAAAAAAAATTTTTTTTTTTCGAAAATTTTTTTAATTTTTTCAAAGTTCAATTTGTTTTTAATTAAAAAATTTGATTTTGGGAGCCTCTTTGACAAAAAATATCTATACTCGAACCAAATAGCATTGAGCCCTCGGCGGGATTCACATATTACAGTTTTCCAAACAAACATCTCAAAATTGGAGTTGTGTGCGGTAGTCATTAAATTGTAGTATGATATAGTCAGCTAACGGCATGTCGTCATCAGAATTTTCGAAAATTTTTTACACAGATTCATACCTGATAACCTGGAGCTATCAGGTACTATGGACACTCCGCTGGGCCTTCGGCCCGGCGGGACAGTAAAAGTAAAAAAATTTTTTTTTACTTTAATTGAGAGATTATAAAATTAAAAAAAAAATTAAAATTTTTTTAATTTTATAATTTAAATTTTAAATTAAAATTTTAAACTTAAAAATTATACAAAAATGATATTGCAATTTGGAACATGCTACTCGTCTTTGGTACTTATTAGAGGTGTGCGAAGCTTCGAAAACTCGAAGACTTCGACCGAAGTCTTCGAAATATCGAAGCTTCGATCTTCGAATTTTCCTGGCAATCTTCGACGAAGTCTTCGATCGAAGTTTCGAAGGTTAAATTTTACAATTTGAGCGTTATCGACTTACACACGTTTTCATTCATTTCATAAAATGATATCACTCGTTTGTTGTTCTTTGTTTGAAAATTTTATTAAACTACTTCCAGTAAACGGAGAAATACCTTTCTCTTACATAACTTAAAACCAGTCGAAATAAAAATCGGCTTGATATACATGTGTAACGATATATATCATGATTTTTATGCACCAAAAAATGACGATTTATTATTATTTTTCACCATACTGCAACTACCGAATTCATGACCACAAACGATATTATTTTATGCAAATTAAGAGTCAAACAGACGCTGATACGTTCCAAAAGAGTTAGAATCATTAAACTAGACGAAAGAGAAACAAAAGGGCCACCGAATTATTTTCCTACACTGATTTTTTATAATTTTTTTCGTTATGTTAACTTGTCAAACCAATATTATGTGTCTAAAAGTTTACATTAGTCTAAGACCAGGCAAATGATGTCAATTAATTTCTCATGGAGCATTAGAAGAACTAATTTATTCTAAACAGGAAAGAAAATCAAAAAAATTAAAAAAATCGGATATATATCAATAAATAAACTACTTTGCGTTGAATTTTATTTCTAATAGAAATATAATTCGAATTTCTCAATTTACAACGTAATATAACGTTAAAATGGCTTCCGCTTGCTATTACTATTCGATAGACACCCCACATGCAAATTCTTCGAACCTTCGATCTTCAATTTAGTTTCTTTCGTTTCCTTCGATCATTGATCGAAGGGGGAAAATGCCATCCGCAACACCTCTAGTTTTATTTATAAATTTTTGATGGGAAGTGCTCCCTCATAAACACATTTTGCATCATCGTCGCAAAATGTGCTTCTTATAAGTTATAATAACCGTGTGGCCTTATATGAGATAAAGTCACATATGTGGTCGTTTCTGTCATTGACCCTAAAGAGCAAACGAATTAATCGATAAACCTAAGAATTTCTACATAAGATTAAATCTCTCACTATTCTTAAATATGCAAAAAGATAGTTCAGTGGGCTAATTGGTTTGTCCTGTAGAATCAATAGTTATAAACCATATGTTTGAATAGCGGGCTATTTTCTGAGCGCTCATGAAACCATAGATTTCTTACTTAAACAAAATCTTTCACTACACAGAGTTGGCACACATGATTACGGGCATTCGGACAAAAAAAAATTCAACTGCTTCTAAACCCATCTTGCTATAGGAACAAACTTATTTGTGTAAAAAGAGATTACAGTGGACGTCGCCTATAACGAACTTTTAGGGACCAGGGAATTCGGTTCATAACACCCGATCTTTATTATAGCCGAATAATGAACAAATATAAAATTTAAAGTTATGTTCATGACATCCGATGTTTTGAATTTTCTTAGTTCAATTATTTTCTTTTTCTAGATACTGCAGCCTCACAATCCAAATAAACCAAGAACTTACTTGAACAGAAAAAAATGTAGATAAAAGTGTGTGGAATATCTTCAGAATTCTGCAATAATTTACTCACGATTTAGAGATGCTGTAACAGTGGATAAAGAATAGTAGATAATTAAAATTTGACAAGTCTTATTTTGTCCACTGCGCCACGGAATAATAGGAAAAACGTTGGTTCATAGTGATTCAAAACTTCAATTCTTCATTCATTCACAACTCATAATATTAAATTGGCTTAACTTTTTCAACATATAAGGTTCTGGTTCATGTCTCACGATGGTGAAATGAAGGGTTAGACCGCAAAATATGGTTCATTACACCCGAGTGTTCATTTTAATCGAGTTCATTATGACCGAGGTTTTCAACATTAATTTGCCTATCTCTAGGCAGGGACAGGCGGTTCAGGTTCATAATAACCGTGGTCACATTACATCCGGGGTCATAATAGGCGAGGTCCACTGTATCAAGTTTCTGAATTTACTCCTCAAATAAAAGGTAAAAATTGAAAAGTCAAATTTGAAGAGTTAAGTTTTTGGTGGAACGCTCCTCAATTACACTTTTCAAATTTTGAAAAGTGAAAAGTAAATATTAAAAAGTGATGACTGAAAAGTGGTGAAATGCAGCCCAGGTTTCATTACAGTAAAATATGTTGTACCCTGTGTCCCGGAAATGTTTAACGTGGCGCAAGTAGTACTCCAGTTGAGCTGCTATGTCATTGCATTCCATGAACTTATGTTTACTGAATAATTTATGATATTTTAACTTGCAGTTTTCAATTAATCATTTTCTGAATGTCTCTTTACCAACTGTTGGAAAGTTCTCACCTTCCAAACACTTTTCTCTCGCGGCGAGAACTTGGAGCCGGCTCAAAGCTATTTGGTTCGAAAAGTATATAAAAGTTGCTCAGAATGAAAAGCTTAACAAATTTTCCATTCAACAATTTTCTTTGAGGTGACCCCTTCAGTTCAAAAGTAAGGTAAATTTTCCAAAATACCCATACTGGGGGCAAGGTAATTTATTTTGAAGAATTTTTTCCTTATTTTTTCGCATAAGAATCCGTCTCAGGACATAATGAAGCGATTCTGAAAATTTTATGAAAAAAAATTCTTTTCTAAAATTTTCTAAGTACAAATTGGAAAAAAATTTTCTAAGTCCAAAATTTTGATTTTGGGTTCCATTATAATTCAAAAAAATTCTTCTACGAAAGTTGCTCAGTTCTGATATTTTTTTGTAAAATTTTTTTTAGAATTTTTTTTTTCAAATTCACATTTGACGAGAATGACATGACTCTAACGACCACACTAATACAGATCTCAAAACAGTAATGATTCTACCCATTGAGGAAAAACCACATTACACCTTTATTTTGCCAGCATAAATGCGTACCGCTTCCTACATCATATCGCACACAATAGATGGGCAACAAAATAACTAAAATAAATTTTCACTTATTTTAAAAAATTGCCAGTGTTATGTACTCTTCTCCTTGACTCCCAGTTTGGCCTGAGTCAAACTCACTTATTCTGGGAGTCATAACTGACTCTTCAATTTTGGATTCGACTCGGACTCAGAGTCATGACCCTGACTCAGGCGTCAGGTAGTACTAGGGTTCCGAATGACTCTGACTCAGTGACTGTGAGTCATGACTCTGAGTCACGTGATTCTGACTCTGACTCATCAATTTCTCGGAGTCACTGGGTCTGGGTGACTCTGACTCAATAGAGAAATGGGAGTCACTAAGTCGTGACTCTGAGTCACCTGACTCGAGACTCTGTGCCTTTCTAAAGTGACTCTGAGTCGTGACTCACTAGGAAGAGTCATGACTCCCAAGCAACAAAGCGTTACTGCTTACATCTTGCCTTTTTGTACTAAAAAATTCTTTTCAACTCCCAAAACACAACAAATTTGAGAATGGGAGTTTGCTGCCACGTGGCTCGTGTTTAGTTTGAAGCACACTTGTAACTTACACCACTACACATCGAAATCGAACTCAGATTTTAATAAAAATCTATGCTCAACGCTTCTAAAAATTCCAGCTCACAATCAGAATCGAAGTAGACAATAGCCATTTGAAATAGAAATGTAAGTCGAAATCGATGATTTTAAAGAACCACAAAATCTAAAGCATAATTCATAATTTTAAATAGTTTAGATCTAAATCTATGATTTTAAGTTTCTCAAATTCGAAATCCATAACATTTCAGGCCATCGAAATTGAAATATACTAAAAGGTCTGGAAATAAGTTTCAAGCATGTATAATAAAACGGAGTTTTCTTAAGATAGACAAGGTTTTATACTTTAAAAAAAAAATTAAAATGCATAATTTTAAGGTGCTCGAATTCGAAATCCGTTATTCGAAGAAGATCCAAATTAAAATCGAAATTTAATTCAACTTTTCAGTCGAAAATTCAACGTTAATCATTAGAAATCGAAACCCAAAACTATTCAGTCATTCAAAATTTTGAATTTAGATTTCAAGCTAATTTAGAAGTGCACTGTTTCATAATTAGGCAGTAAAAAAATGAATTAATTGAACAAAGTCAATAAAATAACAAAAGCTCAAAACATTCCGATGTGTTCAATCATTGATTATTTTGATAGAGTTGACACGAAGGATTAGTATAAATATTGCAGGTAAAGTAATTTAATTTTAAATCGGATAAAAAATAAAGAAAAATTTCAAAAATTTATTTAAGAGTCTTTAACAGAAAAGAGTAGGTCACTTAGCGTTTTTCTATCACTCATTTTGAGCTTTGGAAATGCATTATGCTAATTTTACTGTAAAAATAAATAAAATAAAATTTCTGTGAATCTGAGTCACTGAGTCATGACTTTGAGTCACCTGACTCTGACTCAAGCTTCAGGAGTGATTCCATAAGAGTCACTGAGTCAGGTTCACTGAGTCATTAAAATTCATGACTCTGACTCAGTGTGAAAATGGGAGTCAGTGAGTCATGACTCTGAGTCACCTGACTCTGACTCTGAAGAAAGTGGGAGTCATTCGGCACCCTAGGTAGTAGAAAGTTTGAAAATCTGGTGACAATCTGAAATTAAAAATACATATTTGATAGTGAAACAGATGAGAGAGAAAAAATTATTCTAATACAGTGGGGAAAATATTTTAATCTAGCACGAAGTTACTTTTGGCCCATGCTCTTTGCTGGATAAAGCCTTCGAGTAATATTAGTAATATGGATTTCGAGAGCCTGCAAAGTTAGGGATTTCAATTTCGAATTACTAGTGCCGAATTTCGGTTTCAACTTGTTGAGTTGCAATTTTGATTCCGATTTCGATTTCGAATCGAAAGTTGATTTCGAATTCGATCAATTTGGGATAATGAATTTCGTTCTCCAATATGTATCTTATGAAAATTTGGTTTTATTTGTAAAAAGTTGTAACTTAGCTCAAAATTTTAATCTAAAATTTCGTTAATTCAAAATCAGGGTTCGTTTAACGAATAAATCCTGGATGAATTATTCAAATAATTCATTGAATAATTCAGAGAATAAAAACTTCAGTGAATTTTATAATTTTTCAAATGGCAACCTATAAACAAGTGTAATTTTTTTAACTTCTTTACTTGGATGGCCTTCTACTATTTTATTTTAAAAATATTCTTTACGTATACGACCGAAGCGTATTATCCTTATTTACATATATTATTACAATTTTATCTGATGTTTTTCAATAAACCTGTCAGTAAACTTCCAAAATTAGTGGAGTTTTCAAAAATTTCAAATACATTAGAATGCAATTCAACAAACCGGTAAATATTGCAAAAAACTGAGACGATATTTTGTCATCTGAGATACAAAAATATCGAAATCAAAATACCTTGTTTTAACTCCATATGTAGAATTATTCGAATTATTCGTCAATAATTCAAACAATTGGTCAATAATTCGAATAATTTGAATAATTCCCAATTTTTCGAAACCACGTAATTTTTCTAACCCTGTTCAAATTCGAATTTCGATTTCGATTTTGAACTGAAAGTTGATTTCGGATTCGATCAGCTTGGAATTATGGATTTTAATTACCAACAGTTATCTATCTTGTGAAAACTGGATTTTATTTGTAAAGACAACTTATCCCAAAATCTAAATTAAAAATTTCGATAATTCGAAATCAAAATCAAATTTTGATTTCTATTTCGCGGGGCTAAAAAGGCTTGGAATTTGATTTACATTTCGCACCCCTTCAACGTTTGGCATTTCAATTTCAAATGGTTCGTGTTTAACTTCAATTCTTGGAACTTAGAATTTCGATTTTTGTTGTAATGTTTTCAATTGCGATTTCTACTCACCTAAGTGTAAGTTACAGGTTTGCTGTACGGTAAATTCGTTGAAAATAATGAGAGCGAAAGTTTTTCCAACTATTTTTCCACACTGTATTAGAATTAATATCATTTTTTTTCTCATCTTCTTTCATTTCAGATTGTCGCACCAGATTTTCAAATTTTGTAATACCTAAATCCGGAGACAGGGGTATGACTCTGACTGATTCGAGTCGATTCCCAAAAATCAACGAGTCACTCATGAGTCCGAGTGGAATCCAAAATTTGAGAGAATCAATTATGACTCCCAGAGTCAATTATGGCTGCCATATTCAGGTTGACTACCAGAATCAGCGAGTCTTACTCAGGTCAAACTGGGAGTCAATGAGAACAGTACAGAACACTGGCAATTTTTTAAAATAAGTGAAAATTTATTTTAGTTATTTTGTTGCCCATCTATTGTGTGCGATATGATGTAGGAAGCGGTACGCATTTATGCTGGCAAAATAAAAGTGTAATGTGGTTTTTCCTCAATGGGCACAGTGGACTGAAAAGAGATAATTTTGTTCAGAAAAGCGGGGAGACTCGTTCGATTTTTTTAACTTTGTTTTGCATGGGATATTTGATTGTTTTAACTATTAAGCTTAGTATACAACCGGTCATTATCATTATGATAATGCTCTTCATCGACATAATTCCCATTTTCGCAATGGATTATGTCGATGCAATACACAACTCAAAATTTTATCATCGTGATAAATTATCATTGTGAGAAAAAACCTTTCTTTTTCACGATGATAAATTTTAATAGGATCGGGCTTTCTTTCTCACAGTGAGAATTTTCTGCTAGGAGGGAAACAGCAAGATTTAAGCTTAGGGCAAAGTTAGCATAAGCGACAGTCGCTGGAACTCTTAAAGCCCCAGGCGGTAGGATTTGAATCCAACCTCTAGAATATTTCTAGATAACATTACACCTGGGATATCAAAAAATCTGAAATTTCATGACTTTGTTAAATACCTTTTTTGATACTATAAATTGACCAAGCAAATGTCCTAAGTTTCACAGATTAGATCACAGAAAATGTAAAAGTTAGAAACCCATAAGACCGTGGGTTAGTAGATCTACTGAAAGAAGGCCCCAAGCGATAGGATTCATTTCCACCCAATTACATAATTGCCAAATGAGTACTTCATACTGTCTTCTGTCCGTTCCCGCATGCTTACCGTGATTTCCCACAGCCCTTCCATCCATTCCCGCATCCCTTCTCCGCTTTCCCACAGCCCTCCCGACCGTTCTCGCATCCCTCCAATGCCTTCCCACAACTCTTACATTCATTCCCGCATCCCTCCCTTGATTTCTCAAAGCCCTCACGTCCATTCCCACGTCCCTCCCGTGCCTTCCCACAGCCTTCTGTTAATTCCCACATCCCTCTCGTGCTTGCCCTTTGCCCTCCAGTCCATTTCCACATCCCTCTTCTGCATTCCCACACTCCTCCTTCCCATTCCCGCATTTTTCCCGTTTTATTCTACAGCCCTCCGGTCCATTCCCGCATACTTTCTGTGCTTTCCCACTACCACCCCGTCCATTCCCGCATACCTTTCCTGCTTCCTCAACGCCTTCCCATCAATTCCCGCATCCCTTCAGTGCATTCCCACAACATTTCCATCAATTCTCGCATCCCTACCGTGTTATCTCACAGCTTTTCCGTCCATTCCTACAACCCACCGTGCTTCCCCACAACCCTAGCGTCCATTCCCACATCCCACCTACCCAATCCAGCATCCCCCCGTGCGTTCCCACAGCCCTCCCGTCCATTCCGGCATCCCTTTTTTGCTTCCCCACAGCCTTTCCATCAATTCCCACATCCCTTCAGTGTATTCCCACAACCCTACCATCCATTCCCGCATGCCTCCCGTTCTTACCCACAGTCCTCTCGTCCATTACCACATCCCTCCAGTGCATTTCCACAACCATCCCATCCATTCAGCTACCCTCAAGGGCATTCCCAAAACCCACCCGTCCAGTCCCGCATCCCTCCAGTGCATTCCGGATGCCTCCCGTGCTTTCCCACAGGCCTCCCATACATTCCCGCATCCCTCCGATGCATTTCCAATGTAATCTTAATGAACGGCAACGAGGGGACTGCGGGTGGAAACGAATCCTATCGCCTCGGTCATTGGTCGGCTCAAAACGGAGGGTGGATTCAAATCCTATCGCCTGGGTTACTTTTTAATCAATTTTGCCTGGGGCTTTAAGAGTTTTGTTTTATAATTTGAAATTGCAGTATTATTTTTTGAAACCAACAAAAAAAAATAATATTTGAAAACAAAACTATTTTGTAATTTGATTCCATGTATAAAAAATTACAAAATAATCAAAAATTGTAATCATATTTGCCTTAGATTATGATTACTGATTACAGATTACTAATCTATGATTATGATTACTCCAAAATGTAATCATAATCATGATTAGTAATCGATTACTCATTTTTGACTGTAATCATGTAATCAGTAATCTGATTACATTTTTTCTGTCATCAAACCTGCTCTGAGAATAATCAACACAGGGGAGAAGAACTGGAAATCGGCTGAGTAGATTAATTTTTTGCAGTGACTAGTTGTGGACTGGGGTAGAAAAATTTCATTGGCATAACTTTATTTACCAGTGTTTTTCACTAGGAAAGTGTCAATCGAAAGTGTCAATCATTATGTCAATCGCATTAACATAATACTTTTTCATAAGTGAAAGTTTATGCCAGGAGTTGTGTACTAAGCTTTACTCAAAGATCTCATTCTGTGTCATCATTTGAGAAAGCTGGAGTTGTAGCTAAAGCTCTCTTCCATTGATTCATCGCTAAGGTAACAGAGATTTTGTGAGTTTCGGCGTAATGATTTATTTAAAAAAAGGTTTTTTAACAAAAGCAGTCAGGACCTAGCTTATGAAAATGCGTAGTGCTGGTTCATAAATTTTATAATAAATATTATAAATAGTGTTATTTATGGATCGGTTAAGCATAAATTTAGCTTGAGCATACGCAAACGTGTTTCTCAAACGGAACTAGTTTTAAATATTGTGAAGGGAAAGGCACAAATAACGGCTGACTTGCCGCAAAATCCTGAGAAAAAAAGCATACACCATACACCATACACCATACACCATACACCATACACCATACACCATACACCATACACCATACACCATACACCATACACCATACATATACCATATACCATATACCATACACCATACACCATACACCATACTAATACTACTACTACTTATAAGGTAACCCAGTTCACCAAACCAAATTCAGCTATACTGAGTTCTCATGTTTGTTACAAGTGCCTGCCTGGGCAATTATATGACCTAACCTAACCTAATCATAATCTAACAACCTAAACCTAACCTAACAAATTCAAACTAATCATAATCTAACAGCCTAAACTTAATCTAACAAATTCAACCTAATTATAATCTAACAACCTAAATCTAATGCTAACAACATTAACCTAAACCTAAAACTAACAACCTATACCTAATCTAACAATAGGGTAATAATGGGCTGTAGTAACTACAGTCCATTACTACAGCAAATTAGCAGGTAAGCTTCAGGTTAGAGGTTAGGTTTAGGTTGTTAGATCAGGTTTAGGTTAGGTTTAGGTTAGAGGTTAGGTTTAGGTTGTTACATTAAATTTAGGTTAGGTTTAGGTTAAGTTTAGGTTTCAGTTGTTAGGTTGCTAATTAGCAGGTAAGTTCAGGTTGTTAGAGGTTAGGTTTAGGTTGTTAGATCAGGTTTGGGTTAGGTTTAGGTTTTAGTTAGGTTAGGTCTAGATTGTTAGCGTTAGGTTAAGTTAGGTATTTGCATCAGATAATTGCCGAGGCAGCCACTTCTCAGAAACATTTGGTTAGTGAACTGGGTTATCTTATAAGCGGATTGCACTGCGTGGTTATGATGTATGGTGTATGTGGTGTATGGGGTAGGGTGTATGGGGTAGGGTGTATGTGGTGTATGGTGTATGTGGTTTATGTGGTGTATGGGCTTTTTTTATGGTGTATGGTGTATGGTGTATGATTTTTTGTGTGTATGGTGTATGGTGTATGCTTTTTTTCTCAGGATTTTGCGGCATGTCAGCCCAAATAACACATACCTTAACGACTTGTTAATTAAATATGGAATATGTCTCAGGTTGTAGGGAAAGATACATAAAAATCTTGGGCATTTTACCCTTGGCTTACATCTTACCACAACTTACCTTCTGTAAATTGACCTTTGACCTTTAGAGGTCACCAAAGTTTAAGGGAAGGTGCAGCAGGGTTTATGTAACTTAAAAGAATCTTGACTCATTTTACTATGCCGGCTCCTCAACCCTGCATGGATCATTGGGTATTGCTTCTGAGTTCACGTAATTAATTAAATCCTATTTCTTATAATCCCTTTACATTAATCTATTTAATTCTGTCAAAATATCTTTTGTGTATAAGGGAGAGTTAATATACACGACTGTCCTTGACTGCTTAAAAACAGAAATTCAAGTGAGAGTTTAATATTTTTGGTAAAAACACCTGAATATTTTCTTTGTGAAATACAGTGCGACCATAATAAAAGTTTCCACTACCTAATTTCGAATTATTTCCATTTAGCTAAGGAATCAAAATTCAACCGAAACAGAAATATAGGAGTTATTAAAGGATAAACTAGAATTGCAAAATTCCGCATTAAAAAAGTGATGTTTACATTAAATACAGCCAAAAAACTAAAATGAAAGCAAAGAAAGTGGCCATAATTAAAGTTTCCAGTGAATGTTTCTTAGGTATACATTCTATTTTAGCGGAAATTTTTGACAAAATTTAACAGATTAATACTTAGTTGGTCCACTAGTTGCAAGAATAACTTCATAAACACGTTTTTGGATTGATTCAACCAATTTTCTTAGTCTTGAATTGGGAATCTGGATCCAAGCAGCTCCAATCGCCATTTTTAACTCTCCTAACGAATTGAACAGCTTCCCTTCATCATATACCTCTCTCAAGAGATCGCCCCATAGGTTCTCGATCAGATTCAAATCTTGGAGAAAGTGCAAAGCGAAGCGCCGCTGGAATTTCATTTGCTTGGAGAAAGTTCTTTTTGGAACTTGTCGTGTGGAAACTGGCATTTTCTTGCATCAAGACGCCATTACCTTCCCAAAAGCGTCCAAAACGAGGGATCAGTTTAAGCAACGTATGGTTTTGATTCTCTACGGTGTTTTGGCGGCGAGTAAAAAAGCCAGAGGTGATTAGCTTTGGAAACTGAACACCCCTCAAATCAATACGAAACTTTCTCCTGCGTACCCTTTATAAAATAGGAGTTTCTGCTTGCGCAAGTCATGCTAATAAAATGTAAACCAGTCAGGACCGTCAAGGTTGAACTTCTTTTCGTTGCCCCAAACGATAGAGCGTCAATCTTTGTCCCAAGAAATTTTTCTCCTGGGCCAAAACTAATCGACGTACCCTGTGAGCTGGAGAAAGTGGCGGCTTCTTGAGTTTTTGCAAATTTAATGCATTTGGATTTCTCCAGCAACTTTCTAACGGTTTACGAAAGGTCCCGGACATACAGAAAGGTTCAAATTTGGCTTGGTCTTTTTTAAAGAAGTCGATTTGTTGCTACCAGAGATAATTATCCGACACCTGTCCAGTGGTGAAAGTTTTTCTTTAGGCCCTGGTTTCAATTTTGGTCTCGGGTTTTCGCTTTTCTTTAAGAAATTATTGATATTGGGGTGTGTTTTTGCTAGTAAACTAGCAATCTGTCAAATTGAGTCACCGAGTTAATGAAGAACTCCAATGTTCCCCATATCAACTTCGCTAAATTTTGTTTTGACTGCCATTATCGCTAGAGACGAAATTGGCATTACTTATAATTCAAACATTATCGATTTATTACTAGTTAATTATAATGTGTAGAAAAAAATTAAAGATTCCTAGTAAGAATCTAGAAATATTAGGATTAGAACCACTGGAAACTTTAATTATGGCCACTTTCTTTGCTTTCATTTTAGTTTTTTGGCTGTATTTAATGTAACCTTCACTTTTTTAATGCGGAATTTTGCATTTCTAGATTATCCTTTAATAACTCCTCTATTTCTGTTTCGGTTAAATTTTGATTCCTTAGCTAAATGGAAATAATCTGAAATTTGGTAGTTGAAACTTTTATTATGGTTGCACTGTAGACCATAGTGATGGGTAGTTATTGGAACCGCAGACAATTTGCACTCTCTAGAGCATACACCTTTCTGTCTACGTTGCACTCTTTTTTCTGCTACCCATCACATCTGGGCACAACCCCTCCGACAGTATTGGTTATGAGTAGTTCGATTTTGTGAACTTCTAAGTTTTTGTTTTCAAAACTTATAACTTTAGTGAAAACGATAAAATGTTTAAAGATAAAAAATTACTTAATTCAGGTTCATTGGAACTGGTTCTATTTATAAAATTTACAAATATGATAACCAATGGCATCTTATCCCAAATGAGTGGTGATCTTGTAAACGGCTTTTACTACAAAATTTCTTCTCCGAGTCCTGCTAAACAGAGTTCGAAGAAAATATCAAATCGATATATATCATGATATTTATTTCGGAAAATATCATAATATTTTTGATATTTTCATTAAGCAATAGTATTTGAGTTAGAGACAACCCATGAAGCCATAGGCGTAAGTGTAAAGCATGCACGACGTAAACGTGCAGTATTATTCCAGCGAATGAATGAAAGAAATTCAACCTGTGATATTTTGTTTCATATTATTTTATTCCCAAGCAGCATTAATTTGGTTGGTAGTTAGTTCCTAATCAGGTGATTAAAAATGCCTTGATTTGGGTTTCAATTGACCCTAACGTGTGAACTGTGTTAAAAATATCAAATGCGTGAAAATAAAAATATCTGATATAATCAAAATATCCGATATTTTTGATATTTTTCAAAATATCATGATATTTTCGAACTCTGCTGCTAAATAAAGTGAGTGTAAGGGAGAGTTTGAAAAATTGTGTAGTAAATGGTTAAAGTCATTTTATTTTGATAAATAGAATGTGATAAATCTACATAAAAACGTCTGACTCATTGCAATTTTTCTCATCTTCAAATGTGACAGTTTTTGATCTGAGAGATCGAGAAAGGGTGGATACAGATTTCTCATTGTCATTAGTTCGCAAATTCGGTTCCTCTCCGAGAACATCCACACTATTTGACTGAGCCATGAAGAACTCTGTTACCATACTTTTTGGCACAAAGTACTCCTCACCCTAAAATGAATAGATAATATTTTCTGTTAGAGGTTACTTGGATTGAAGAGAAAGTAATTAATCAGAACGCGTCTCTACGATGCGTTCTCATCTTGATTTTCTATCCTACACTCACCGATGAATTGAAAATGTCGAGTGTGATGTTGTGTCCCACATGATTCTCTTCCCTGTAGTTGTCTCCGATATCCGGTAGTCAGGAGATAGGTCGATGGTAACCTACACGACCAGTTCGAGTCCGGAGAATTTCATCTTGTACCAAATTGAATACTGTGGAAATGAGAGCCATTCCCAAGAGAATGTATACCGAAGAAGCTATCAAGGATATCTGTCAATCATGGACGTATAAAATTATCATTTGAATTACAAACTTGTAGAATTTTAATTAAAATTTTATGAAACGGAGAGAGTGCGTTTCAATGAGCTTACGCTTTTGGAATGAGGATCCAGCATTCCACCGAATCCAATCGTCGCCAAAGAAGCGAAGCAGAAGAAAATAGCATCAACGAATGGCCAACCTTCCAACCACCAAAATACTAAAGCGCCGCCGCAAAGATACAGGAATAGAAGTGTCAAGGACAGTGGAATTGGGATTCCACTCGAACCCTTCCTCTAAACGTAAAACCTCATCATCAGGTCATGGTTATAATAGACAAAATTTTATTCTTATTCCAACACATTCTTACCATGAGTTTCGAGTATCCGCGCCGTGTTACTCTCGAGAAGAAGTCTCCAACAGTTGCCAAGTAACATAGTGTAAGTGGGATTCCGACGCAGGCGTAGAAAACTGTTAGAATTCGACCAGGAAGTGACCTTGGACTAACAGCGCCATAACCTATACAACATAAGTAGTTAATCAAAATTAATTACAGTATGTTCCACATTAAAGTTTATTGTGCTTTCTTCGCCTTTCCCCAAAGTTGACCAAGATGACTTAATACGCACGTAGAATCAAAAAGTGGAAGCAACTTAGCCATCATGCAACAAATCAACAACAGCTAAAACGTTAGGGAGCGGGTTGGGCAATCAGTATTTATTTTATCTAATTACTAGGTCAAACATTGATTAATTGATCATAGTGATAAGTAAATTGGACAGGATTTCAATTAACCTCAAAACTTAATAAGATCTTGAAAATAACTCACCTAAGGTTCGGGAGGCAGCGGGTCTTGACGCCTACCGCCCAGCAAAAAATCCCATGCCTACCGCCCAGCAAAAAATCCCATACCTGAAGATCATAAGAACCTAACTTAAAAATCCTAAAATAGCGGTTGGAATTAGGCAGCGGTTGGCAAATGCTACATCCTGATGTTACATCCCAACGCTATATCCCAGTGTGACGTGCAGTTTGTTAATCAATGAAATATTTGATCAGTATGTGGAAAATGATGCAAAAAGTAGAGTATCCAGTGTATTTCTACACTGGACCATGGTTCGCCTTATTTCACAGGAGAGTTTATATCTCATACTTATTGACCCTGGGCATTAGAACCTCACTTGGCTACTATGAGATTACGAGTCTCCTCACATCTACACAACTGGACGAAACAGAACTCCCACAAAACCCCTTCCCAATAACACTGGACCTCCAGTGTCCACTAGCAAGAGTCCACTGTATCCTCTAACTCAGTACAACTAACCTTAATTAAACAAATGCGACAGTTCCAGGATTATTTATAATTAAAGAGATAAACTAACTAACGGAATGAGAATCCTGGATGAGCTCAAAAAATTCTTGGGGTTGGAGAGATTCGAACCGGTATTCGGCTCGCCCTCGTATGTGAGAAATGAATCAATGGATTTCTACACTGGACCATGGGTTTCCTTAATGCACAGAAAAGTTTATATCTCATACTTATTTACCCTGGGTATTAGAGCCTCGCTTGGCTACTGTGAGCTTACGAGTCTCCTCACATCTACATAGCTGGACGAAACAGAACTCCCACAAGTATTTTGTTATCATGCGAACCAAATAGCGGCGCGCTTCGCGCGCCTCCACGCCTCGGGTAAATATGGTCTGAATACCTGAACGCGATATCCGTTACAGGTATGCAATCACGCTCAACTAACTCAATCGCGATTGTGCATTTTACAGATCCGTGTTTGCGTAAATACGTCTAGGTTGGATTTAGGCTGCGGTTTTACAAAGCTTTATATAACTTAAGCTGGGATGTAGCATTGGGATTTTACACTGAGATGTAGCACTGGAATGTTTATGAGTTATAAGTGTTCCTTATTTATTATGTTTTTTATTTTTGGAAATGAATTTTTGCTGAGCGGTAGGCATGGGTGGTAGGCATGGGATTTTTTGCTGGGCGGT
Organism: Holacanthella duospinosa; assembly: GCA_002738285.1. Lineage (NCBI taxonomy): Eukaryota > Metazoa > Arthropoda > Collembola > Poduromorpha > Neanuridae > Holacanthella > Holacanthella duospinosa. Next base: position 183,058 of record NIPM01000150.1, on the reverse strand, counting down.
AGGCATGGGCAGTAGGCATGGGATTTTTTTGCTGGGTGGTAGGCACAGGATTTTTTTGCTGGGCGGTAGGCGTCAAGACCCGCTGCCTTACTCCAACCTGTATCACTGTCCTTGGGTAAGAATAAGTTTGCATAAGAGTGCAACCTTTTTAAAAATTAGTGCTCAATTGTGTGCATTTCAATTCAGGTTATAAACTTTATTCGTAGCCAAGGACAGTGATGGTCCATCACGTTCTCTTAATCTGCAGTGGTGAGTTCTAAAGGAAAACTTACATTAATAACCTAATCTTCAGCGTCGAAAATTAATTAAATTCATTATCAAAAAATTATGAAAACGAACATTCGGTGAGTTATTTTCTAGATCTTGTTCAGTTTTGGGATTAATCCAAATCCTGGTCAATTTAGTCATCATTATGGTTCAATTAAGTCATCTTGATCATTTTCAGGGAAAGGCGAAGAAAGCACAAAACTTTAATGTGGAACATACTGTACTAGTCCTTCAACTATACGATTTTAGTCGAACGTTCAGATTTCCATGTAGTCGAAGTAAAAATTTCAACTTAAATATGATTTATCATTAACACTCACCGATTGTTGTGATGAGTGTGAGACAATAGAGAATCGTAGCTGGAAAACTACTAAAGGAATCATCGCAAGTATTTAGTTTTCGATGGTTTCCATAATACTCTGACACGAAGACATATTTCATAATTTCGTCTTGAAACTTTTGTAACTCCAGTTCTGCAACTTGAGTCCAGTTTGACTCATAGAAAACATTCAATTCCAGCGTGAGCGTCCTAAGAAAAAAAAAATTCATTTATTTTTTTAACTGATTAATTTTCTTAGAATAAGTAACTGTACTAGGAATAATATAGAGAAAGTCAATAAATAGTAAGTACCAGAGTCTCTGAACCGTTGAGTTACGTAGACTGTCTAAATCCAAATCTTCTTGGTTTGGTTTGGATATCGGTTGCTCCACCTTATGATGACTTTCGATGAAAAAGAAAGCAATGGCTCCACAAACAATGTAAACGATAACCATCAGACAAACGGAACAAATAGAAAGGCAGCACCGATTCGTTCCAGTTTCACAACCTGCTTTACTACTTTCCTTAATTGAACTCATTCTGTAAATTTTGGCTAAATTTGGTACATTCTCGACTAATTTCTTTCAAGTTCCTAGAAATGAGAACCGAAGAGACGTGAGTGACCTTTGACGAGCCATTAGTAAAAGTTTTTGTTGAAAACTCAGTCGGACTTCAAAATAATTGTAGTAGTGGAGGAAATGAAAGTGTAATCTTATTAACTTCCAGAAGAGTAAGAATGTTTCAAGCCGAAATTCCTAAAGTTTGACAAGGAAACAAGGCAGGAAAGAGAAATGCGCGACGCATCTTCCTGAAATCGATTTCACTTTCCAGGACCACAGTTTGGCAAAAAAGAGAGATTAACATGAAGTAAAGAAAAGTAGAAAGAGTTATTTAATCCTTACGTTCCTCCTACCGTGGCGGAAGTGAAAGTAAAAGTGAAAGTAAACTCAGACACAAATTATGTGAGAAGTGGAGTTGAAAAAGAGGAGAAAACGTACAACATGGACTTTCTGTTTATTAAAACTTGAACTTTCTCTCTATATACAGTGCGACTAAAAATTACAAAGGCTAAAGAAAGTAGTGTTGCCGCGATGCATCGGCAAGCCGATGAATCGGCCGCCGATTCAGCTAGTTTGACGAATCGGCCTTGCATCGGCAAAGCCGATGCAAGGGACAGTCGAATCGGCCGATTCATTCTGAATTGTATACTTGAGTGAAATAATCCCAAATCGGACTCTTTCTTTTTGGGATATGTGCTACGAAATAATTTAAATAATTGAGCAACTACAACGTGGAAACAAAACAGCTAGAATATTATTTATAAGAAAATTTAGTTGATATATACTTACCGCTTGGACCTGGCTATGGCTGGGTATTTCTGTATTTGCGAAGCGATCACTAGAATTTGTCATCCGATTGGTTAATTTTACCAAATTCTTTTAGATTAGCCTAACTTATATTACAAATGAAACCGAAATTCACGATGTTTTGTGAGCTGGACGTTATTTAGTCGACAAAACATTGCTTGTTGTGACAAAACAGTTTGATGTCAACGCATGCGTCAGAATCGGCTGCACAGGCTGATGCATCGGCCGATGCATCTGCATCGCCGATTCGAAATGACACTGAATCGGCGCATCGGCCGATGCGGGTTTTTGCCTGCATCTGGGCAACGCTAATGGAAAGAGATTTTTGGCCCATATCCTTTGCTGCAGAAAAGAGATTAGGTTTTTTTTAGCAGAAAAATATCAATTTTTAAAATATCATAACTTTTATTCTCGTGATGGTAGAATCTTGATGTTTTCACTTTGTTACACTACTTTTGGATGGCCTTTCTGCTAATACTTTTGCCGAAAAGAATTCCAGTCAAAATACTGTTGACCATCACCTATAAAGGCACTGCTTTCCCTAACGAAGGGCATAGGCCAAAAGTCACTTCAAATCAGAGTGTGTAAAAATACCGTATTTTTCGGAAAAATACGTATAATACGTATAATACTGTATAATACCGTAGAATACCTCCATTTATAAAAAACACCGTAATTTCAGAAAAATAGCATAATACCATGACAGCTCCATCGGTGTGTAAAATATTACACACCCTAGCGGAAATACGCATGTTGAAAAAAAAATTACATTATGGAATTTTTATGGTTTCCATGAAATCCTCCTTTGTACATTAAGTTATTACAAAAGATTTATTCAAAGCAGCGTTGCCGAACAGCCAATTGTTTAGGACTTTTAGCAAATAATTTAGCTAAAACTTGCCAGCAAAAAACCTGTCCGGACCATCGGTGTGCAATATATTGCACACCTTTTCTTTCGTACTTTCGTTCCGGACCATCGGTGTGCGATAAATTGCACCCCCCCCCCTTTCTCTACAAATTTTCCCGTTTTTGGTGTGTAATTAATTACACACTGATGGTCCGTTCGATACTTTTGAAGTATGCGGAGCTGTCAAGCTTAATACATCGTGAAATACCTTTTGATTTTTTTTTTCAAAAAAATACTACTAACTTTATGAAATTATCGACCCTAAATGTAAAATTTATTTAATATAATCATAAGCTCGCAGAGTATGATTAATTTTTAGTCGCTTTCATTGCCGCGAACTATCATGACTTCTAGAGTTTGGAAGATGTCATCGTCACTTGTTTCCGTTTCAGGTGTCTCTAAATTTTCTTCAGCATCTTGGTTCCAAACCGACTCCAAATTTGAATTCTTGAGTTGATATTTTTTACAAGTTCAGATACTTGTAAAGAAATGTCAACTTTGAGGCTTTTTCATTTCCGAGTCGGTTACGAAGTTTTGATTGAACTAGTGCATAGGTCGAAAAAATTTGCTCTAAGCTGGCAGTGGTTGTGTTCGCAGTAAGCAGTTGAGCACAGAGCTTTAAAAAGTATAAGTTGTCCCAATCAAATGGTCGGTTAGTGTCAGAGATGTTTACACATTTACACCGTGTAAGTGGATTAGTCGAACGAACTGCCTCGGCTAAAAAGCATCTTTGGAAAGTTTGAAATGTTATTGAAAGGCTGAAGTAAAATTACTCCAAAATATAGTAGATGGTACAGTAATAGAAAAATAGATCGATGTTGAAACAAGAGACCACTTAGTGATGCAACCGTTTCGTTTCAAAACGAAACGAAAAACCGTTTTCCGTTTCGTTTCCGTTTTTAGGTTATCATGAAACGAATTTTCCGTTTCGTTTACCGTTTTGCAGTAAAAAGCGAAACGAACCGAAACGGAAAACGGTCACGTGGGTGTGAAACAAGGTAATCTTGGCTTTGAAAAAATTTGAAATTTCTAAAAGTAAAACTTGTAAAACTTGACTTGATATATCTTTCTTACACTTTTTATACTCCCATTTATTCCGCCAGTAGAGGTTTATTTATGTTTTGAAATCATCCACCTAGCTGCTATTTTTAGTTAGGCAAAATTAGGATATGGAATTGGGGAAAGATTTTGTTTTCAAAAGATTCAATATTGGTTGAACCTTACTCAGGGTCACGAGTCACGAGCTAATTAATTTTAGAAATAATTAATGATAGAAGGTTTAGACAAATATTTCATTAAACGTTGGAGCTACTGATAAAAATATAAACAAAACTATTTATTTCCAAACATTTGTAGAATCTGGGTAAGCAATAAATCAATCAACCTAAATATACCGAGTTTGAGTAAGTTTTACAATTCATATCCAGCAAATATGCCGGATATCAAGTATCCGGCATTACCTGGTTGCGCGTATCGGATATCCGGAGAATTTGCTTACAGAAACTCAACTTGCATATAATTTTTATCAAAAAAAAGACGCGGTTTGTGACACTTTTCAAGCAAAAGTGCAACACTTCGACTCATCTAATACCACGTGTAGCACTTCGACTTTTTCGGCGCTCATTTGTTAATATTAATAAAATTATTGATTCATTTCTTAAAATTTCTGAAAACACTTGCTAGAAAATTATATGCGCGGACACCTAAAATTATCCAGTATTCGGGGGTTAGCCAATCCTGCAGAATTTTAGTGTAGGATATTTGGAACATACTAAATTGTAACTTTTTAACCATGGAATTCAAAATTGTAATTTTTTGCAAAAAAGATTTAGCGAATTACTTTTTTAGCAAAACGCACGGAACGAAAGTAATTTTAAGTTTGATAAGTTTAATGCAGCATAAGGTATATGTCATATCCACAATCTATACAAGATTATGGATAGATTGACGTCGTATTCGCTCAAATCTAAATCGGTACCGTTAGCTAATAAGCCATATGCTAACTTTATTGCACTAATTTTCAAAATTTATAGAAAAGTTTGTTTTACAATTAACAGAGCAGGTTTGATTACATGATTACATGATTAATGATTACAGAGATTATGATCACAGATTACTAATCTGTAATCTATAATCAAACCCCTTTAAGTAATCTATAATCAACTGGGTTTGATTACGGATTTGCGGGCATGTAATCATAATCAAGTAATCAAACCCCTAAATTATTTCATATGATTACATGATTACATATTATTGTTATGATGAACAACCGAAAACAAGCACGTCATATAGGAACTTCTTACGCTTTTCATTCTTGCTGAAACAAATCATTCCAAATCATTTTATACTAACAAAACTTTTCTGTGCTTGGTTTCTACTTCTCTTGAATTTTTGTTTTAGAAGAGTGGAGTACCATAAATTTTTAAATAAGAACCATTTTTTTTTTAATTATTGATCTCACACTTGAAATACATATTGGTTCGTATGCTGCAAAAGCTAACAGTGTTAGAGTAGAATTTGGAAAATTGTTTCAAATATTAGATGGCAAGTATTTTAAACTTGTTTCGGTAGTTGGAAATAAGGTTAGGGCAAAGTTAGCATAAACGCCAGTCGCTGAAAGATGAAACATTATGGTAACTACATCTACTTTTTTGCTCGAATCACAATCATGAAACTTCTTGCGCAAGATTTAGTGAAATTTTTGGTGAAAATAATTGAGTACAGTTTTAGCGGAACCAAATTTTCTCTCAAAATACTTTCAAAATACAGTAAAGTTCGGCTATAGTGACTCCGGCTATAGCAAACCACACTGTCCGGTCCCTGCCAAGCAAATGGGAGATTATGTGTTAAGTAGTCCGGCTATAATGAAATCGGCTATACTGAACTTCCGGTCTTAGTGAACCAAACCTACCGGTCCCGAGAGTCATTTTGTCGTAATGAGACCATTTGCTACTACTGTTCCTTATACTTTTATGCCGTCCATCTGTGCACCGGCCTTGCATGTTGACCTATGAGTGAGTTTTAGTTTATTAAGTAAATTACTAATTCACAATGTCAAAATCAGGCAAAAAGCGCACTGCGTTGTCCTTAAGCGATAAATTCGATATCATCGCTGCATTGTCTTCCAACAGACCTCGCCAAAAGTTATGTGAGAAATATAAGATTGGAAACTACAATTTCTCTTATTTTGAAATCAAAATCTAAAATTGAAGAAGACTTCCAAAGATTTTCTGGTGTAAGTTAATAATAAAAGTGTTGAAATATAATTAGGTTACATTTAAGCAAATAGCTAAAATTCTTCTCTTAATATCAAATTCTTAGAATATAAAACGCCAACGCCGATGTAACTATCCATGGATTCTGCGCTCATCAAATGGTCTCAAGCAAATCCCCATTACNATAAAACGCCAACGCCGATGTAACTATCCATGGATTCTGCGCTCATCAAATGGTCTCAAGCAAATCCCCATTACTCAGTGCTTCTGTAAATCGGCTTAGCTGAATTTATAGTGAAATATTTGGATATAATGAACAATTATTAAATTGAAGTGTCCGTTCACTATACGGATATAATGATCTCCGGCTATACTGAACCAATTTTGCCGGTCCCTACAGATTCACTATAACCGAACTTTACTGTAGTATTTTTCAGATATAACAAAGGTATTGGTAGCAGTACATTAGTTTTTACATTAGCATTCACATGATAATTTCCAAATGCAACCATGTTCGGATGGAAGTATCTTGGGAAAGATGATCAAGGATCATGAAATTTTTATACAGACACTCATAAATAATGGACACACTATCGCGTCTACCCAAAAATTTTATCAATTCAATTCTTGTGCAAGAAGTTGCATGATGTAAGTTAAAGCTAAGAGCAACGACGGATTGTTAGTAACTTTAGCACTGTTTTATAATTTGAAATTGCAGTATTATTTTTTGAAACCAACATATTTTAAAAAACTCAATATTAGAATTGGATTCCATGTATGAAATAAAATTCCAAAGTAATCAAAAATTGTAATCATACTTGCATTAGATTATGATTACTGATTACAGATTACTAATCTATGATTATGATTACTCCAAAATGTAATCATAATCATGATTAATAATCGATTACTCATTTTTGGCTGTAATCATGTAATCAGTAATCTGATTACTTTTTTTCTGTAATCAACCCTGCTCTGACTATTAACAATGTGTATCAGATCCTTAATCGACGCTAAATTTTCAGTGGATTGACGTACTACTTACACGGATTCTCCAAATGTTTCGAAATCAACATTCTTGTTCATTTACTAAAACATTCAATGAAATAGTTTTTGTTTAGACCTACTATCGGTAATTATTCTAAAAATTAATTATTTCGTTGCTTGCGACGCAGAGTAAGATTCAGCCAGTAGATTGTGGATCGATTCAACCTATATTTATAATTATTCTGCAGTAATAAATTGATTTGCTCAACCTAATTTTTTTACCGTTTTCCGTTTCGTTTCGTTTCGTTTCCGTTTTTGCTTACATTTCTACCGTTTCGTTTTCCTTTCTATCTAATCCGTTTCGTTTCGTTACCGTTTGTTTTGAAAAACGAAACGAAACGAAACGGTTGCATCACTAAGACCGCCCAAGTTGAAACAAGAATAAAAAAATTAATCATTAAAATATGCGAATTATATCCTGATTTACCTTTTCAGTGTGAAAGAATGATCAAAAATACAAAAAATACAAAAAATACAAAAAATACAAATGATACCAAAAATACCAATGATATCACTGTATTTTTCGACGATGTATTATACATGGTATTATACGTATTATACGTTGACGTATTATACGTATTATACGTTGACGTATTATACGTATGGCACAGTCTGCTTCCTTTGCTATTTATACAGGAAAGGGCATAAGTAAGTACACATCGAGGAAGTGAGTTAGATGTGAGTTAGCATGGAGTGAGATCTGGGATTTCAACCCCCTAATTTTTTATACATGCCTTTTGCAGTTAAAGCTTTTTCCATGTGTACTTATTTCTGCGGGAGCCTGTAGTTGCGCTTTATATACAGAGGGTTATTTATAAAGCACAATTTACTTTCTCCATTCAAACTTCAAAAAATACCAACAAGGCTGAGAAGCTTGGAAGTATGCGCCGGCGGACACTACAAATTCAAATTTAAACATAGTTACTAATCCTTTACTTAGCAAATTCAAAATATATTTGGTTTTGTTTTTTGAAAATTATTTATTTGATATAATGCTTGTAATATTTATTTCTAAGGACGACCAAATTATGCGATTTTTCACGCCAAATTATGCGCTAAATATTTCAGTTTATGCGATTTTATGCGCTGAAATCCGACTCACAAAACTAGTTCTAAAGGTCGTTGGATGTTTTATTTAGTCGCTGTTTTCACGCTATCGCAACTTGACAACCTTAAAGTTGAAAACCTCTACAACTTTTCGAGTAACAAAGTCGTACATTTCAAATATAGATTTAAGGAAGTGCAACATTTTCAATAAAAAAACAATAAGCGTTCATAATTTGGTCAGAGCATTCAGCGTATTTCCCCTCCACCAATCTTTTTTCAATATTGTCTAACTGTCAAATTAATTGTTGAAAATCCCGTCCTACAACATGTTTGAACCTCAATTCTCAAATTGGCGCCTGTGGGTCAAAAAAGACCACGCTATTTCTAGCCCAAATTAAAAAAGCAAATACTCAACCTCCATCTTTGGGATTTAACAGCTATGTTCACAATCTTAGTCTTTGTAAAATTTGAAATATGGTTGCACTAAAGACGTTTCGGTTGACGCCTGGGACACTTTCTAGATTCAAGTCCCATAAGCACAAATGCTAACTGATTTGTTCATCAAAGTTTTCGCCTGTGGGTCAACTATGACCACCGCTTACAATATTTCTCACCTGTGGGTCATAATAGACCACGACTTCCGCTTTGTTGCCATTTACTAATACTTGACTAGATAATAGACCAGCTCTCAAACTTCTGGTATCCTTTGGTACCATAAGGGCCGCGGCGTAAGAATTATTTTTCCATACACCCATTTTCCACTCCCCCAGGGAAGGGGCGTAAGGATTTAAATCCAACAGTTGTCAAACTTACTTTAGAGTCTGCATCTCTAACGTTCATCATTCCCACAGCCCTCCCGCCCATTCCCTCATCCCTCCCTTGAATTCCAGCATCTATCCCGTCCATTCCCACATCCCTCCCGTTCATTACCACATCCATTCCTAGATTTCCCGCATCACTCCCGTGCGTTCCTGCATCCCTCCTGTGCTTTCCCACAGCTATTCCGACCTTTCCTGCATCCCTGCCGCGGATTCCCACAGCTCTCCCGTGTATTCCAGCATTCCTCCTGTGCATTCTAACACCCTTTCCGTCCATTCCCACATCTCTCCCGTCCTTTCTCGCAGCCTTCCTGTCCATTTCCACATCCTTCCCATGCTTTCCCGCATCACTACCGTGCTTTTTAGTAGCCTGTCCGACCGTTCCCGCATCTTTCCCGTGCTTTCCCGCATCCTTCCTGTGGATTCCCACAGCCCTCCCGCGCATTCCAGAATCCCTTCTGTGCAGTCGCACACATGTCCCGTAAATTCCCACATTCCTCCCGTGCTTTGCCGCATTACTCCCGTGCTTTACCTCAACCTTCCCAACCGTTCCCGCATCCCTCTCGTGGATTCCAACAGCTCTCCCGTTCATTCAAGCATCCCTTCTGTGCATTCCCACTAAGGTCACGACAACATGACCTGGAAAATCCGGTTGAAAAAAAGCCGCACGCCCCGGAGTTGGAGAACTAGTTGACAGTTGCAACACTACATTTGTACACGTGACATGAAATACGGTGGTCATAATTGACCCACAGGTAACAGGGTGTTTGAATTTTTTTTCTTGATGTGATTGGAGTTAACTTGTTAACACATTTAGCCGCTTATTACCTGAAATAACTTTTCTCTCCAGTTTACCACCGAGACTAAAATTTAACATCATTACACTATTATCGCTAGATATGGTGCCGAGGATTGATGCGTTATTACATTGTATTCATTAAGTAGTTGGGCATCATTTGGTTAACAACAACAAAATTCCAAATTTCTCCCCAAAATTATACAATATTATGCAAAATTATGCCCTACTTTGAAATTATGCAATTTGTGCGTTTTATGCGGGACAAGTTGGTGTCAATCGTCATAATTTTTGTTCATCCAGTGACACTAGAAATGTGAAATAGACGACCAGGGTTAATTACGATTATGCAATTTTGTGCAAATTATGCATTTGGTCGTGCTTGTTTATTTCTAATTCTTACTTGATTTGATACTCCTCCAATTTTATTATTATTATGAAAGAACGAGTAACCGTTAGATTTGTTAGCGGTACCAAATCCTGTGCGAAAATTTTAGTTGTAAAGTAATGTGCATGATGGCAGCACCACCAACCCACGCTATGTCACTCTTATCCTCTAGCAACCAGTCTTACTTAATACTCTGTGTATCATTCTTCATCTACTTTCACCAACACTGCAACCTATTTTATGCAAAAATCTCATCACTTTCTCCTGAATTCTAGTCAAAAGACAGTGTCTTATTAGTCATAGGTAGATTGGGTGTAAATTCCGTTTTTTGGATATATATATATATCATTGCCCATGTGCAGTTGTGTGGGTAGAGAGAGAGGAGGGTCAGTTATAGTGGTGTGGTGTGTGTAGTCGGAGGGGACATGGACGGTGGATGTAAGTATAGTGGGGTTGTAATAATTTGGTTAATGTGGTAGTGAAATAGTGCATCAAGAAATTCAAAGTTTTTGGGAAATACGGTTTGTGTGTGAATTCAACTTTAATCATGGAAAGCATCAAGGTGATCTGTTTTTCTAATAATTTAGTCAGTATTAATAATGTAGCTAGTTTGCTAATTAATTGGTTGGGTTGAACCAAAAATTTCTGTTAGATGGTTCCATTAGGATTTTGACTTGGAAAAACTTTCGGACTTAGAAATTATTTTAAATTCATTGCCCCATAACTACCAAAATGACATCTACAAAAGTTGTTAAGCATATTAAGTCGAGTACCTTTCACCCACAAACTTTTTCTCTGTGGTGACCTGAAGTCAGAGGTCAAGCTGACCACCTATATTCCCTTTTAACCATGGAAATGACTTCTACAAAAGTTGTTCAGCTTAGTAAGTCGAGTAACTTTTACCCAAAAACTTTTTCTCTGGTGACCTGAAGTCAGAGGTCAAGCTGACCACCTATATTCCCTCTTAACCATTGAAATGACCTCTACAAAAGTTGTTCAGCTTAGTAAGTCGAGTAACTTTTACCCACAAACTTTTTCTCTGTGGTGACCTGAAGTCAGAGGTCAAGCTGAACACCTATATTCCCTCTTAACCATTAAAATGACCTCTACAAAAGTTGTTCAACACATTAATACGAGTAACTTTTACTCACAAACTTTTTCTCTGTGGCGACTTCCAGAAACAGAGGTCAGGTGACCAATTGTATTCCCATATATTTGCTAGTTATATAGTATTCCTTATATGTTCGGCCGTATGATCCAGCATGCTAATGTACTACAATAATATTTATTCTTTCTTTAGAGGTTCCGTTCAAACGAAGAAGTGACGATCGATGTGGAGAGTCAGACCAGAGGGAACTTTGAAGATCTTCCTGGACCTCATCATGACCACATGGTAATTTACCTATTTTATTATAATTTAAAGTTAATAATTTTAAAGTTTCCGAGAAGCAAATTGTAGGCAGTGATTCAAAATTGACTTCTACAAAATTAAAATTTTCTTAATCCATCACTCGCGTTCATTTAACTCGTGAGCTGACTTTTCACACAAATCATTTTAATAAATTTTTATGTATAGTCAAGTGATCAACACTTAAACGTTATGCTTCTATAGATATACAGTAATTTTCAAAAAGAAATTTGTGTTTATATTTTGGGATCTTACTCGAATTCTGGTTTAAATGTCATATCAATGCTTATAAATTCATATTTGGCTTTTGCAAAAAGTGAGACTGTTTATATATAGAGGCCTCGTTCAAAGCTCTGGTTTACGTGAGAGCTATGGTTTGCTATGTGCTTATATATACATATTTTGCTTTACAAAGAGAGTAGACTCTGTTTATTTATAGAGATCTAGCTCAAAATTCTGGTTTATTTATCAGAGCTATGCTTAGCTTTATGATTATATATTCAAATTCAGCTTTACAGAAAGAGGAGGCTCTGTTTATATATAGAGATCTTGCTCGAAGTTCTGGTTTACATATCAGAGCTATGCATATTTTTATGCTTATATATACATATTTAGCTGTACAAAAAGAGTAAGCTCTGTTTATGTATGGAGATCTTGCTCAAAGTTCTGGTTTATATGTCAGAGCTATGCTAAACTATATCTTTTATATACACGTGCTAATTTATAAAAAGAGGATGAAGTCGCTTTTCTTTTTATATTCAGATCTCACTCAAAGTTCCGGTTTTTTAAGAATCTATATTAGTGCTTCCTTACAGATTTAATTTGGAAAAGGCTTAAAAAAATTTCTTTTGACATTTATAACCCAATTTTATTACAGGAGAAGGCAACTTGTGGTCTTTGTGGAAAAGTATTTCCTGCGAATAATAGCAAGTATAGAAAGCATTTAGGGTATTGTGCTAAAGTGCAAGAAATGATCCGCGAGCCAAAGGTAGTGTGTATTAGGAATTTTTTTAGATAAGTTTTTTAGTTAAGTTATTTGAAACTTATTCTAGACTTCCGCGGTATCTGATTTGCCTCATACTAAAGTGTCAATATTTTATCCTACTTCATCAGAGATGGAAAATTTTTGCGAATATATTGACGCTCTACAAGACAAGTTTGGAGATAATTTGCCTATAGCCAAAGTAAAAAATCAAAAATATATTATAAGAACAGACCTTTTAAACACTATATTATATTTTATTAGATTGTACCTCCATCAGGATACTCGGCTACTTTAGACTGTACCAAGTTATCAAAAGTCGAATTTAGAAAATTTGAAGCTAGGTGGAAAAAAGTTGGGGCTAAGTTGGTCCACACTTGGAAAGACGATCAAATATCCAAGGGGTCCAAGCTTAGTGATGCTAGCCATGATGTCAGTGTCCACGAAATTGGAGACTCTGGAATCTTTATGTACACAGCTTCCAACATTTCCAAAAAAACATTGACATCTTTTATTAAGAATGCGTAATTACCACAAAACGTACATTAGATATTTTATAAGTAATTTCATGCAAATTTTTAGAAAATTGAGTACCCACGATTCCGAATCATCTGCGGAGAATTTATTTTGGACAAATCTGGCTAATAACACCTCAAGCTACATGGATGGCATTTCTGGTTGTCCGATTTTAAAACCAAAGGGTCTGGACATGTCATCTCTTGGATCAATTCTTGAGGAGGATCCAATTCCTGGGGTCACCCACCCATTCGTTTATGTAGGGGAATGGGAATCTTTCTCTGGAATGCATACAGAGGACCAGGATCTACTTTCAGTTAATGAAATAAAAGGAGGAGAGGGAAAAGTTTGGTAAGTAATGCTTTATTATTTTCATATTAGATTTTACTACTCAATATGAATTTAAGGTATGGAGTTGCTCAGCGCTATGCAGCCAAGTTAGAAAAAGCAGTGGCAGAAATAGTTAAAGAAGAATACGAGCGTTGCCCAGCATTTATGCGGCATAAATGCATAATTATATCCCCCAAATTTCTCCGTTCCAATGGATTACCTTTCACAAAAGCAATACAAAGGGCAGGAGAAATCATGGTCACATTTCCTCGAGCATACCATCAAGTCTTCAATCTAGGAACTAACTTGGCCATGGCTGTGAATTTTGCAACCAAGAATTGGATTGAAAATGGTGTAAGAGCTTCTTCGTGCTTATGCAATGACGGGTAAATTATTAAATTCTATATAGTAGGGTAAAGTTATCTAATTTTAAATAATTTCAGCAACCAGCCGCTTCTTCAAATGGGGAAGTATGTGTTGAAGCATCTTGGCGCAGCTGTATATAGCGCATTTGTTGCAAAGAAATTTTGAATTGGTGAGTGAACATCTCATTTTTATTTATTTTTGACATCCAAACAGGATTTAAAACTTTCGTGGTAAGTACAATTTTTCTACTGGTAATACGTTCATGTAAATCATATATTTTATTCATTGATATATATTTTTAAAACAATGACTACTACTAAGATTTTTTTTATTGACTGGTTCGAAATCCAAACACGTTATCGAATAAACTAACTGGATAAAATTATATAAATTTTCAAGAAATGAGGTGTAATTGGATTACTTTCGATTAGATTGATGGTCCTTTGGGCAATTTATAGTTGCTGGTATTTTTTGAACCAATTGTCGAATGTAGGTGAAAATAAAAGGTCCGCTCAATTATCCAAAAAGTCCAATTAGGAATCCTCAGGTATAGTGTTACACTACAATCTTATCTAATTATCCAGGAACTACATAAAGCTTTACCCAAAAAAGTAGAGAGACATGCTTCCTTGTTAATTTCACTCGATAAGTCGACTTCCCCAGACCTAGGGTTAAGAATGATTTTTTTTGTTCCTAATCAGGATGTTCCCTACTACATTTTCCCATTTAGTTCGAGATATTCTTGTGTCACATTCAAAGTTATTTATTGCGGTGTCCAAAATGAATAAACTTGGTCTGACTTGATTTCTTATTTCAAAACAATAGTACCCTTCCACAGATGAATAAAGAGCCTTTTCCTTCACAAATGGTAGGTTCTGACTTGTGCAGTTTCTGCACTGCTCCATAATAAAAGACTCTAAACGATAACAAAATCATTAATTAACCCAATAAGTTTATCTGTTATTTGTCCTTACCATTAACGCAATTCCCCAAAAAAAAAAAAAAAGGGGAAACAATAAGATGAATTGGTATCCCATTTTCTTGATTTTATTTTATCTGTTAAAATTACAAGACAAGGTCGTTATCACTACTGATTGAATTCTTTAATTTGTAACCCAAAGTTACTTCATCAGACAATTATTGATTTTGCGCCATATAAAGTCAGAACATTTCTCATTTTTGAATCCAGTTTCTGGAAAAAATGCTTCGAGTTAGACGGAGCTCCCGCTTTTGTCGTCAGCGGACACCGTCAACTGTTGAAAAACCAGATTCCAGTCAACGCAAAAATAAAGTCCTTAGTACAACTCCAGCTCGTAGGTTCAAAGATCAGTTAAGTGATGATGGTTCCTCAGGATGTGAACAGTATTCGAATAGTGACCCAGAATATAGTGATTCTGAAAGCATATTGTCCAAGAAAATCCGTTCCCATTGTTTAGGTACTGATCGTAACCATAACAGTAAACCAGAACTTCGTTTTTGTGGAGTGGCCAAGTGTTCAGTCTTAAAGTTTTTGAATGGATATGGTCCATTACGCTTTCGATATGGATTTCCAAAGAGAGAAATATTTATCACAACGATCAAAAAGATGCGATGGTCGTCATATTGCGCAAAGAGATCCTTACTGGGCCGATGAGATATCTCCAGAAGAAAGTTCTGATGCAGAATAATTTATAAACTTTTTTCCTCAACTTGACTCGATGGCAAGGAGAAAATGCGTCAAGTGTAAACGGCGAAGACTCCAGAATAACACGGAGGTAAGTACATATGGAGGTAGTGACATATATATTCTTCTTTGTATCTCTTAATATTTAAAAAAAATGATCTTATTTGTTTTTGTAGTTTGGCTGCACATTCGAAGGATGTTTTTTTGTAATAATGCGTGATGACTCAGTGAAGAGTCATATGGAAGAACATCAATGTCGTTGTGGTTATGATTCTCTTGATCTTTCGGATCATTTTTTTCGAGCAAGGTGGCGGCGCTACTTCCGGTTTGATAAATTTGGAATCTTCCGTTTTTACGAGCGAAGAAATGCTCATCGTGGAACCTTAGAATTTTTTTTGTACGACCCCAAAAGTAATTTTTGTATGGTAGTTGATTTGTTGAATTCTGTTAAGGAATCCCTCATAGATTTATTGATACAATGTTTTAGAGTATATAAGGGTATTAGGATTAGCTTTCGTTTAATTTGCGATCTATACAAAATCCAACATGATATATAGGAACGAGATTCACCGGTCGGCTGTCCATGGACACTTCTGACACATAGTAACTTTATCAAAACTTCAATAACACGAAGTGAGGTTTCTGATTTTAGCATTAGATTTTTATTTGAACATGGTTATTCCTGGGTTGTGGACAAAATTAAGAGACTAGATTTGCATGTGGTAGAACTTGCTCCAGTATCTGTTGGAAATTATGTTGATTTACCAATAGAGTTAAAAGGCCGTCATGGTCTAATTAATCTTAAAATTACTGACAATTCATTTTTTCTTCTCTGTATTATGTATTACTTTTATTGCGATAGTCTTATCCTTATCGATCAGAAAAAAAAGGAAAAGGAAAGCAGAGGGGTCTATCTAACTGGATCTAAATTAAACCGATGGGTTTTTAAAGAAAAGAGACGTGTTAAGCAATATATTGATAAATTGAAGGAATCTAGCTTAGATTTTACAATGTTTCCAAATCAATCTGTCGATGGTATTGAATTGAGTCCCATTGACGAATTTGAATATAAAAATAGCATATCCATTAATATTTATGAGTTTCATGAGGGTAGTGTGTCTTTGCTGAGAAGAAGAGAGCGGATTTATGACAACCATGTCGATTTTTTCTACCTTGGCAGTGGCTACGGGAATGATACTGGACACTTTTGCCTAATAAAAGACAAAAGCCGGTTTTTGTCGAGCCTATGTCATCGATCCCATTTGTATTGTCCACTATGTGAACATGGGTTTGTCTCAAAACAATTTTTTGAAAAGCACATTTAAATATGTAGCCACGGTGACAACTTTTATCGAATTGAAAAAAACCCATCTACTAATCTCTATAAGTTTGAAAATTACTAAATGACACTTTTCAACTTATTCTGGTTGTATTTTACATTTAATTTTAGAGAAATTCCGCTGAAAATGAAATCACTAACTCAAAATAATATGACACCTCTATGTGGAATAGAGCCTTATGCGTTTAGTTTAATATTAGTCAGGCCAGACTGTTTCAATCCGGATGCATATTTCGAGTTTTATAAAGGATCTGACAGTGCGCTTCGTTTCGTGGAAAGGATTTTGGAGATTGCTGATGACGTTCTAAAATTCATGTCTGAAACTAATTTACATGAACCTCCTACACCTGAAGTTATTTCTCATCACTCAAACCAAACTAATTGTGAAATTTGTCATAATCCTATTTTTGGAAAGGATAAGATTTACCATCACAGCCATTTGACAGGAAAATTTCTATTCAGTACATGTATTCGATGTAATGTACAAATAAAATTTCAAAAATACCTTAACGTGGTAGGAATGGGTATGCAAAATTATATCACAGCGGTTCTTGAACAGGCCCATAGATTTAAAAAAGTTTTCAAGATGATTCCTATTTTCAAATTTCATGGAAATCTCTTTGGAGTGAGAATCAATAACACTATCAGATTAAAAAATATCGAAAATTTCATCCCCGATTCAAAATTTTTTTCCCTTCCATTGGATCATTTAGAAAGTCAACGTTCTTTTTCTCTGACAGCTAGTTATCTTGGAAGTAATATTTCACATTTATCCAAATTACTTAAATACAAAGTAGAATTCCCATCTACATACAAAGTTTCTGAGCTCAATTATATATTTGGACAAAATGGCCCATTAACTAAAGAAGCATTTGATAGGAAAATCATAAACAATACCCAAGATGTAGTTGAAGCAGAATTTGATTTTTATTTGTTATTTTCCAATTTGATAGGTTGTGCATCGCCTCGTAAATTTCTTCAAAATTTATTAAATTTTAAGACTGTTTGCATTGCTGATTGCTTTGAGAGTTATAGGAAATCAAAGTTTAAGGATCAGTCTTTAGATTTGTTATATACTTGGACTACAGGTAGCTACTCGTTTGATTGTGCCATGTACCGCAGTAGATGTGAAATTGAATACATAATGGATTCAAAAATGAAGAATCTCGTCGATAGGCTAATTAGAGCTGGTGTTACATTACTTGGGAGTAAATTTGTTAAAACCAACTCACCTCGTATGCCAAATTTTGTGAAGGAAAATAATTGTGTCGAATTTGTCTCAAGTGATGTAATAGCGTCATATGGCTATATTATGATGACATACGGCATGCTTGTGGGAGACTTTTGTTGATGAAAGAGAATGACATTGCCAATTTTGACTTTCTAAATCCCGATGACCAAAACGGTACAACAGGATTTATATTTGAATGCTCAATTAGTTTAAAAAAAGATTGGGAAGATAAATTAATCAATTTCCCAATTTGGCCACAAAAAAAAATCGTAATAAATTCAAAAAATACAAACGAAACAGAAATTTTGAAAGATAGGCTAATTCTCACTGTATTGGATAAAGATGATGAAGTTTTTTATCATACTACAATTTCATATTTACTAAGATATGGATACATTATCTCACAAATAAAATTTGGATTTAAGTTTCGTCTAGAAAAAATATTCAAAGATTACGTTACAGAAATGCTTGAAAAAAAAGGGTCCACAAAAAGTCAGTTGATGAAAAGTATAGCTAAACTTTCAGTAAATGTTCTGAGTGGGAAAGCCTAGTTAACCCGTTAAATTATGATTTTCACGAATTTGTATATTCCCGTACCAGAGCTAAAATTCTTTTATCTAGGGCAAATTTTTCAGACGTCGACATTGTAGGCGAAAACATGAGTTTATTTAGAATGAAAAGATTGCAAGGGCAAAATAGAAATTTTCGAATTATAGGAGCGATAATTCTGGAATTATCAAAACTTCATTTATATACCCTCTATGACAGTTTAAAAGATGCTTTCGGAGAGAGACTCAAGGTAGTGTTAGCAAACACTTACTCGTTAATGGCAAGGGTCGATGATCCTCATCACTCTTTCACTGACGATTTATTGACCCTGTCACACTTGTTTGACTTTTCCAATTTCCCATTGGATCACAGGCTTTGGTCACAAGAAAATAGGAACGTTCCGGGAATCTCAGAATCACTCACGAATTTGTAGATGAGTTCATTGGGTTAAGGGCAAATCAATATATGATAAGAGTTCATTCAGAATCAGGAAAATTGGAATCAAAC
The DNA here is from genome assembly GCA_002738285.1 of Holacanthella duospinosa. Classification (NCBI taxonomy): domain Eukaryota; kingdom Metazoa; phylum Arthropoda; class Collembola; order Poduromorpha; family Neanuridae; genus Holacanthella; species Holacanthella duospinosa. The sequence continues at coordinate 163,996 of NIPM01000150.1, read as the reverse complement.
ATGAAATGTGCAGGGCTTCCTATCGATGTGATGGAGAGGAGCTATGATTATGAATCTTACAGAAAAGCTGTACTTGAGTCACAACAGTTCCATGTATCATATTCTACCGTAAAAATAAAGGACGGTATAATTTTGATTGAGCACAGCGATAGGTTAGCGATTGGGGTGAGGATTACACAAGAATATGGATTTCACCGACTCAAAGTTTTCCTCTCGGTTACCCGGAAGAAAAATATAAAAATAATATTGATTTAGACTAGTCTACTATATAATCTACTTTGTTCTTATGTGATAAGTTACCTATAAGTTTTAAGTTTTTTCACTCTCATTAACTTTATAGTGTAATTTTATAGTAGACTTTTCAAAGTATTGTTGTTTTATAGAAATTCAATGTATATTTGTAGTATGTAGAAATTTATTCAGAATTAAGTAAAAAAATTTTAAGCTAAGTACAAATATGTTGTATGGCGTATAAATATTTACATGAGTTAGTAATAAAATTGTATCAAATTCAATGAAAATTCTCGGTTTACATGATTGACAGTATAAATTGCTTTGTTTATTACTTGGAATACAAAAGCATAGTTTATCATAAAAAGCATCTACAATTCGATCGTTATATTGCGTATTCGATAAACTAAAATCAGTCTCGATAATGTCTGACAGTTTTCTACCAAGTAGTCTGTTATACACGAAGCATAAACAATATTTTCCACAAACAGTGCTTTGATCAGATTGGAGCTTGATACGATTGAAAGTAAAAGTAACATTTCCTCGTATTAATGGGGTGTCCAGTTCATAATAATCTGGTTTCTCCCTGTAAGAATCAATAAATTCAATTAAGCTATTTTTTAGAAACAGATAAAGTTCCCAATGTTGTCCTGGCTTTGATTTAGGGTTTGTATTCTGTATTAAAGCAGTTGGTTGATTAAGCTTAATGTGTGAAATCTTTCCATTTGAAATGACATGGCACTAAACAAATTCATTAAGTCTTTGTGTAATTTGTCTCATTGCAGCTATTATAATATCTCTATCCATTTCTGAGCAAGAGAATCTATCAGTCCAAAAAAGAAAAATTATATAGGAAGCTATATCCTAGTACGATATCATCCGTTCTTTTAATTAAAGTTAATTAAAGTGCTAAACTTTGCTAGTATATTTGATATGTTATACTTGCTGCTCAATTAACGAAAACATTACGATGACCGTCAATTTCGATTAATCCTTGAAAAACTCCCAAAGAGATGCAATGGAGATGGACTGTTGTAGCTGCTTGAAACTGTAACTCCGTCTGAAACAAAGCCAAAATAATTAATGTTTATTTTTCCAATGAAGACGAGGTAATATAATAATATTGATAAAAATTGAACTAATAATATACACTCACCCTCGTTGTTCCAATTCTGTGAGGCTGAAACTCGTTTTAAGCAGGAATGGGAAGTAGGTGAAAAATATAGAACGTGAATCCTTTTGTATAATTTTCTTTGGAAATAGAATTCCCTGGAGAATTTTTCCCTGCAGCGTCCAATATTGTATCGAAAACTAATTGGAACAAGTCTGAGTCGTATTTTACAGGAATTGATTTATAAAGTAAACCCTCTTGGTCCATTTTAAGAATGAGTGAAGACAGACCATGGGGGAGAAAATTGAGAGGGTGTTTATTGAGTGTTCCGTGGAACCTTGATGACTTAATTAATCCAAAGATTGCAAAGAGGGGAATTCTACCGTGTCATAATGTCTCAGTTAAAAAGTTCTGGCAGCCAGTTGGAATTTGTGAACTTCTAACCTGAGTCGTGCCTATTGGATATTGTGCTTTTGAACCCTTTGAGAACATTGACTAATGATGTTTCAGTATGTTATCTGCCAAACTGTAGGATTTGACGAAAAGTTGACATTCTTCAATGCTAAATGAATATGGACAACCTGAGATTCCCGTTTTAGATGTAGTTGATGATTCCAATGCAAATTCAGGGAGAGCCATTATAAGCTTAACTTCAATGGCACATCCATTAGGAAGATAATGCTTTTGTATAAAAATTGGTGACTGAATTTTTCCAATTGCGTCGAATGTTTTGGAACTTTTTGCTAATTCATACCGAGCATTGAATCCAAAGTTTTTTGTTACATCAAACTCATCGTAAGTGGTGGTATCTGGGTAACAGATTAAAGATAACAAGGAGCTTTCTTGTTGGGCTTTCGTTGTTGTAAGGATCTGTGAAATGATTGTGTAGCGTAGTTCCATCTTTATTAAGGAGTCGTGCCTTAAAGTACATAGCTATCATACAGGCTATAATACTGACCAGGTGACTAAGTAAAGACAATGGGACTGTATGAATCCTTAATTGTTGTAGAACTGGTAAATGAAACGAAAGTCTAACTCTGAAGGCTGACATCAGTAAGCGGAAGATGAAATAAATCTTGGTTTGCTATTAGAATAAATTGGTTTGTTTGTATCCTCCATGATTATTTCAACTCTGTTATTCGCTTTTGTTTTCTACACTTCTTCATCGACGTTTTTTTTAGCAACTGCCTTGCCTCTAGCTCCTTTCTTTCTTTTTTTACCACCCACCTGAAATTTCCTACACCCTTTTTGTTGTTTTAACCCTTTTCTTTTTTTAAGGCGTCTTCCACGCTTTTGTGACTTTCGACGACCGCCTCCTTTTTGATTTTTTCTTTTAGATTTTACCTTTCCCCTACTAGCGCCTGATAATGGAATTTGATATGAAAAGTCTAATGGTGATATACCTGGGGTAGACGTGATACCTCTACCCGGTTGATTTTCGTATACTCCAGTTAGAGAATCCTTTAAAAAAAACGTTAAAACCAATGCATTCTTTGGGGATTCCAACTGACAAGAATCTCTTGCACATGTCATTTTTCTCATGACAATAATAAATCTACTTAACAATAAATCTTAAACACACACATGGAAAGATGAAATTCTACATTGAATTGATTCTACGATTGGACATGAATTAAATACGCTTTCTGATATGCAGTTTGACAACAGTATTAGATTCGACCATCAAAGTCAATTCTCTCTCGTGTTCTTCGTTAATTTGAATATAAATATTTCAAATTGAACTATTAGAATTAACCGGGATATATTGACGATAATCGGTCTTGTAATGCACAATTCCAGGAGCATACGATGATGGAAACTCTCTAAGTCGTGGAAGCAATTTTCCATTGAATGGTTGAGGTTGTATCACACTTGACACAACGATTGTGTAATCAGATGTAATTCCTAAATCAATGTCAGGATATGATGGGAATTGTTGATGTTGTTTCTCAAACCAGGTGTTGCTAGGGACTATAAATAAGTTTTCTATGGAAGGGGAAAGTTTTACAGTCAGCCCTCCACGTCCCGAATATTCGTAATCAAAAGTTCCACCATTGTAAGTAAAATCACACTGAAATTTTTAAAGGCTTCTATTAATTTCTAAAATTAAGTCAGAAATCGTTTTAACTGTTGGTTCAGCGACAACTACGTCTTTCCTATCATCTTTAAATATCGTTATCCATTCTTTTGTTGGCATCAATTAAATCATAAAGTTCTTTTGATCAAGTGTCGGGTGCTTGTGTTTGTCCAGAAACGAAGGTGTTTTCTGTGAATTCCATAGCAAGGGCGTATGATGAAGTTATTTTCACCTTTTTGTCTGGGACATCATTGATAATTATGATATACTCCTTTCTGTCAGGAGTAACCAAAGTAGTGAAATGAAATTTGACAAAAAAATGTTTTAAATCTTCTATTAACATCTTCCACTAAATGTAACAATCCATTTATATTTTTCAGAAGCAAATGTTCGCTCCTGTATCTAATGACAGTAGTAATTGTTTTGTCCTCAGTGTTATTAAAAATATTTCTTTTCAGTTTTTCTCCAGGAGTAAGATATAAATCACATAGAGCCACTTCCAGAGATTGTCGTTCATTTTCACTTGGAATTCAGTTCAGTAGCATTTTTGTAAATTTTGTAAGCGTATTAAGTGGATAGAACTCTTGATATGCACTGCTAGATAAAGTTAAATCTGTGGATACTGGGGCAAAAAGAATTTAATTTGATGTTACATTTTTATTCGGATTTCTCACAGATTGAAGCTCTTGTTCATAAAATGCGCCTAATTATAAAAATCACAATTAGTAGTTTCACAAAAGTAGTGATAACCATTACGACAAGTTATTAAACCTTGCAGTTGCTCATTTTGAGTCACGGAGGATATAAAAATTCACAGGCAACTCTGAATAACTCGGTCAATAAAAAATATCTACATACAATATAAGAATCAAAATATGCAACACAAGTGACAATAATTAAATTTTTACAAACTTGCTTCAGAACTCCACGTTTGAATTGGTGAGATTTTTTGAAACGTGAGTTTCCGATAGGAAATTTGCACTGGTTCATTTATCTGAAAGCGCAGAGGCTTTTTCTTCTGCGGAATAATTTTTTTGAAAAGATTATTGAAAACTTTGTTTAAATTTTTTTTGGTTACTGCCCAGGAGATAATCCAATGCTCGTATGCACCGTGCTATTGTATGTCTCAACAAAGTGTGGCCATACTTTCTTTAAATCAGTAGCGTTCTTTTTAGTTTTACTTTTACTTACTTTTTCCGCCATGCTCGACTATATCAGAGAAATATAAATCCTTACGGTCAGTGTTTAGTCTACCAATTCAACAAATTTTACCTTAATTATAGAGTTATTGATTATTATCATAATGAATTTTATCCTAGAGTTTTGTAGGTTCGCGACGTCTCTTAAATCAATCTCCCATTGGTAGGAAATGAAAAATGCTCTTGTCACTACTCGGGTAGCGCCAAGGAACTCTCTTATGAAGGTTATAACTATCCAATTGTTGTAAGGTATTTTTAATTTCGTCAACGTTCCGAAACTTTCTCGCCTTTACAAATGCAGGAAGACCGTTATAACTTCCTATAATCTTTGGATTCGTATATATTTTTTTGACCCTAGCCTGGTCCATGGCTGCTAATTAACTAATTCTGTATATTTCCAAAACACACTGCTTAATAGTAAGAAATTTCAACAACGAAAATGCTGACAATATATGGGTTCCAAGTTAGTTTCACTTTTGTCTTTTGTAATCAAATAGTCAGGATGGGCTATTGTGTCATTTCAGCTCATAGAACCCAAGACGGAACTATAATCAATAAAATTAGTTATGTTAACAGTGCAGGTGATGAAGCTTCATTCCGAAGCTCTTTGGACATAGTGGTACCTGTGAGTTTTTTTTCGCAACGAAAGGACAATAATCTTAGTCAGTATGCAATCAACACTGATGGAATGGGAAGACATTTATATTCCAGAGAATCATTCACTTATTGATCTACCTGAAAATGTGACATTTAGAACTGCGAGGTATAATGAACTTTTACCAATAGTCATATCCAGTAGCGCTGCTTCTAAGGCACCATGTACAAGCTATGTGGCAGAACAGTCTTCCCAAAGACATTGCGCAGTGAGTTTATGCTACACACTACGGGAATTTAGTACGCAATACTTGGATGCTTAATCAAGCCTCAACAGAATTTTAATTAAAAACTTTGTAGAATTGAACCAAAGGTAATTAAATTAGTTTTTTTTTATATCACAAATTTAATTTCCATTGACAAAGTAAGTCATTAGATATACTCGTATTTTTTCCAATCAAGACAAGGATTAAAATTAATTCCGCTAGGATACATCAGCTTTTTGATTGGTTTTGAAAGTAAGGAAAGCGGGATCTTCTTCTTTCCAATGGCATGCATCATGAGGTGAAACCCGGAAGCGAGAATAGGGGTAGTCGAAATTGTTAAAATTTATACGAGTTGATCAAAGTTTGAGAAGCGCTCTCTGATACCCATATATTCAATTTCACCATAAGAACAGATAAGATTGGGCTGAGCTAATAATTTCCTCTTCAGTAACGTAATTCATTCTTCATTTTTTATTGGATAGATGAGACGTGAGTCCTCCTCCTCTATTCGACCAATTAAACAACACAAAACATATTCTAATGCACATTTTACCAAAATTTTTAAAGCTGGAATATGGATCTTAAAAGCTTTTTTCATCAAATTTAAATTTATCATGTCAAGTCTCATACGTGTTTCTACAGATTTTTGGCACTTTTTTACACATGATAGTAAATATTTGTCTGTGTTTAGAATTATTTTTATAAGACATTTTAATACTTCCTCAGTTGCGTTTTTCAATAATTCTAATCTAGTATAAAAATCTCTTGCTTCTTGGATAAAGATGACCAAAACCCGATCTTGTGTGTAAATTCTATCCATGGAACATGATGTAATTACCAAACCTTTTCTAAAACTAACATTAAATTATATATGACATCGTAATTTATTTAATTGATGCACTTTGAAAGTTAAAAATGGAAAATATGGTCCACCCTCTAGATAGATCGTAATGTATTATTTTGCTAAGCCAGATTATTGACAAGAGACTATGTTTGTCTTGTAGTAGGAAATACCGTAAAACCAATGGTTTACGGTCTTTCACTATAGACTCTATGGCATCATCTGGAAGCCCGAAATCAAAATTCAAACTTATATCATAAGACTATTCTTAAATTAGTATTGAGTGAGTTAAACCCTAACGGATCAAATATTAATAAAGTTACAAATTTAACGAAACCAAAACAGGATACTTTTAAGAATATTTATACACACTTTTTTACTTATAATCAAGGACGCCGTCTACGCATTTGCATAATCGCAACGAACCTACACTAATTGGTGATACTTAGGATCTTCACGAATCATGAAAAAAGGAGCTGATTAACGCAATGTTGATTCGCATAATCACAACGGTAAAGCATAATTTATTTTGCGACTCGCTTTTACAGTTTTGACCACATTTTATAGCATCGTGAGTGCTAATTGTTGTTCGAATACGAAGAAATACACTATATTTATCGAAAACATTTTACAAATTTTATTTCAAAAATTTTGCTAAATTTAGCAATATCTGGGTGAATTTTTTTTTGAGAAATCCAAATTCTTAAAATTCATGACTCTAATTCTACTAATATTTCATATAGGAACGTCCGTCTTGCCTATTTATACAGACTTAAATCCTTAAAAAGGTTTTGATGCTCATCAGAAAGCTAATATAAGATTATAAATCATGGCGCGTAATATCGCATAATTTTTTTGTTAATGCCACATACATTTTTTTCACGCATAAAAAACGCGTCCTTGCTTCTAATACTCTTATTTGCGTTGGAAATTTATGTGTCAATCATCGTCTCAATATTTTATGCCTCACACCTTACATATTAGAAGTGAAGAAATTGCTAGTGCTTCTGATTATGCTGTCTGTTCCACCCGGCGTGCTTTCGGATTTGATGGATTCAACAATAGCAGTTTTTATAATATCTTAAACTACCCAGTCAGTCATGCGACATCATGGTTAGTCCCACAAACAGACGCTATGATCCTTGACAAACTTTTCGGTCAAATTGATTACTCGGAAGTTCCACAGAGTCTTATTATAATGACTGAAAGGAAGTTAAAAAAATTAACGCAAAGAAATGTAATTTGATAATTTTTTGGCTCAAATTAGTATGGTTATTATCTTTCATCCAGAGAAATTTCAGAAAAATTTGTTGACAATGATAGTAAGACAAGGGAAAGGATTAGTTTTATTGCCAGTTGACACTACGAAACTATCAAACATACTTACAAGTGAAAGCATCAGTCATTTTATCTACTACTAATTTGCTATTAGCAAATCAAATTTTACAGTGATGGTTATTAGGATGTGGACACATTATTTTAGAAAGGCTTGCAAAATAACCAATAGTGTTCGAACTAATACTTCAACATACAGGTAATAAAAATTTATTATAATTGTTACTATTGCATTTTTTTTCAATTTCTCTCAATCTCTTTTCCTCCGCGTTCCATTCACACAGACAACTTTACGTTTTGTTTTGTAAATTGGTCACCTGGCTTTTGTGTACTGTTATTTCAAAAGCGTTGATCAAAGGAAAATTAGTTGATGTCCAGTTTCTCCCACTCAAGTTATCATGCTGAGCAGTAGGATGCAAATAGGACGTCATCCCGCAGTAAATACCTTTTGAATTTTAGATTAAAAAAAATTGTTGATTAGTTTAAATTTAATCACCTGAGCCCCAGATACTTGTCGAATCTCACAAACACAACGTTGGGTCTCCCCTCAGCTCCAATTTTCTCAATTTCGGTGACTGTGTCTTACAAATTATATAATATCAAAGATACTTAAATCATACTACTTATTATTATTTACCCAAAGCTCCATTAAACAAGGCAGCTTCCACAAATAAGTTTTTTGTGAGCATTACTCGTCCATTGACCGCTATAAAAATCGACTTTTGTGCTCCATCAGGAGCTCCATTTGTCAGCTTGTCCTTTACTTCAATGACTACTGTCTCCAAATATTTCAGTCGGAGCCTAATATTAAAAATTGAACCAATTAATTTTTTAATACTTTTAATTAAAAATAAGTCTACATGTTATACCCGTGGGCTGCCAAATTTTTTTCAAAAAGATAAGACGCTTCATCTAAAAATAATTTCCGTTTGCCGAACTGTTCTCTTGTTCAAAGTCTCCACATCTTTATCAGTAATTTCACCAATCTTTATACGTGCTAATAAATCTCTGAATTCGCTTTGCCTTCCACCAATTTGCCTCATTTGTAGTTCCAAAAGATGCATTTGTCAAACTTCTGATAGGCATTTGCCCCAATCAGCTCAAAGCCTGATAATCCAGTTCTTTCTTTACGAAAAAGTGGTATATCAACTACTGGACGAATTTGACCCCAATCCCTTGTAAATATAATATGTCTCCCACCAAAATCGTCATCATTATGAAATACTGCCTTTAGTCTTTCATTCAAAAATCCAAAAAGATGAAGCCCCAGTATGCTGAATCAAATTTAAAAAATTATACACTACAAAGCAAGAAATTTTCATTTAGCATAATACATCATCTCATCAAAAATTAAATATTCGCAATTCTTCAAAGAAACTTGGACCGCCCTCAAGTTGTCATGAGGGGAAGAGCTCTATAAAAATATGGCAACGCCATAGTCTTATCGATGGTACTGGCATGAATTAGAAAGCTGGCGACGCCTGTAAAGCTCATTACTTTGAACTTTTTTCGTTTTCTCAAAAGCATTGTCCTGATAGTGTGAAGCGTATGTGGTTTTCCCACTCCCGCTTGACCTAAAAAATTTATTTGTATACTATTATTGAAGATTTTTTAAATATGTTGGTTTACCAGCAATTATCAATTTCAATTAAAATGTTGGAGATTTAGCATGATTCACAACAATATCAAACGCTAGTTTCTGATTATTGTTTAATTCTTTCGGTTCCACAACTGTTGTATTTTGACTTACGATAAATGATGATTTTACTTGACTTAAGAAATTTTCACAAGTCAACGCCTTTGGTGTGTTTCGTTTTACTTGCCCAGTACCACTGCGCTTCATGCTGCCTGATTTCTAGATACTATAGAAAACTAAAGTTTCTTATCACTTTTATTTAATCTAGAAATTGTTTTTTTTTTTGTGAAAATTGTTAAAGCTGCTGCGTCCAAACTGTAAGTGTACTAAGTCTATCCGAGACATTAAAAAGAATATAACGGGCATCTTAATTCACCTAGTGGTCAATACTTTGAATTACGTCAAGATTTATTTTTACGACTAAAGACATGCACTAAAGTACATCTTGGTGTCCAATGAGCCTGTTTCAACAGATTAATGTTATTTGGAACCTTGATTAATTTTAGATAGTGGAGAAGTAAAAAAATACAAAAGAAAATCAAGATGTATACTGGAAGTTAATATAATTAACGAAAAGTGACGGTAACAAATTGTCAAGTCTTGATTGGATTTTTTTATATTGGGTTTTCAGTAATTTATGGTTGATTAAAAATCTTAATCAAATAGGAAATGGAAAGGGAAGCGTAAAATAAAACTGACTGGACACACCAAAGAGAGCTTCAGTTGAGACTTTTACTTCTTCTTGACTTCTAACATTGTTTCAAATTGCTCACCATGGATTCTCAAGATTTCGAAGAGTTCAACAGTAAGTTCGAAAGTTTAATACATCTTAAGTAATTTGAATTGTCGTATATCCAACACACCGATAATTGAATTTACAAAAATTAAACAAATTTATCTTTCTATAGGTCACCCTACACAACTCATCGGTTCATTTCTTGTAAAAAGGACCAATGATGAGGAAGATGGGTCTCAACGTGATGTTTCCGGATTCGTAGCTTGGAAACAATTGAGATCCGATACTGTTAAACACCATAAAAGTGATACATGATCAAAGTTGTGTAAGTTTTTTTTGTAGTAAACACATTCTATGTTATGTTCACAGGCATTACCGATGATACTGGAAGTAACGATAGCGACTCATCGACGCTCTTTCTTCTTGAAGCAACACCTCCAGTATCAACCAAGAGGGCAGTGTCATGGACGAACCACGCCCATCAACGACGTTGACCCAGTTAACCTATATGAAAAATTCTTTCATAGAAGATCTCACCGACAACACCATTGACACATTTTTTCGCAATCAACAATGTGAAAATTTTTGGCCGAATTACGCAAATCAAAATGAGATTTGGACTTGATCATACAAACAAGGCAAGTAGTTTAATTTTTCTGAATAAATTTTAACAAGATTAATTTTCATAAATTGAAAGTCTAGGTGGCAAAACTCTATTTGAAAAAGGATAACTTTGCTCAGTCAAAGCCTTCAATTCTGCCAATCTTATGGACTGACGTAGCTATTTGAGTAATCGGAACAGCCTGTGACGTTGGGATTGCTATAGCAACTGATGAATCTATGACGACTACAGCTTTAGTATCAGTAGAGGTGACAGTCTTTGATATCTGAACCGAATCTATTTCTGATGGAGCGACTTTGTAAACTATTGGAATTCTACCGTTATCTGAAGAGGGCACATTTTCCGGACCAATGATCACAGGCAACTCCCCTAGCCCGACACAATCTTCCATTTTGTAAATCAATTTTATCCCCATTGATTGTAGAACGGAAAGGGGTAAAATCATACGAATTAATTCGAACGGCTTGAGTTGACGAGCGGCAGCGGAACAGTCAAGCCACTGTACTAGCAAAGCAAACTCAAATTCGGAATTTTATGTTTGCTAAATTTAAATATTAAATTATATAAAATTATGGTGCTTACGTAACGTTGACTAATAACAATACTAATTTCAAATTCTAATTTTTTAGGTAGAAATGCCGGCAAAATATATCGAGCATGAGGTTGTGGGACTTCAATTTCACTTCCACTCTCTCTCAATTCAAATTGTGGAGCATCCATTCTATTACGTCAGCACGAAAATATTTTTGACCACCCCACCCCTAAACCAACAGTTCAATTTCTTATTGACCAACACACTCAGATAGATTGCTACATAGCCAAGCATTAGTACATTGCTGCCAACAAACATAACAATTTCTTTGAAATTAATACCGCTACGCCAATATCGAATTACCGAGATCGGTATCACAAACCTCCAAACTTTGTTATCTGATGTTATTAACATGTAGATCAATAACTCCCATTCAAAATAATCATACTTTTTTCAAATTATTACCGTTATGCTAATATCGAATTACCGGGATAGGAATTACAAAAATCAAAAATTTGTTACCATAATGTTAAGGGTGCATTGCTACGAGCTTTCATTGAACATAAACACTTCTTTGAAATAATTACCGCTATGACAATATCAAATTACCGAGATCGGAATTACAAACCTCAAACCTTGTTATCTGATGTTATGAACGTGTTGACGAATAGCTCCCATGAAAATAATAATACTTCTTTGAAATTGTTACCGCTATTCCAAAATCGAATTACCGGGATCAGAATTACAAAAATGAAAAAAAAAATTAGAATAATGTTACGAATACATTGGTACGAGCTTTCATTGAACATAAACATACTTCTTTGAAATAATTACCGCTATGATAATATCAAATTACCTAGATCGGAATTACAAACCTCCACACTTTGTTATCCTGATTTTATGAACGTGTTGATCCATAAATAATCCTAAATAATTATACTTCTTTGAAATTATTACCGCTATGCTAATATCGCATTATCGGGATCGGAATTAAAAACCTCCAAAATTTTCTATTTTAATGTTATGAATGCAATGGTACATAGCTACCATCAAATACATATTTCTTTGTAATTTTTACAGCTATGGCACTATCGAATTACCGGGAGCCGAATCACATATTTTAAAAATTTATTATTCTAATGTTATGAATATGTTGATACATTGCTGCATCAAATATTAACATACTTTTGGGAAATGAATATCGCTATGCAATATGGAATTAGCCGAAACAAAAAAAAAATTTTCAAAATTTGCTATGCTAATGTTCTGAATTCATTTGATATTGGTATAGCAGTAATAATTTATAAGATATATGATTATGTTTGATGGCAGCTATGCAACAATGCATTTATATCACTAGAATGGACAAATTTTGAGGTATGCGATTTCGATCGCAGTAATTCGATATTAGCATAGCGGTAATAATTGTAAAGAGGTATGATTTTGTTTGATGGCAACTATGTATCAACGCATTCATAACATTAGAATAATAAATTTTGAAAATTTGGAATTCCACTCCAGGTATATTCGATATTCGCATAGCGGTAATTATTACAAATGAATAGGTTTTTGTTTGATGGCAGCTACATACAAATTCTTTCATAACATTAAATTAATAAATTTTAATAAGTTTTGAATTCCACTCCGTAATTGGATAATCATGTAGCGGGAGTTTGTAATCACAATGGTGCTTAATTAAATCACTTATAATTTAATTAATTGTTTCCTATAAATTTGATAATTTTATATCTGAAATGAATTTAATGTGATTAAGCTTGTGTAAACCACCTGAATGTTGACGTAATTAATGGATGCTTCTTCCTATATCATTCATTTATGGGGTTACCCTAAATACGCTCATACTATTCGAAACTTTAATTCCCTTGTTTTACTCATTTAATTAGGATAATAGTCAATATATTGTGAATTATTTTAGTTTGAAAAATGCAAGAACAAATGCACAAAAATTAGTTACGCGGAATCACTAAATTGCCAGAAGTGAAGTATTCAAACAATTATAATTTTTTCGCCAGTGATCGGAGAAACTTGATATTTTCTTATCGTGCGTACTATTGAATTCATTATCTGGAACTCCTAGCACTTTTACCTAAAAACGAATATGTTTTGAAAGCCAGTGTCAAAATATATTTCGAAATGCACTAAATGGAGGAAATATTTTTACTGCATCTATAAAGCTGATGCATTTTTTGTTAGAAATTTTGGGTAACGTATAAGGATTACAACGTATGCATTTGGTTACTGATTCTGAAGAAACAGTATGAAAAGGATGATTTGGCGCAAGTAAATTCTCCACTTAATATCAATCCTTTTGTATTAATTGAATTAAGGGGTGACTAGCAATGCATGAATAGGTATCTAAAATTTGCACTCGCTACACATTTGTAAAAGTAGTCACCTGCAAACTTGTTTCACATACCATATAATTCACACAACGAAACAAGCTAATTTTTTGAAAATTGAAATTACACTACACTTACATCCACCGTCCACGTCCTCTCCGACTACACACACCACACCACTATAACTCACCCTCCTCTCCCTCTACCCATACAACTGCACATAGGTAATGATATATAAATATATCCAAAAAAAAACGGAATTTACACCCAATCTACTTATGACTCTTATTTCTTCTTTTTTTTATTTCGGACCTTAAGAAACGGACGCTTTGGAAGAAAGGCAAAAGAGGAGGAAGAAAAATGAGAATTTCATGATAATTAAGATGAACATCCTAGACGTCGCCCACAACTTCGTACTTTGGCAATCACTTCTTCTTGCATGAGGTTGAAACACATGGCAATGAGAGCCATTCCTAAGAGTAAGTAGAGAGAACAGAAAATAAACGGAACTTGAATTGCATCTCGTAAGTCACTCGCTTGGACCGAAGTCCCGGGTACCAAATCCCCAAATCCAATAGTACTTAGACTGCATATACAAAAAAATGAACCAGTCACAGGACTAAATCAACTCACTTTGATATAAATAAGAGAAAAGTACCTGATGAAACAGAAGTAAGAGGCGTCGAGAACAGTCCAATTCTCTGAATTTGCAAACCAGAGTCCCCCACCCCAAATATAAGCCACCATGAGGACGAGACAAACAGAAATCGGGACGGTAATTTGTTCTTCTGGAATCATTTCAGAATTGGAATCCTTATACTCTCCTTCCCTGGAATTTCCTCTTCGTTGAACACAATTCCATCTGAGTTGTAAGCATCATTGTTTAATTTAAACTTAAGTTTAATTAACAGTATAACATACAATTCTTTCCTTCTCTATTTCCAGTAGTACATGATTAGTATTATTAGAAAAAAATTCCTTGGACTATTACCTGCACTGGCAGCATCTCGCAAATACCCATTTGAAACCCCTTGCAAAAATATCTCCAATATTGGAAAGGTAGAGCAGAAACAATGGCATTCCAATTATTCTGATTTAAATGAATCAAAAATTAAAATAAAATAAAATTTGTAAGTAGGGAAATTTTGATTGAAATTGATAAAAGTTACTTCATTTGATGAACTCACATACCCATAAATGATAGTTGTGACCTTGCCCTCAGGTGTGAGTGGGGCAACATTTCCATAACCTTTTGATAATATAAAACAAGATAAGACAAGAGCATGGAAAGTGAAAGTAGGAGAAAGGGGTAAGTCTTACCAATTGTTGTGATGACAGTGAGTGAGTAAAGGAATGCACCTGAGAAACTCCAACGAATATTTTCTCCCGTGGAATGATTGCTACTTTTATTTCTATGCGTAAGCTCGACATCATAGCCTCCTATGATGGCATCGACGACAATGGCAGTGTAATTATAAATTTCAGCATCAGCTTCATTGATATAGTCCTCCTATATAAATACATGAAGTGGGATGAGGGAATATTCTTCGGAGAGAAAGAAATAACAAAAGCAAGATGAAGAGTTAAGTTTTTCAAAGAATAGAGAAGGTGTAATCAGATCTTAGACTTGTTTCTTAGATCTCATCCACGATAACCCTCGTCTACCAGAGAAAAACATCATCTTCTCCATCACAATTCAGGGAGAGGAAGGAAACGATGAAAAGTGATGGAAAATGTTCAAAGAATACATTTGGTTTCAATTAGCAGCTTTCTTTCTTCAATACAATATACAGCATGTTCCAACAAAAAGTTAAATGAAGAACTCACTTTTAAGTTTGATTGTGGTGATTCAATGCGCGGAAAAAGTTTTGGAGTTGAGGGTATTATCCAACGGTAGAGTTGGATAATCCCGGGTGTTGCTTATGACTATGAATTTAGTTTTCACATTGTTATTTGAAACTGAATGGGATTAGTTGAGATAATTGTAAGAGTTAAGAGATTGAAATGTTTTTTGGATAGAAGGGGAAGGGACTTATTAGTTTGGATTCATTCTCGTATGCTGAATCCACCTTCATTTTACATTAGCTTAGCCATATAAGCTATTTTAGGTGAAAGGCGTAGACTCTGAGTTATCCTTTTGTTAGAACATGCTGTAACAGCTTTGACAAGTCACCCATTTTTAGACTATCAAGTCCACGACCCCTTCAGCACCAGGTTACTACTAATATTTTTCTTTTTGCAAAAACTAAACAATTCAATTCTAGTAATACACCTTGTTTATTTGAGATTTGAGCATTATGTTGAGAAGTCTTTCAGCAGTTTCAGTCCTCCAATTACTCACGTTAGTCTGGAGTTCTAACAGTTCTTCTGAATCTCGCTCGATATATCTATAAAAATAAAGCTTTTAGTTAAAGAATTAAATACAAATCACTTCAGGCGACAGTATCCGGATTTCATTTTGAGTCTGTTAAAAATTAAAAATATAAACTTACTGGAAGAGAAATGCACCGAAGATTATATATGCGAGAACTAATCCGCATACTCCAACATGAGAAAAAGTGAAAGCGATGAGGAGACGAAAGGCTTTTTTGATTTGAGGTATTATAGCTCTTCGGTACTCCAAATCACTCATCTGTTAATCAAAAAAGAATTAGTCAGGATGGATTGATTTTTTTTAAATGGTAATATATAATGTTTGGAGATTGTGTATTACCTATCAAGAACTCTGAAAGTACCAATTGGGAAGAACTAATGGCGGCGAAATTGAGACGTTAAAATCTTCTCAATTCCATCAAAGTGATTGTGGTAAATTGAAGGCCTCCTTTGGGCTTGATTCCTATTGGCTGTGCTATGTTCAGCTCTACCGCTTCTAGTAAGCTTAGAGAAAAAGTTCGACAGAGTCGAGTGAAAGTCCTTGTCATCTCAAGGGGCTCTAATGAATAAGTCCACACTTTTTAACACAAGTCCAATTCAACCAGCCGAACTTTATTACAGTTTACCGACTCCTTCGAACTTCCTTACAGAATTCAACCACACTCAAGTAAACTTAATTTCAGAGAATGACTAGAAAATTAGAAAAGAATTAAGCTGATTTTCCTTTTTTTTCTATCCAATTTTAACTGAATCGAATAGAATAATATTGTCAGTAGCCTTGTTGGTTGATTGGTAAATTGTTAAAAATTATTAATTGTTCAAAGAAAGGGAATTAGAAATTTAGAAGGCGGAGAGAAGAAAGAAGACTCGTTTTTTCAACTGCTTTCATTCAAAATAAGGAGAGATGGCATATAAGCAGAAAGTTATAAATAGTATCTGTAAAATGGACTTAAAACGAACACAGTTTCTACTCATCGGAATAGAAATACACTGCATCTATACTAAATAGAGTCAATGCGTTTTTTAGTATAACTAACAAACCAAGTGTTCAAATTGAATGAAATCAGCACAGTAGAACAGTAAAATAAACATTTATGAGATTCAAAGAAAATTTTGCTCTAGAACTTGTAGAAATGGAGAAGTCTATCAAAGGTAACATGCTAATCTCCAAAATTAATTTATGTCGCAGTTAATTGATTCCAACACTAGAAAATTACTTAGTGAGATTATTAATTATTGTAACTATTCACCATGAATATTCCTTTCGCCAAACTTTTCATTTCCACATTTTCAAGAGCAAAAAACAAATTTTTTTTAACTCAAATTACGTATTTTAATGATCTACTGTGTTAATTTCAATCAATTTGAAAACTTTGTTTGTTAGTTATTCATAAAAAACATTGACTTTATTTAAAATAGATGCAGTGTATCAACACGCATGATTTCTATCCGAAAATTTTAGTCTGGAACTTCTACGTGTACTTATGTCCAGAGGGCGGATTTATACTTTCCAAAAAAACAACGAAATGCTTGCTTAAATTCTTATCAAAAATAGGTTAAATGTTGATAAAAAACTGAAATAATTACCAATACTTTTTTATTATTGTTAAGTGTATGAAAATTTTCCAATACTTTTCAAAATTTTATTCAAATGCATTCAACTCAAAATGTGGGACAACTTCCATTTCCAGGTTGTCCACTGTTACAAATCTTCGACGGTCAGATAAGAAAGCTTTGTGAATGCTTAAACTTTTTTCCGGATCAACTGTTGTAAGCGGGTCGAACATACACGCTGAAATACGAACTGGTTCATATTTAGAAAGAGTTCAGCGAAGCTCAATTTGTTCGCCATTCAAAATTTTGGAAATTATGTTAATTTCCGTCAGGTTAAGGTACATTTACAGTGTTTTTTGCGCTTTGTCAAATTTTGCCACTTCAAGTTTAGATTTAGCTCTATCAATAATTTCCAGTACTTGTGATATTGGAAAAAATCTCTCCCGTAGTTACTTACGCGTTCCCTTCAAAAATGAAAAAATTGATGCAATGTAGACAAGGTCACGAATTACTTCCTGTTGCTTTTATTGTGTTTGAGCAGTAGCAACACATTTGCACAACAGTAATATTAAAATGAATCGACAACAGCTTCCACATATTTAAGGTTTTCAAAATATTCAACTACACTTAGCCCCAAGTACCCCAAGTAAACATCGTACGAGTCGGTAAGTCTAACCCGGGAAACATTTCTTTGAACTTTAAAACTCTTAATCAAGATTTTCAAAATACAGCTTTAATGGATGCGATTAACTTGTCAACTTCTGGGGAATGCCCGCGCACCACTTCCGCCACTAAATTGGTAGCATGAGCCAAACAACCTGCACGAAACATATCTCAGATTCATGGATTTAAAACATTTTCCGGAGTTCACCATATAATTTGCCCCGTATATGAGCAACAAAAACTTTCTCTCAATTTCAGCCAGAGTACAACGTGGCCACAAAATTTCTGGAATAATTTATAAAATAAATATCAGAGTTTTCTTGGTATACTAGCGCCCATATCATAAAACCCAACTCCGGACATCGATATCCATGCGCCAGGACACAAAAGAAAACACTACCTACCACCCCTTAAAGAAATCTTCTTCCGATGCCAGGCACAACCTACAACAAAAATTTCGAAAGAGAAATGATTGTACTCTACCATAGTTACACTGGAAATGCTAATTTGAAATTCACGAGAAATGGTTTGTATCCTTACCAATTAGAGATAAAATGAGAGTATTTTATACTTTCTCCATTTTGAAGGACGTAGAGGGCTACTCCATTCTGGGTTGTGGTTTGGTGGTGGTAGTGGAGATGGGGAAGATGGCATGAGAGTTGGCGGTGGAGGGGGGAGAGATAAAACTGTAACAGTTAATTTGTGGTGGTTGTGAACATGACGAGGAGAGGGTATGAGTATCTTTTGTCATGCCTCTCTTCTTCGTCTTTATTTATAATATCGTTGGATCTATCTTTTAAATAAATTGCCGGTAGACAATTTTGTTGAATTTAAAACTTTTGTAATTATTTACTGTACACATTTCTACTATTTATTTTTGGTTCTAAGTTTGACATTGTTAGCCATATTCCGAGTCACGAGAAATACAAAAACAAAGAGAATCAAGAAAGGAAGAAACTAGCCTGCTATTATATGTGAAATTTGAATTGCTAAAGTCATAATCAATAATTTCACTCCAACTTCTACCTATTAATCTATTAGACAAAAAGTATTGACAAAATTACTGTAGCTGTATAGTATTAAATTTTAATTTTAATTTTTTTTTCAAATGAGGAAAATTAAGATTATAGTAGCATGACTCTTCTCCATACGAGTCTATAAACTCGATGACATTATTCTCAAGTAAGAGATAAAGGACCCAATGTTGGTTTGATTTATTTCTAGGATCTGTATTTTGTACAATAACAATTGGAGGATTGTAGATATCAACATTTGACATTTCTGCATTGGCAATATCATAAGGGGTGACAGAAGGGTCGTAAGATCTAATGAGATGCTCCAAGGCCAAAAAGAGGGTTGTCTCATCCATTTGATGACCTAATTAAATCTACACCTTTTTCTATGGAGGGGAAACAAATTGAATAAACAAACCAAAACAACCTAGTCTAATTGACAAATATATTTCGATGTCCAACGATTTCAATTAGACTCTAAAACGCTCCAAGCGACACTAAGTGGAGAGAGGACGTTGTCGCAGTCTCAAACTGTAGTTCCGCCTGTATTTTGCAATTACTTTCTCTGCCATGGTCGACTAAGTCAAAAATTATAATATTTGAAAAGTTAGTAAAAAAAATTCTTGACAATGTTTGATGATAGAGTGGACGCTGAATAAACGAGTATCATCTTTGCCCAGTAATGCTTTGAAATTTAGTTATAAAATTCCTTTCCCTCGTCAGGCAAGAGGAAGCGTAGTGAGAAAATTTTCGCCTTTTTCGCTTCCCTGAGAAATTTTTCATAGACCTTTACAACTTCATCAGCGGATTTATTTTTTAGAAATGCTGTCGAAACAAAACTAAGACAAAATTTCACACGTCAATTAGTGAATATTACGACCAGCATCCTTGAGAATCAAAAATTAAAAATGGTGCTACCGAGAAAAATTATCGTTGTAATGGCTCTTTGACTTACTTTTTGTTTCAAAATTTCCTGGCTTTTACAAATGCTGGTAATCTAGAAAATTTACCGATTTTTTTTGTAGACATTTCGCTAAGAATGCTAACTCGAGACTAAATAAATAAATCATTTACCTTTACATTTTTTATACAAAGTAATGGAACCTACAGTCCCAAGAGATTCTCCCAACAGAAGCTCTGAAATGCACGACAGAGGCTCAGTGTACGTCTTCGCGACGAGTGTTCACTAGAACACGTGACACATGGAGGGTGATGAATGGAACAATTAGATATATGGATAGGTAAGGCTTCGTTATATCTAAAATTCCGAAATCGGAATTTTTCAGCCCCGATAATGTTTGGGTAATCTCGAAGAAAAATGTCATGGTGGTTTAACAAAATGCTCTGCATACTTCTGAGAACAGAATAGCCTGCAATAATGGCAATGATCTATGACGATAGTATAACTTTGTAGCAATTTTTCTATCGGGGTTCCGAGAGTGATGAGTCAATGCCCTCCACTTGTATAGCATGTAACATTAATTGAAATCAGGCACATAAAATGGGATAGATGAAGTGAAGAGATGGAGTAGCTGTTCTAAGTTTGAATATGGCTCACGGATTGACGTAAACTGGATTTCTCCTGTATTTGGACAAATTTCTAAGTTATTGGGATATTCTAGTAACGGTTCGCGCAATATAGAATGTTTATGATCTTTACTAAGATAATTACTGTTCCACTTGGGGAAGTCTTTCGTAGATTTTTTCTCTGCTAATTCACAAAATAGAATGGATAAACTATACTCTATGGAATACTCTATGACACATTGAATCAAAATTTTCAATTGAGGAATATTTAACTTTAGCAGCTTTTCAATAAGTGAATGTCCTTTAGATGGTATTTTTGTAATATATATTTGATTTTAACTATACTCTTTAAAAAGTCGGGACAACCCCTTTTCCAGGAGATTGGCTCGATGTAAAATAAGTGTTTCTTGATTAATAAAATTCTGGAAAAATAAAAATAAAAAAAATAAAAATAAGATCCTGTCTTGTTCAAAGACAGGATCCATTATTTATTTTTACAAAAGCAAAAATTGATTTGCTTCACCACAACCTGTTTAGGTGAGACTGTAAACAAAAGTTTTTAGAAAATTTCGGCTTCAAGTATAATGACCAATATTTTAGTTTACTTCAAATATTAAACGAAATTAAGAGGGATTGACCCTGGATACCGAGAGTATTGGAATTTTCGAGACGAGGGTCCTCAAATAGCCAAATATATAAGGTCCAGTTAGAGAGCCAAACAATCCAATCAAAAAGCCTTTTAATGATATTGACCACGCAGGATTAAGATTCTAATTCTGACAAGGAAAAAGAAATGAAATTACCCATTACCATAAGCAAGCCTCTTTATTGATTCTCAAAAGTCGTTCCATGTTCGTCTCATTTTGCTTGTCGCGGAAAGAAACATTCCTTACTATATCCTGCCATTTGATATTTGACAATATTTTTTCACATTTTTCATTGTTCATTGCCATGTCCGAAATAAATGAGCTTGGGTTAATTTGTAGTCTTCTTTCCAAGCAGAAGTAACTTTCATCAGAAATATATAGAATTTTTTGCTTCACTATTCCTCATAGCAACCTTGGTTTCCGGATAGACAATATAGCACGATACAAATTAATTTGACCCTTGACTGATTAATTATCTCTTCGATCTGAAGTAATTTCAACCTAGATAATAGTCATTGCTGGATAAAATTCAAGTAGTTTAATCAAGCTCCGAACACTTACTAATTAAATCTCTATCGATCTCAAGCCTATCCCTTCAAGTTGGACCCTGCGTCGTTATCAAGGAGAGTTTTATTCAAGAAATTTCTAGAAGCTGACAATTAGTTTCAAAATGGAACGACGACCGAGAAGCAATTGAGTGTCTGTGCAATAGTCACTAGAGAACTAGAAAACCCACTTAAACAATGTACACCTAACAATGACTTACTTACACAATGTATTATAACCTACAAAGGTATCAAGGTTAGTTTTCGTATTATATGTGACTTTTACGAAGTCACTCACGACGTATGGAATCTTGATCATCCAATGGGCTGCTCCTGGTCCATTCTGACTGACTAAAACTTTACCAAAAGTGCTGTGTCGGATATATAATCCTTGCTCTTGATTTTATGCTAGAGAATGGGCCATTAAGGTTTGTTGACAGAAGTAAAAGGCTAGATGTTCATGTTGGCAAACTTTTTCCAGTATCAGTTCGTACCTATGTACCACTTCCTCCTGGACTGAAAGGGACGCATCGGTTGACCAATTTCAAAACAAAACATAATATATGCTTTTTCATTTGTATCTTGTGCTACTTATACAGTGACGAGTTAGTCGAACAAAAATTGGCAGAACAAAGAAAAAATGGGATTTTTCTGACTGGGTCAAAATTGAGCATGTGGATTAGTAGACTATAGAAACAGAAAGGCCTAGTTTCACAGTACATTCAAAATGGAATCAATCTACTTTAGACTTTTCGATGTTCACAGAATATACATCTTGAGGTGTTACTCTCTCTGAAATTAGTGAATTTGAAATTAAGAATGATTTTTCCGTAAATATTTAAAAGTTCTGTGATGGAAATGTGTTTTCTGAGACGAACCAAGTACATTTTCAATCAACATGTGGACTTATAATATTTACCTTGGGAGGCAGAAAAAAACCGGTCATTTTTGTTTAATCAAAGGCAAGAGCCGATTCCTTTCAAGTGTGACCCATGCAGCGCTTTTTTATTGTCCAATGTGTGACAAAACTTGTCTCTCACAATACTATATGCATAACCACGTGTTGACGTGTGGTCACCGAGAAGAATCAATTCAAATTAAATATCCAGTATCAGAGGACTACTGTGAATTTAAAAATTATAGAATGACAATGTTCAATCCTTTCTGTTTATATGTCACCTTTCACTTCAGACAGGTTGAAAATTCAAAAAAAAGAATCAACCGGTATTGGTATAATTCAACCGTAAGCCTATAGCGCATTGCTTGTAGCCCCAGACATCTTCAACAATAGCCACGACCCTGTATATGAATTTTTCCAAGGTAGTGACTGTGCAACACACTTTATTGAGAAAGCCCTGAATATAGCTGATGAAGTCTTGGACTTTATTTCTAAAATCAACTTACCGTTTAACATCACTCTTGAAATAATGGACCGTCACTTTTCTATCACCCATTGTGAAATTTGTCTCAAACTGCTCCGAAATTATAGAACCTTCCATCACTCCCGCATTATCAAACTATCTCTATACCACTTATACTTTTTGCAATTTGTAAATTAAATTTCCTAGCTATTTAAATATATTTGGAGTAATTATACAAACTATCTTCTCGAACATGCTCAAAAGTCCCAGAAAACATTCAAAGTGATACCAATCTTTCAGTCTTCAAGTAAACTATACGGAGTCACCATCAATAATAAGATTAGGCTTCAAAATGTTGAAAACTTTTTTCCAGAATCTGATTTAGGATCTCTGTTGTTTGACTCTATGAAAGACAACTACCGATTTTCAAAAAAAATGATGGAAAATTACTTTCACAAGTTGGGATCCCTAAGTCAGCTTAAATTTAACTTTCCCCCATCTCTTTCACTTTCCGAACTGGAGAAATTATGTGGTTCCAAACGTCTTCTCGTATTAGAGGTATTCAAAAATTGCGTGTTGAAAGAAAAAATGAGTATCAGATAGATAATCTAAATGGGTATAGATAATTTTCCAAATATTTAATTCACAGGAATGTGCTAAAATTCAAAACCGTTTGTTTGGCAGATAGTTTCGAAAATTATCAAAAATCCTGCGTTACTGATCACAAGTGAGACTTATCATATAGCTGGACTGTGGGAGGATACTCAGTTGACTGTACATTTAATAGAAGTAGACAATACAAAATTGAGTATATAAAAGATTTGAGAATGAAAGATATGACTGACAGAATGATTCGAGGAGGAATCTCGTTTCTGACAAGCAAAATCGAAAAATCAAATTCCCATAGGCTTCCGAATTTTTATTAGATAAGAAACCCGTGGAAGTCCGAAGTAGCGATGTATCTGGATGCTACGGCTATATCATGACAAAGAACTTGCATCTGAGGCATTTTGCCTGGATGACAGAGGATGAAATTAAAATTTTTATTCATCTTTAAAAGTTTATTGATCCACCAGACGATGGAAGAAAAATTGTATTCGTATTTTAGTGTACATTGAACATAGAAAAAAAAGTGGTATGATAGATTGTCAAAATTTCCAATTTGGCCACACAAAAAAACTATTGTGGTGACAACAGGACAAACATGTGAAAAATTTCTATATGACAGGCAGGTGCTATCATTATTCGACATAGAATGAAGTCATCTATTAGAAAACAATCTCTTATCCGCTTAGTCGTGGACATCAACTAGTGGAAGTGAAAAGTGAATTCAAATTTTGTCTACAGCCTTTTCTCAGAGATTATGTCGCAGAAAATTTGGATCGCAAGGCAAATTTAAAGTCAGAAATCAAGAAGAGACCTAAGCTGTGAGTAAACGTGTTAAGTGTCTAGTTAATCCGCTTAGGTATGATTATTATTAGTTTGTTGTGACCAGCGGAAGAGCAAAAACATTATTGTCTAGATCTAATTTTTCTGATGTAAAAATTTTGAGTGAAAACTTGAGTTTATTTAGACTTAAAAAGTGCAAAGCTGAAGATAGATATATACGGATTGTCAGAGCCTTCATTCTCAAGCTATCGAGCTTCACCTGTATAACCTTTACGATGAACTGGTGTCGGTTTTTGGATTGATTTAGAGAATGTTACCTATTTTAGTAAACACAGATTTTATTATCGCGAGGATTAGTGATCCTGATCACACATATATTCAAGATTTCAGGTCACTAGCAGAATTATTTGACTTTTCTATTCTTTCCAGAAGACATGAACTTTTTAGCTAAAAACATGCAAATGTCGCAGGCAAGCTTAACCTAACTTATGAGTTTGTAGACAATTTATTGCGATCCGGGCCAACCAGTATATGATTCGTGTACTTTCCGATTCTTGGGAATTAGAGTCAATAAAAAAGTGTGCCGGACTTCCAAAAAAAATAACAGAATGGACTGCAGTTATGATCATTACAAAAAGGCAGTGTTAAAGTCCGGAAAGTTCAATGTCCCATGCTCCTCAGTTAAAATTGAGAATAGGATTGTTTATATCAATCAAAAGGAAAGTTTGGCAGTAGGAAGAGAAGACTATAGCATAATTTGGGTTTCTCCGACTCGTAGTCTTCCCTTCAGCTACCCATCATACAACGTCAGATAAATAAATCTCCTCACAAATGAGGATTAGCAGAAGTGATTGTATTGTTCGATCCTAATCTTTAGTAGTTTTACCTCTAACCCTCTACTAAGTTAATTTCGAGTTTCATTTTCATCTCTTCTCCAAGGAATAATTCAACAGGATTTTCTTATCACGTCTACGTCTCTTCGGTTGAACCATATCGGATTACTCGTGACAACATGCATTCGCGTATGTCATTCTCTTATTTATTTTATCTATGAAACTAAGAATTCAATAACTTGAATATTTTTTCTTTTCTGGATGCGAAATAGATATGAATTATAGAACATTTGTATCATCTAGATGTATATGGACAAAATTAAGCAACGGCACCACATACTGTCTCATCTGAAGCAATTCTTTGTGGAGAAGACACAGTGTATCCCCTTGATGTCGACGATTGTGAAAGGCTAGAACCTCCCACTCCTGTTTTAGTAGTGGAATGTGGATCTATTTCGTATGTTGTCTACATCGGAATTGTGATTGGTAACATATTAAATTTTGATATAGTTATGCTTACTACTGATTGTAAAAGACTAGATTGTATAAATCATCTATGTGTAGGAACGGTTGTTTTGCTGTCCATATTTTTGATGTCTATTACAAAATTTCTGAGGGTCACGAGAAGGAGAAAACGGAATGCGTCACCCGAAGATGAATAGATCTTAATGGATTCAGTTATTTAAAACAATTGTTAATTTTTACTCTTTTAAAAAGTAGATGCTATCAGTAACTCCGTAGACAAAAATGGCATTTTTACAGTTTTTAAGTTTTTCTTGTCATAGTAGGCGTAGCGAGCTCTTGTGAGACAAATTCAAATTGCCAATTTTGCTAAAATAATTAAATTGGAAAATGATTTCGTGTGTGCCGAAAATCCTGACTTCGATGAGAGTCAAGTTTATTTATAAAAAACTGTTTGTCCGGAAGTTTAAAAGTTAAGGAAACAAAAGCATTTCGAATCAACGAACAAGGATCATGATCCGTTTCCACAGCCAGTCTCTCCATCAGTTCCACCGACACATGCATCTTGAGAGTTGAATAGTACTCCGGTTAGTAAAGAGTCTGCTGGACCACCTATGAAAACAACCTTGCCATTGACAACAACCCATGCTCCGAAGCGTACGAATGACTAAAGGGTTTCCCCGGTCCTCCCTATTTTCAAAATGAGTTATGGCTGAAAAAGGTTACCAGATAGTCCGCGACAGTAAAAGCACAATATACTACGAAAAAGATGGGACTCAAGGACCAGAAGGTTATGCTGATGGGCGGATGTATTTCATGAAATTCAGAAAAATTTCTGAAATTGCCCTCATGACTCAGGCTGAAGTATGGCATCACCGTCTTGCACATAGTAACCTCCAATATCTCAAGGAAACCGCAAAGAAAGGAGCAGCTACAGGAATTTTTCTGAAGGATCTAGAAGAGAAGTCATATGCAAAGCATGTCATTTTGGGAAAGCAACAAGAAAGTCGTTTCCCTCAATAGAATCAAGAGTTCTTACACAATCAGCAGAGATGATTCATCGTGATTTGAGCGGGAAGATGCCTGTATCATCCTTCGGAGGTTTAAACTACTTTCTCCTTCTCAAAGACAATTCTACAAGTTTCAGATCAGTTCATTTCTTCGAATCAAAGAACGAAGCAGGTTCTTGCATTAAAGAATTTGTTAACTTCATCGAAAAGCAAACAGGAAATCAAGTAAAAACATTCAAATCTGATAATGGGACGGAATTCATAAACCAAAGTCTGAGCTCATATTTCAAAGAACTTGGAATCGTCCACCAAACCCATATTGTCCCGAAGCCAATGGACGCATCGAGAGAGAAATGAGAACAATTAAGGACACAGCCAGAGCTATGCTTAAGGAGTCAGGTCTTCCCGAACCTCTGTGGGCAGAGGCTGTGGGGTTCTCTGTATACATACACAATCGAACCCTCAATAGACAAGGTAACAACCTAACTGCCTTTGAACATATTTTTAGGAAAAAACCCAGTCTACAACGTATTAGAACTTTTGGACGTACAGCATATTCACAAATACCCAAAGAACAACGTCGAGTTTGGGACGCAAAATCCAAGAAGCTAATACTTGTTGGATTTGACAGTCATTCACAAAAATACAGACTTTTCAATCCTAAAGACCACTCTGTCTCACTGGCAAGAAATGTAAGCTTCGAAAACGAGTTTGATGGACTATCCACATTTCGGAAGGAAATAGAAGTTAATATCGACTCAGAAATTAAGCAGGGATCGCATGAAAATGAAGATAGTGAGTCGAGTATTGTGACAAAAGAAAACATTGAAGAGGATTTTGACCCATCTGAAGAAACAAACAGCAATGATTCCAGTAATTCGGAAATAAATGCAGCAGATATTCAACCAAAATTGATCACAATTCTCATAAAAACAGCTGATGGAGAATACAAAACAAAAATTCCAGCGACAGGAAAAACTACAGTGAAAGCACCAAACTCAAAATCCCTATCAGGAAGTAGGCTCAGAGATCGTTCAAGCCTTCTTCCACCTGACCGTTACCAAGCTAACCTTGCAATGAGTCTCACAGAGGCAAAGACTTATGAAGAAGCTATAACTGGTAAAGATTCAACTAATTGGAAAAATGCTATAAAAGAATAACTATTAAGTCACGAGAAGAACAATACTTGGGAGATTGTACCCAGACCCTCCCACACACGTTCTGGATAGCCGCTGGCTCTTCAAAATCAAACGAAACCCTGACAACAGTATAGAAAGATATAAAAAAGACTAGTGATTCGTGGATTCAAACAAATGTATGGTATCGACTATAATGAGACTTTTTCACCTGTTTGCAGGTATGAATCCATTCGATTCATCTTGGCTAAAGCAGCTGCCAAAGGTTTCATCATGAAGCAGTTTGATGTCACAACTGCATTTCTACATGGAAGTCTAAACGAAATCATTTACATGAATGTGCCATAAGGAGTTGAAGGGAATAAAAAAGAGTTTGTTTGTCTATTGAAAAAATCTTTATACGGGTTGAAACAAGCACCCAGGTGCTGGAATAATACATTTGTTCAATTTTTAGGTAATCTAAACCTCTTACCAACTCAGAGTGACCCAAGTGTGCTCAACGGTTCAATTAATGGAAGTCATGTCATCCTTCTTCTCTATGTTGACGATGGGTTAATACTATCATCGGAGGCAGAAGCTATTGACTATATTATGCAGCAGATTCAACAAAAATTTGAAATCAAGATCACTGAACCTTCATCATTCGTCGGGATGCAAATTAAACGGAATGAACAATCTGGAGAAATCTCAGTTTCAAACCTATCTTATCCAGAAGCTATTGAAGGACTTCAACATGATGGAATGCAAGCCTTCACATATACACATGGAACCTAATCATAAACTATTACATGCAGAGCACAGTGACCCACAACTTCCATTTCGTGAACTCATTGGATCACTGCTATATATCTCAAGGACTACTAGGCCAGACATAGCGTATTCAGTTGCAAGACTATCTCAATTTGCCTCATCTTACGATGACACACATTGGAAAGTAGCAAAGACCGTGATCAGATATTTAAAGGGAACCTCAACCCTAGGCTTAAAGTACCAATCTAATTCTGAAATTTTATTGAAAGGATTTACAGACTCTGATTATGCAGGAGATTCAAACGATAGAAAATCCACCACTGGAGTTGCTTACTTTGTTGGAGGATCACTCATCAGTTTGACAAGTAAAAAACAACCAGTTGTGGCTGTCTCTTCCACAGAAGCAGAATATGTGGCACTAGCAACAGGAGCTAAAGAAGGGGTTTGGCTTAGAAAACTAGCAGAAGAGCTTGGATACCAACAATTGGAACCAACCACAATCTTTGTTGAGAATCAGAGCGCTATCAATTTAGCATACAATCCAGAATACCATAGTAGATCAAAGCACATTGATGTGCGGTTTCACTTCACAAGAAATTTAGTCCATGACGAGAAATTAAGCATCCAATACATCCCAACTAACAACCAAGCTGTGACATATTTACAAAACCATTGGCCAAAACCAAATTCAAAGAGATGTGCAACTTATTAAACATGAGTGACATAACAGTACATGACGTATCTAATTTTGAAGAAAACAAAACAAAACAGAAAAAAACACTGCCAAAAGCACACTTCAGCTCTTCGATGATGTTCTTCGCCATCTTTTGTCTCATATTTGGGTTCTCATCTCCTATATCTTATCAAACATCACAACCAGTAATTTGGCGTGGAAGCAAAACTCCTGTGACTCGTGGAAACTACAGAGTTCTTTTGACTATTCGCTTCATCAATCCATGCGAACTCCTCACTTTCGATGTAATCAATCAAGACCTACAAGGGGAAACTGCTGAAAAATGTCAGGAAATGTATGAAGAACTATTCATTCGTAAGATTGGAAAAATGTGCCCACCAGCAAGCAAAAGGACATTGATAATGAGATCAAAGAGATTTATTATAAATACTCTTGTACTTGGATTTATTGTGGCTACCATCGTAGCTGGCACGGGATTAGGCATAGCAGGAACTACAATTGCATCTATCAACTCAGGACGCATTTCAGATGTCGAGGCAGAAATTTCAGCTCAGGAAAAGAAGACACGAGAATTAGAAAATAGGATTGAGTTTGTCAACCGAGCCCTAACAAATCTGAAGTCAGACTTTGAAAAACTGGTGAAACACTTGGAAAAACATGAGACGGATATCCTGGAGCTTAAAAAAAAAGCACAGTGCATCCACTTTCGTGATTTCTTATATCACTGGTCGTCTCATTCTCGTTAAGCACATAATTCAGGAAGCTACAAGAGGTTGGAAAACTATAAGTGTATCCAGGATTATTGGATTATTTTAATTTTACATTAACATGTAACGACGACTGCCCAATTAATCTAGCATCTTCCAGAAGATGTCAAATTACTGAAGACAAGGAAGAACTTTATCTGGACTTTGATGTGCCTTTGATCAATCGTTCACTGCAACTTGTTGAAGCAGATCCCTTCAAACTGATGATTAAGAAGGAGAACAAGACATTTAGAATTCGATATACTGGACCACTTAATGCCATTGTTTCCAAAGAAGGAGAGTGCACTATGGCCATCAACGTCAGACCTCACGCCAGTCATGATATGGTCTTATTCCCATCAGACGGTTGCATACCTCATTCCAGATTACCTTCTGAATCAAAGTATTTTGCCATAGACCGTTGTGACCCAACTCACATTTGATGAGTTTGACTTTGTTCAAGTTAAGCCTCATTTTGGATCAGTCTACGTTTACTGTTCCAAAAGCAGGCTCCAAATAGACGGAAGAACACACCTCCGTCCAGACGACGTTTTTGTACTGCCAATCACAACAACTTTTAAGATCAATGGCATGGAGTTTAGTGGCTCAACAGTTCACCTAGATCATCAAGAAACCATTGACCCATTGTTTACAATGAAAACCAACTGGCATCTTCAACCAAAGGTGAATTTATCTGAGCTTCTGGAAAATTCAGCTTTCTACAACAGTCATAATCACAACATCTCTCATCTTTACCCATTCACCCATTGACTTGGACCTCATTAGTAAGCCTGTTTCTAATAATAATACTAACCATTGGACTCATCATCTATTGCATCAGTGCTAAACAACGTATACAGGTGTCCGTTGTATCATCTTCTGTAGAGAACATCGAAATGCAGCCAACTCAATAAACTAGAGATTAAGGGAGGATATTGTAAATAATGACGCATAGTTATCACGAGTTTGTTTCGTGATTTCCTTTCTACTCTTTTTGTTTTGTAAAGTCCTTCTTTAAGAACTCTGGACCCTTAAGGTTATATAAATGACTCATAGTTCGAAAGTTTGAAACAGATAATAAATCTAAGTAACTATCAGCATTCTTTCCTATTTTAAAACAAAAACCTTTTACTCACTAACCAGATTTTGAATAAAGCAGTTTTTTTTGTTATTACAAAAGCTCGAACAAGATCCACGTTTAATCAGCCTCTTTATTTTTGCTATAAAAACGGTAGAGACAAAACATCATTCCTAACGAAACACCTATCGCGACCGAAACCAGCGCCGGACCAAAGTACGGCGATTCAGAGAGACTGTTCCCCTGAGGGAACCAAGGCCCATCCGGGATCACTTGAGACGGCCCAACCTGTACATCCGCAAACCCAAATATGCCTGGTACTACATACATTATAGATAATCCGTAACTAACGTGATTTAATCAAACATCCATATAAGAAAAGCTAAAATATAAAGAGTGAGTAGAAAGTGTAGTGACGATGCCACTGAATAGAAGGTCCAGAATGCTCTATGGTCGTCTTCCTGTGGAGAAGGAGTTGATCCTAAATTTTTATCCCATATAAATCTCACTTTCTTCTTTTTCGGCACCAACGGGGCGACTGAAAAAGCTGATAAAGGTATCGATTCTTTTCCCAGGTCAACCAACAGGCAATCTTGTAAGTGTGTGTCTCCATGCGTTCCTTCTGATCGGTTTTTCGCCAATGGTACGGGAAGACTCTTCCACTAATCGCTGTACGATTCCCGTGTGTGTCTAGTCGAACCCTACTCTGGTTTTCCATAACCTTACATTGTTTCTCTATTGTGATTCGCATCGTTCCCACTTTAGGCACTCTCATAGTTTGTATTTTTCCAGGGCATTTTATTTGTATAGTATCGTCTATGCTGAACACTGATAACGAGTCATTGCCCCACTCCTTCACTCTCACTCCTGTATCTTCTTGACATACCAATTCACAGTTTTCTCTAATTTTCTTCGGATCGTCTGCAAGCGTTCCCGCAAGACACTCCGCATTGTCAGTGTATTCCAACTGTCGTCGAGCCAAGAATAGTGTTTCTCCTTCCGCATCTCGTATTTCCTCCACCAGATATAAACTGGAGTTAATTTTTCCAATTATCATTTCTTTCCAACTGGATGCGCATGAGGTGTTATAAAGTCTGAATTTTTCTTTTGCAAACAACCAGACTGAGAGATCCGTGGAGGTTTCCCTGAGAAACATGTAGACGGTCTAAACAAATTGACCTCCTTCTCCAAATTGACAGTAGGAACGCTTGAATTTGGAATACCAATCCGGGCTCATTGTTTCCGGAATAATTTCTTCTCCGTGATTAGCCAATTGTTCATTTTTCTTGATCCAATCTTTGATGACATAGTCGAGAATCTCTGGATTAGTATACATCGGAAGCTTATCCGCTAAGCATTCCATCCTTAGTGACTGATAGGATGAACTATTGAATGAGGGTAGATTTACTAATTGCACCCACAAGTTATTGCCACTGTGAAAAGTTTCCCATAGAGACCTCTTTCCGATGTGGTTGTTACAATTAATTTCTGGTGGTGCTTGAACTAAGTAATTTAAGACGGTAGACTTAGTGTCGAGTATGGCCCCTGGGACTCTCTTTGCTATCAACAATCCGACAAAGTTTACATCTCCCATAGAGAATACCACTAGACAACACACGAGAGTTATTCTGAAGAGAAGTTCCGTACCGATTCTGTCGTTATTTATTGGATTTTTGTGCGATTCTAGGGGAACGCCGAAGTTGAACTGGTTCCTTTCACTCACTTCGCTTCAGCTTTTTTTTTTCAAATATGACTCCTCTATTGTTGACGGAATTGGACTTTCCTTTTGAGTCATTTCATGGTTTTCTTTTGCTTCTTTCTCTTCCATTTCCTGTTGTTCTTCATCTTCTATTTCCTCCATCAGGTCTATTAATAGCCTAGGACTATAATACGGTATCATCCTACTCACATGACATAATTCTAAGGATTTACTGACATTTTTGGTTTTTTGTAATTCATAAACTAGTTCGGATATTTTTTTAACCACAACATACGGACCTCTGACCTTTGGTTGGAATTTATTGGGGACCCCTTTTTTCCTGATGGGCGCTCGACAGATTACCAAATCTCCAACCTCGAACCCACCGGCTGTCTTGGTCGCATTATAGGCGCGCTTGTTTCTTTCCTGCCTCTTTCCTAAGTTCGCCCGAACCCACTCCCATGCTTCTATCATCTTCTCCCTATGATGTTCTAATGGTAGCGAAGGAAATGCCTTTGTAATGGACAAATCCGTCGGGAGCAATGGCTCCCTACTAAACATAAGGAGGAATGGCGCCACTCTTAGGGTATCATGCGCCGATGTGTTATTCGCGAAGACCAAATGTGGTATTGGTCCCAAGCGGTTACCTCTGTTTCTTTTATAAAAGTGGCTAGCATTTTTGCTATAGTGGAGTTAAATCTTTCGGTCAACCCGTTTGTCTGCGCATGAAATGCGGTTGTGAACCTTTGTTGGAAACCCATAATTTTCCGTATCTGTTCCAGCAGTTTTGACCTAAAACATGCCCATTGTCTGTTAAAAGAACTCCGAACGAACCAAAAATTGTAATAACCTTTTCTACTACAAATCGCGCCACCTCTTTTGCAGTTGAATCTTTAATTGCCGCGCAGATTACATACCTTGACATGTAATCAGTTAAAACAGCAATTACTTTGTTTTCTTGGAATGTTTCTGGCAAATGTCCTAAGAGATCCATCGAAACTATACTAAAGATCTCTGGGTTCACAAACATTTCAAAGGGGTTAATTGGTTGTAGGAAACCTTTCCTTCTCTTGGGTGGTAACTTATGAGAGGAGCACCCCTGACATCTCCTTACGAAATCTCGCGTCTCCTCTTCCATATCTGGCCAAAAAAATCTGCTCACTAATTTGCTTACCAATTTCTTCATCCCAACTTGTCCTGCACACGGGAGCGAGTGGTATGATTCGACCACCACTCCTCTCATGACTACTGGTAAGACAATCCTATTTCCCAAATTCTTTTCTGGTTTCCTGAAAAGAACATGGTCAATTACCTCAAACTTATCCTGAGAGTCTAAGCACTTGAGGATTTCTACACAAAAATCGTCCTTCAACTGAAACCACTCCCAGTCCACGATGTTAGTTTCCTTTTCTAGCAACTCATAAACGTCGTTCTCCATCCCGTACATTGGTATCTCAGTCACTTCTGAGTCTAGTTCCTTGTCAAAAGGGTTTCTGCTGAGAGCATCGGCCACCACATTCTTAGGTCCCGGAAGATACTGAATGTCACAGTCAAACTCTGCTAGTTTCATTTTCCATCGGTTGATCTTGGTCTTGATTGGGTCTCTGGATGCTTTCAAGTTGGTCTGTCCTCAGAGTAAATCTTCTCCCGAAAATGAAACTCTTCTAAGGCAAACAGTGCAGCTAGACACTCTTTCTCAGGATTGCTGTAATTTTTTTTCTTACCCTTTCCTAAAGGTGGGAAAGCCAGTGGCTTTCCCACCTTATAACCTTTTTCCCACCACCAATAATGCTTTTTTAATAAACTTACTGTGACGAGTGGTGATGGAAAGAAACTGAATTTTGGACCTTACTTTGATCTTTCTCGAGCCGAAACCTTCACCTTAATTTATCACGTCCTGGTGTCACCTTCACCGACACTAAGTTGCTATGACTGACTTAATGGACACTACGACGAATAACTTAAATTACCCGACAAAATTTTTAGTGAACTGAAGATATTTAATTCAAGGGAGAGTAACAATATTAGTAAGAAATTTAATGTAACTTTTTAAATTTTCAATAGCAAAGAGCGAGAAACAAAGAGTAGCAATTTTTTTTCATAAGTTTTTGCTATGAGTCAATGACCTTTTGAATCCGCATAATTTAAAATAATTTGCCGGAGCAACAGATTCTTCCTTATTCTCATTCATAAAATTATTAAAAACATTGGTAAAATATAATTATTTTGAACAACATCGTTACCGATTCCACTGGTCATTGCTGAGGAACGATTGTTTGCTATTTTCAAAAACAACAAAATCTGAAATCGGCTTTTCTTTTACAGGTACCTTCAATTGGATCGCATTCCAGGTACTTTGATTTCTAGTCATACTCTTTTTCTTAAACCTCAAAATCAAGATTTGAATTTCAAATATGAAATCGACATCGACGACAAAGATTTTCACGACACAAATTCACGCGCAAACAGTAGAGCATCTATCAGTCTTAAATAAGATTTGCTTGTAGATAGATCTACCACACCCGTGATACCTTTAATCAACGATGTAGACGAACCCAAATTTATTTTAACAGCCAACAAGCGACCAACCTTTCGACAGAAGATTACAAATAAATCACCAACAATTTTATTAAATTTGAAGCTTGGTCCAATAGTTTAGGACTTGACAAAAAACAGAATAAAATTCAATTGTTATCATCTAGTGAAAATCCCAAAGCGGAACAATGGTATCTCATCCATCACACAACAGTTGAACACAACACTACCTGGGACACTTTAGAAAAAAGTTTTCTCACCAATTGTTCTAAAGATCAAGAGGAAAAATATTTTAAAATATTGGGCATCTAGAACCAAGTACAAGAAATATTAAAAAAAAATTTGTTTTTGTTACACGCATTTGTTACATATTCGGTGACAATAGGGACCAATATGAAGAAGCCGAAATATGTGAGGGAATGGTCAAGCAAATACTACCTACTGGTCGAGGAAACGTCGAATACCGTGGTATCCCAAACACCTGGGAACATTTACTTCTAATCATCAACGAATACGAAGTTAAAAGAATGGAAGACCTTGACCAACCACATAAGAATGTGTCATTCACCGTCACAACAAAACCCAAAGTCGAATGTCACAGAACAGAAGACCTATTGAAAGCTATCAGAGAACTTAGCATCGAAGTATTCCAGTAAATGACTAACATTTTACTACACACCAAAACTGACTTGACTATCCAATAAATGCACCCTGACTCCAACCATAGGATTCTACCAACGATGCGAACGAAGCAGAGTTTTACAAAAAAATTTCAGAAGTCGTGACTTTCAAAACAAACCACGATACTACCAATACAATAGAACTTGACATACCATCGCCGTCAGTTCTCAAAACCAACGTGGACGAGGAAGATGCCCAACTCCGGTACCACAATATGACATTCGATATTCAACATTTAAAAGAGTGGCTATGACCTGTGACCTTAACTCGTCACAATGTAAAAATGATCTTTCAGTTTCAACTAGACATAACACCAAAAAAGATAAAATTACACTTGGCAGCAAGTTTGACCTTGATTTTTGTTTATTAATCAAGAGAGAGTGCCAATGAACATTGAACCAAATGTTAATAATTTTGGTATAATACCTAACAGAAAAATCATATGAGATATGTTGATCTGATGCTCGCAAGGGAGTTACTGTAGTTTTTGTGTTTATTGTTTTTTGTGAATATGGGCATGGTGGAATTTTCAAACATACTGTGGCAAAAATTTGTTTTCATGGTTTTGAGTCATGGGTAATTACTGGTTTAGACCAGTTATAAAGGAAGATGACTTGAAGTCCACATAAGCTGACGACTAAAAGAACAAAAAAAAACTCATGAAATAGGAAAGATGGTTTTACTATGACATAATTGGCCACACGAATAAAACAAATGTTTTGCTGTCTCGTGAAAGGAGGGGGTTAGTCGATTTTTAGTTCTCGCTCAGTATACAGCTCTTCACCTATTGTAATTGTATCACATTTGTCTTTTAGCTATAGTAAGTGGTGCATTTTTATATTATAATGTCTTTCGTCAATAAATAAACAATAAGGAAAGTAATTCTCAGTCTTGTGACTATGCTTCTAATAAGATGTAGTTTTTATTGTGATTCGATGTGCCTTGAGTTGGGGTCCAGTATTGAGTTCAAGAAATAAGAGAGAGAGAGAGAGAGATCCATAAGTGAATAAATGTGTAGTGTTTGAGGTTCCCCATCCATCAGAAGACCACGGATTCGGAAGGGCTTCATCCTTACTTCGGGTAAGAAGTCCCGCTAGCAAACTTTATCAAATGCAAGCAACACTAGTTCCTTAGGTTCTTTCCGACACAGCACCTCCGTTCTACGGCTATCCCGGTCTCCGATACCTCTGGTGTGGCTGAGATGCACTGATGATAGACAACAGATGCTCCGGAAGCTCCGCTATCCCCCGGGACATCGGGACCAAGTACAACTTTAGCTCTTTATGGAATCCTCCCGAAACGGGAGAGTACAACCCGACCTCATAGTATCGAGAAGTTGTAGATTACGGTCACCGGTAAGTTTTCTAGTCCTGGTTTAGTTGAACGGTAGCCCATGGACCTTCGCAAAAGAGTCTGGGGAAAACCCTAGTTCAGAGTAATCTGAAGAGCCCTGAGAGTGACTCGAGGTTTTCCCGCAGATCGGAACGTCGTGGTCAGTTACTGCGGATCAGTACACTCCGTAAACAGCCTCTGTGGTGCGATACCGGTACCCAGGAATCCGCTCCTAGGGATCGTCCAGGGACAATCCACAGTCTCCGCGGATCACCCCGAAACTTCCCATAGTTTTTCTCTGAGGAGCGGATGCAGTCAATGCAGAACGTTCCTCAGAACAGTCAGGGTAGTCTATCAAGCGGAACAGTCAGGACGTTTCTTTCCGCAGAACGCGTAGAGTAGCCTGTCCTGCTAGAGCACCCAGACAGAACGCTTCACGCAGAGCATCCTGACAGCACACTCAGGCGGAACGCCCCGTTAAGGAGTCTCCAAATAGGAAATTCTCAAAATAGATAGTCCCAAAATAGAGAATGCCAAAATAGGGACTCCCAAAATAAGAAAGTCCCTAAATAGGAGTCATAGCGTTCGGCAGAACGGGTAGAGTAGTCGGTTCCAGAGGACCACAAGATCTAAACTCAGTCAGAGCCTCATTAGTACTTCGTAATAGATTCCGGATCTATTTCAGAATAGTACCAGATAAGAGAATACTCAGGCAGAGCTCTGTATCTAATACCAGACTCAGAAAGAGACCTCCAGAACCAGACCCAAGCTCTCCCACACCCAAACCTGAGATTTTTTATCTACCACCCAGGACTACCCGAGATCTAATGAGGACTCAACCCGTCACCCTAGTAAACCCAATTCCGCTTTAAATCATCTTTAAGTTTTACGATTAGCTCCCATCCGGAACACAAGTTATCCAATTCCCCAAAACTTCAGCTTGGATCTTATAAGTCAAAATAATCATCTAAAAATGTAAGAATTATCACCTTGCCACAATACCATGGAAACGCCACGGGGCAGGTATAGAGCCCGCCCAGCCAACCAATCATAATTTTTTTAACCGATACGAAGAAATGACATACACAATTCAATCCAATAAGCTTAGACTGGAAAAATGAGTAAGTATAATTCACATTCAAAACTCAGAAATGGATACGATTATAAGATTAGGAAAAGATATATCTCTAGGAAAAAGAAAAACAAAGATAGAACAATTTTACAAAACCCACAATACTAGACATAATGTAACAATTCTCAGAACTACACTTGATATCTAAGGTCAACTCACTATTCCAGAGAAAATTGACGAAATAACATACAAATTTTGCATAGGCACAGGAGCCAAAATATGCGTAACAGACTCAAAACAAGCCACAAATTTTAGTCGCATCCCTAATGCATTTTGTAAATTAGGGTAGGTCATACATCCGCTAGAAGACAATGAAGTTATGTTTCCTAAAATAACTATTGCAAACCTGACAGCAACCTATCCTTTTATCGTCGTTGAATCCTTCTCATGTGCTGTTATTATCGGACTAGATTTTCTTGAAGAATGTAACTTTAACGTCAACCTACATCAACGCATATTACAATTCGTATTAGCGGGAACAATTCAGATCAGTAGCGAACCAGTAAACTTTAGGAAAAATCATGGAATACTAACAGAAATTAAAATCTGAGATCATCCCATAAACTAAACATTCGAGCATTACATAACACAAGACTACCAGCCAAATGGCAAGTAATAATACTCATTGAACCCATGAAATTGACGTTTAATGAAGACAAATATTTTCGGGAATCTAATCCACTTTACTACAAAAACCGACATTTAGTGCCGAATATGGTGATTTGCAATGAAACAAAAGCGATTATTGTAACAAATCTCACTTTGGAACTGAAATAGATCAACAAGGAAGATATGCTAAAGATATTATGACGATATTATGGAGATATAAAGATATTAAGACCAATGATGCAAATTACTACTGATCAAAAGGCTAAAATTGACATCAATCTACATTTAACCGACAAAGACAAGCAGCAAATCCTGGATACTATTCAGGATTGCGTACAATGCGTACTCATTCTCATGAAAATCACAACATGTAAAACGGATCACGATCGTCTCAAGTTAACCATTGATACAGGTAACTATCTACCCAAACGGCATCCAGCATTAGAATCCGCTAAGCAGCAAACTCATCGAAAATCAACATGTTGGAACTAGACCTTATAGAACATAATAATTCTCCATGGTCAGCACCAATACATCTTGTTTCAAAAAAAGTACCACAGCGCTGAAGGTAACCACGGACTTTAGATTCCTGAATTTTATCACAATAATTGTGACAGCAAAGTCATGCCTATAATAATCGTAAGAATTTCAGGTCACTTCAGCACACTCGGAGACATAGTACTTTCGCGACATGAACCTGAAATCGTCGCTTCATTCATCGACGAGTTCATCGTTGTTAGCAGTACAATCAAAGAGCACTGCACCAAGCTGGACAAAGTCTTCGAATAGCTCACCACGTTACGACGAACTTTGCATCCCAAAATATTTATATTTCCTACCA
Organism: Holacanthella duospinosa; assembly: GCA_002738285.1. Taxonomy (NCBI): domain Eukaryota; kingdom Metazoa; phylum Arthropoda; class Collembola; order Poduromorpha; family Neanuridae; genus Holacanthella; species Holacanthella duospinosa. The sequence goes on along the minus strand of NIPM01000150.1, from coordinate 123,846 downwards.
AGAAATCAAAGTGCTTGGATTCTTAGTCGGTAATGGCAACATTCGTCTTGCTCCCACCGATGTGGTATCAGTAGCTAAATTATCGAGACCAAACACGGTTAAACAACTACAGAACGCGCTAGGACTTTTCAACCATTATCGAAAGTTCATCCTAAGCAACAAAAATTACACTACTATACAAATTATTTAGCAAAGCTGAAAAATTTGTATGGACACAGGAACAGGAACAAGCTTTTTTTCTTTTTGGAAGTTTATTTGACTTATTGACTTTCGCCCAATCAAGAGGGTAGGGACTTTATCTGGAAATCCCGCAGACTTGATTTTTGATATTTCTGCTGCCTCAAACCAGGCCTCGCTCTTTTTACGTGCACGTGTACACAACCTTTTCAGGCGTCTGGTATTGTGGATCTACTACTACGCATACTTCACCTACTTTACATGAAAGGGGGTTAGGTATTGACATTTGACTTATCGTATTGGGAAATCATATCGGCATCACTGAATATCATGGCATGGCTCCAAACTCCTAATCACGAAGATACAAACAGTTTGGCACTATTCTTTGTCAAGGTGCTTAAGAACTGAAAAAACAACAGAAACAGTGCTAGATTGTTAGTCTAACTCAAGGAATGGCACCGGTCCAAGACCGGTAACCATATCACACTGCTCAGCCCGAACAACACAATAGGAAAATGTGTCGCCGAGCCACCTTAGGCTGGTTACATGCTTCTGAAACCGCAAAAAATTCGATTGTATCTGAAACCATTCTAACATTATTTCAACCCGGATTCGAAACAAATCTAAGGGCAGACGCAGCAACGATAGGAATCGCAAGATGCGAATCACAAATTCACTCTTAAACTAAAAACCATTAGCTTTCGTCAGCAGAACTTTGACCCCAGCTAAAGAAATATGTACAACGACAGAGCAGGAGCTTGTAGTCATTTTGCATTCATTAACCAAGCTAAAATCATATCCACAAGGACTCCCTGTTAAAGTTTTCACCGACCAGCACATTTTGTTGGATTTTGAGAGCGAAAAAAGAACTGTCCGAATTTGACAATGAAGGAATAGATATGTCAAAGGATCAACAAATCATGTTCCAGATGTCATGAGCAGATGTCCATGTACACCAGCTGACGTCATTGAAACAACATCACCCTTTAAAGAAGAGGATGGAATAACTCCTATTCCTTCAAATTGAAATGGACAATGTCGACATTTCGCAACAACAGGATCCCAAAGGTATTAAAATCAAAAGTAGACTTCTCATAAAAGAAGCAAACTTCCTTTCCTAATTCTGTTTGACCGGCTCCATTCTTTATCATCTAGATAACGTTGGAACATCACAAATATACATTCCACAAGAACAACAAGATGAAATATTGATATTTTGTCATGACGATGCTCTTAGCGGACATCTGGAATTCACAAAAACATACCGCAAGGTGAAACAGACATTACTGCAATAACATGAAAAATTCTATTTATTAACACATTCGCACGTGTCATGAATGTCAAACCCGAAAAATTCCAAGACGAAATCATTTCGGAAAAATTCAATTTTTTAATGTTCCTAAAGAACCTTGTATAGCTATATTCAAATTGATGTGATGGCACATTTTTACAAGAAGTACACTTGGTAACAAATATGTTGTAACAGTTATCGGTTATTTAACTAAATGGATTGAAGCCAAAACCATTCGTGAAGCCACCACTGAAGAAATTGCAAAATTTACAATCAATCTTATCATCCAGAAGCACAAGCCCTTGTAGAAAGGTCACATAGAACCTTGGCTGGTGCAATCTGGATGTATGTTAGCAGTCACCAAAAGAACTAGGACGCTTTTATTTCACATATGGTCTTCAAGTACAACACTTAAATTAATAAAATAACCAAAATGACACCAGTTTTCCTTGTACATGAATGAGAAGCACTTCTACTACTCGAAGCAAGTATATAATCCACTCAGCCGTACAAAACTTTAAATAACCTAGCAGCTAGAATTCAGAAAGCAAGACTTTTAACGAAAGCTCACAAAGAACAGAAACAAGAGACAATCGCCAAACGAGTTAACTCCACATTGACTCCAGTCACATTTAACCCAAGTCAATTTGTTCTCTTTCGAATTGTCAGGCTATTGTAAGAAAGGTGGGCAGGGAAGCGGGAAACCATGGGAGGGATGCGGTAACGCTTGGAAGCTTTCGCAACACTGATGTGGGACCCGGATAAATTTCCATGGCGTCAGACCAACAGTGGTATGTCCGGATAAATTTCCTTGGGGTCAGCCATAGAGGTTTCTAAATCGGTAGACCATGCCGTGTTAAAAGAAGTTAGTATGAATGCCCGAATATGTCGCTTTCCGAAAATTGTCCCCCTTCTGACAAATATCACTATTGTGACAAATGTCACCCTTCTGACAAATATCACCCTTCTGACAAATGTCACCCTTCTGACAAATGTCACTATTGTGACAAATGTCACCCTTCTGACAAATATCACCCTTCTGACAAATGTCACCCTTCTGACAAATGTCACTATTGTGACAAATGTCACCCTTCTGACAAATATCACCCTTGTGACAAATGTCACCATTCTGACAAATGTCACCCTTCTGACAAATGCCCTCCCTTGGGTTTTTGCAGCTCTCCAATGGGTCCCGTGGTTTCCGCATCCCTCCCGTAGACTCCCGCAGCCCTGCCGTTGGTTCCCGCATCCCTCCTGTGGGTTCCCTCATCCCTCCCAAGGGTTCCCACATCCCTCATGGTAGTTACCGCAACCCTCCTGTGGGTCCCCGAAGCTTCCCCATGGGTTTCCGGAGCCTTCCTTTGGGTTCACATATCCCTCCCGTGCTTACCCGCAGCCCTCCTGACATTTCCCGCATCCTTTCAGTAAGTTCCCGCAGCCTTCCCGTATGTCCCCGCAGCCCTCCCGTGGGTTCCCACATCCCTGTTGACGGTTCCCGCATCTCTCCCCTGGGTTCACGCAGCCCTCCCGTGAGTCCCCTCAGCCCTCGCTTGGGTTCTAGCATCCCTCCCATGGATCCCCGCAGCCCTGCCGTGTGTTCCCGCCGCCCTCCATATGGTTTCCGCATTCCTCCCGTAGACTCCCGCAGCCCTGCCGTTGGTTCCCGCATCCCTCCCGTTGGTTTCCGCATCCCTCCCATATGTTCCAGTATCATTCCCATCATTTGCCGCAGCCCTCCGGTGGGTCTCTGCAGCCATCCCATGGATTCCCACAGCCCTCCCGTTGGTTCCAGCAGCCCAGCCGAGGGTTGCCGCATCTTTCATGTAGACTCCCGCAGCCCTCCCGTAGGTCCCCGCATTTCTCCCTTGTGTTCCAGTATGATTCCCTGTTACCGCAGCCCTCCCGTGGGTCCTTGCAACCATCCCATAAAATCCCGCAGCTCTCCCGTTGGTTCCAGCAGCTCTACCAAGGGTTGCCGCATCCTTCCCGTAGATTCTCGCAGCCCTTCCTTAGGTTCCCGCATCGCTCCCGCGTGTTCCAGTATCATTCCCATCGGTTCCCGCAGCCCTCCCGTGGGTTACCGCAGCTTTCCCGTGGGTCCCCGCAGCCATCCCATGGATTGTCGCAGCCTTCCCGTTGGTTCCAGCAGCCCTGCCGAGGGTTGCCGCATCCCTCCCGTAGATTCCCCTAGCCCTTCCTAGGGTTTCCGCAGCCCTCCCGTCGGTTTCCGCAGCTCTTCCTTGGGTTTGCGCAGCCCTCCCGCGGGTTCCCGAACCCCTCCCTTGGCTTTCCTCAGCCCTCCCTTAGCTTCCCACAGCCATCCCGAGTCTACCCACAGGCCTCCCGTGGGTTCTCGCAGCCCTTTCTATGTTCCCGCAGCCTTCCATTGTTTTCCCGCAGCCCGCCCGTGGGTTTTCGTAGTCATTCCGTGGGTTATGAATTTCATTTGTTCCAATAAATGAAGTTGTTGTTAGGTTCATCGACAAGTGACACATGCCAGCGACATTGACAACATTGACAAATGTCAACAGCGACATGTGTCCACATTGACAACTGTCACCAGTGACAAGTGTCACCATTCACAAACGTCACCGTTGACAAATGTCACCATTCATAAATGGCACCATTGACAAATGTCAACGTTGACAAATGTCACCAATGACAAATGTCACCAGTGACAAACGTCACCAGTGACAATTGTCACCAGTGACAATTGTCACCAATTAACAAACGTCACCATTGACAAACGTCACCATTGACAAACGTCACCATTGACAAATCTCAACGTTGACAAATGTCACCTGTGACAAATGTCACCAGTGAAATGTCAACATTGACACACGTCACCATTGACAAATGTCAACATTGACAAATGTCAACATAGACAAATGTCAACGTTGACAAATGTAAACGTTGACAAATGTAAACGTTGACAAATGTGAACGTTGACAAATGTGAACGTAGACAAATGTGAACGTTGACAAATGTCACCATTGACAAATGTCAACAAATGTCAGGTTACGTTAGGTTAGGGTATGGTAGTTACTGAAGTGATGCGAGAGGCATAAAAAACATTTTTGGTAATCGATATTGTAGTGGCAACGTTGATGTCACATCTGTGCACGAGCGGGTGTAAAAAGTTTAGAAAAATTATGTCACAAATGTGCACGAACGGTGGTATGCAGAAGAAGTAGTCGATTTTTATACGATTTTTTATTTTTGAAAATTCATAATTTCACTAATATTATTTCTATCACTCTGTAAATTTCCCCAGCTATTCAGCAATGTTTCACCATAGATAAAATAAATCACCAGGTCAATCGGTTGCAGAATTTCCATTCTCTGATATATCAAAATCGCCCCGTGCACATATGTGCACGAGCGGGTGGAGACGGGTTAAAGAAACCAGAAATAGTATCAAAATTATTTCATTATTACTACGGACCGTATGAAGTAGTTGAGGAAAAATTCGAAGTCCACTACGTAGTAGAATATGTAAAGGGTAAACGTACTTTTCGAGAAACAGTACATTGGGACAAAATTAAACCATATTTTTGAAAAATGTGTCTTACAAACAACGCTACTGAGCCACTATACACATTCCCAGCTTCAACCATTAAAGGGCTAGTAAGATTGGGAGCTTAGTGTGCTGACACATTTCATATGAACTCCTCTGGAAACCGGCTCAGGTCTTGTAAGTGAGCTTTGAACCTGGCACAGTGTATGACAATAATTGTAGAGGGCAATAGGCTCTTCTCTAGTGTCGAGTTGCCAAATCAAAACATTTGATTTAAATCTTGAAATAAAACCTTCATTCATAACATGTTTTGACAAAAATTGACAAAATGCAATTACTACTCTAAAATTTTGGGATTAATGAATGGATAAATAATTTATTGCGGGGCGTTTGGTAAACTAAAACAACTAGCTGCGCATCTTCAGACCCTGCAACCCCATGCAAAACTGCTACCACTTCACAATGTGCACAATGTAACACTTTTGTCGCATGGTCATTGCAAAGAAAACGAGCACAGCCAATGCAACGATTCAGAGTTTGTTTGCGATTTTTGTAACTTCCTTGGCAGAAGTGACAGCGACCTCGAGTTACATGTGGGGCTGAGACCTCACGCTTCACAAGGAAACCCATGATGGCCATGGCGGCCTTGATCCTATCTCCAAGATTCTGAACCCTAGGATGTACTACCCGCCGCTGAATTCGGGGAACAATAAGTGCTTCAGAAAGCTCAATAAGGAAGCAGCTGCACAGTGTCCCAAAAGGATTTCCAGGCTTAGTGTTGTTCGTCTTCCAAATAACGTAAGCGTTGAGAGCTGTCACATCCAACATCAGAAAAAATGTTTTCATACGACATCTGAAATCATAAACATCGAAAGATTTAAAATTACTCGAATCTAAAAATCAGTTCACAATTTCGATTTCTAGTACATATTTACAGCCAATTCAGAAACGAATGTACTAGTTTTCTTTAACACAACTCAAATTGTCAAAAAAAATCAAACAAAATTCTTGAGCAACCGATTTACTCGTAATCTAATTACTTTCGTGTTGCTCGCTGACAAGTAAACGTGCCTATCGTCTGATCAGTAGTGTCCACGGCTCCCTTTGTTCGGTTATACGCAATAATTATCTCTGGTTTTTTGAGAGGAGATTCGGCTCAAATTTCCTTAAATCATGTTGCGTTGACATCATGACGACACACCTATTCTTGTTAGAAACATATGAAGTCAAAGTGATCTTATCAAAAAAAGCAAACAATGAGTTGAGTGGTTCTCTTCCCTTTGGGTTGGACAGAAGTTTAGGGATTTCTACTCTGTGCTTCTTAACATTGCCGATCAAAGTTAACTTCTTTTTTAGAAGTTCCAAGGCCAATTGTTTTGATGTAAAAAAGTTATCCATGGTGGTGTTACGCCCGCTGCCGTTGTACCTCTCAGCAAGGCTGAGTACAACTTTTTTCCCAAGCCCCTTCTCAATTTTGTCGCCTTGCTTTCCTTAGTAGATTTGTAGGCGCAGAACGTATCCAGAGTCGCAATTTGTGATAGACCAGATTTTGAGGCCATACCTGCCGGGTTTAGATTTCATATACACCCTGAAGGCGGCTGATCCCCGAAATCGTACGAGCATCTCGATTACATAGAGGCTTCTGAAGGCTCGAAGAGAGGTTGCATGTTCTCGACGAAAGGGTCAAAGACCTCAGAGATTGCAGCCAGCTTTCCCAATGGATGACCTGTTACTTTGGCTGCTTCTCTTCGTTTTCGGTCGTCGAACCAAAGGTATCTTCGGATATCTTTGAAGCGGGCTCGCGACATTGTAGCAATAAATAATGGACGACAACATTTAGGATCCGTTGTCCATAATTTCTGTACTGGAAGTAATCTGGAATAAACAATTGAAGGAGACATTACTAGTTTGCATATTTGAAGATAACTTCATTTGTATAAAAGTCGTAAGTATATAATTTGGTAGGTAGTTGAAATTTCTTTTTAGTCAAATCTTAGTATACAAATGAGACTACTTGCCTATTTCTTTCTACTCCAGCGAGTAAAAGCAATTCGAAGAAGGCGTACAATTCTGTAATATCCAAAAGTTTCCAATCCCCAACGTTAGCATGAATCTTTTTTGCTGATGGATGCAATAGTATAAGCATTGGTGTATCCAATGATCGTTTGTACGATCTCAGGTGTAAAGATGAGCTTGAAAATGAAATCTGATTTTAGCCCTACATTATCTGCAGGAACAAGCACGGCCATTGGTAATTCCAAGATGTTCTTGGCTCTCCTACGCAAAGCGGGAGTTTCATTCAGATTCCAAATTGTTCCATCCTTTGGATTCACATAATTACAGTCATCTGAATGATGTGGTACTTCTGCAAATAATTTAGTAAAATGGGGAAATGAAATCGAGTAAGCTTAAAGATTTTCAGTTTGTTTGCAATGTGGACATGGTTAGTTACATTATATTTACAATAAAAGCAAAAAAATAAGAAATGAGTCACCTTGTGTGAAGTCATCTTCACTGTCGATTAGCGGTAACAGATAGTCTGTATCCGTATCTTCCATGGCCAAATCTTCTTTGTCCACATCGGACTCTAATTCTGACCCCGAATCTTCGTCACGATTCCGTGATGGACCAGGTTCAGGTGATCTTTTTTGTTTGGAAGCCATACTTACACTTCTTTCTCAAATATATTCTCAAAATCAACTATTTTGGTTTTACACTTTATTAATTTGGATGATGTGAATAAATGATCAAATATAAACCAAACTCAAAATGTGATATTCTAAAGCTAAATAAAATTCTCAAATCAAATGCAGGTGTTTTGATCGACTATGGCAACTAACGTCATGAATATCTGCGGATGTAACTTTTTACACTGTGACAGTAGTCGTAGCCTTTCGCTCCTCAACATGGCGATAGAAGTCACGCTTTACTATAGTATTTATTTTGTGAATTCTGCTAGGCTATTTGGCCCGGCCTGATATAAAACTGTAGCAAAGTATATTCATGAGGACTATATGGATTCCCGATAACGTATGTGAAAATTCCTTTCAGAAACTTTTATTTTAAAGAGGGACGATATTGAAATGATCTGTATCAGCCTTCAGAGGGCTGATACAGATGAGGTTGTGGCTTTTGAGACTGTAGATGTTGCCAATTTGTACTATTCCTCAAACTTAACTGGAAAGTTAAAGCTTCTAAGGATGACTTGAATGACTCGTTCACTCCTGACTCTTTTGTCTATGACTCAAATACTCATTCAATGACTCCTTTATAATGAGTTATGTTCTACTTTTTTGTTGAGATTCATACTTTTTATCAAAATTTGAAACCCGACAGTAAAAATAAGTCGCCGAATTATGACTCGGGAGTCATAAGAATGACTCAAGCATACCATGCCATTTAAATGTAACAGATACTGTTCAGAATCATACATCGAACTAGGAGTCAATAAGTGAAAAGGATTACCAATTTATGAATCATAAGTCATACGATTGACTCATATGTTGATGTGTGTAAGGGGTCGTAGAGAGCAGCTGGTACGAGTCACTTTGTAGTTGGTGACAACCAGTTACGCAGAAATTTTTCAGGAGTCATTGCTCATATTTGTTTTGGCATCACTTGGTGTATTTAAAAATACAACTCATATTACTGTGGTCCATTCGAAGTTGCATTAAATCTCTTATTCCATGAGTAGTGAGTCATCATGACTCATTGTCTTACATGAGTGTAAGTTAGGTTTTATATTTAGCTGATAATCTAAAATTCATCGCCGATTTTACTATGCAAGATGCATAACAGATTGCCAAGATAACGGTAAACCAGGATATCAATCAATCAATCAAGTTTATTTGACGTTGGCCATCGCCCTATCAATGAAATTACGCGCATAAATAAATTTAAATAAAATAAAATTATGAGTGTTAAAATTACTAAAAAAGTTTTAAAATATTTGAAATTAAAAGTGATAAATAAAATGTGAAGTTTGGATCAGTAGAAGTTCCTGTGACGTCCTTGATAAGTTGAATTGGATCCATTGGCATTCCTTGAATGTAATTCAGTATAATGTGAGATGTGCCTAGTGCATTCCCAAATAGCATGAAAAAAAGAAAGTTGTTCTTCACAGTGTTTGCATTGCTTCTCCTCAAAATATCACATGTTAAACCATTTTCCTTTATTGTAAACAGAGTTGGAGTTTAGACGAATTTGTAGGATGCATGTCGCCATCGAAGAGGAAATTTTGTTGAATAGAAATGGTTCGGCGAATTCTGAGAATTTTATTTGATGATAGTGTGGAATAGTGGAGGATTGCTGTGCGAGTTTGAAGTCAAGTTTTCTCAAGTGGTCTTCGTACCCACCGAGTAGAAATTTCTGGACAAATTTTACCTCTTTCGCTAAGCCCCTTTCATATAAACCTTGCATATCTATAGATTTCAGCCTACTTTCCAACTGCAAACACCAACTGTATTTTTCGATAGGATGTTTATAAGAGATTTTTCGAAGTTCTTTATACGCATTTAGAGGAAGATTCGAGTCGTCAGCTGACAGGAGTTTTAACCATAGAGAGATAGTAAACCTGAATGCATCAAAGCTTAATGGAAGGCAGCCTGTCTCTAAACGAACAAAATATCGGGGGGTACTGAAAGGAAGATGAAGGAGTTTCTTAAAGTATTGCTGCAGAACACTCTCTATTTCATTTGTTTATTGTGATCCCCACACCTCTGAGCCGTACAAGGTAGTTGAATTGACAATAGAATTTAAGAGACATTTCGAGGTTTGCAAGACGAGGGTTTTCATCCTGCCTAGTGTGCAAAATACAGTGCCTTGCGCGGTAATACCTTTCCCAATAGCCGATTTGGAGTGGAGGTTGAACGACCCATTCGATTGAAAAATTATGCCAAGGTACATATAGGATTTTTTAGTCTGTACTGGGATGCCTCTCCAGGAGAACTTATCTTCTTTTCTCACCCTTCCAGAACGCCGTATCTCAAGTACATTTGTTTTAGAAAAATTGACCTGGAGGCCTCGTAAGTGGAAAAAGTTAGCAGTGAGATTCATCTTCTGTTGGAGGAGATCTCGTGACTGAGCAACGAGAACTAGATCGTCCGCATAGAGAAGCAAATGTACAGATCGCGAATGAAGTCGAAAGCCGGCAAGGAGACATCTATCCAGTATATAGGAACGGAAGTTCGGCAACAGTGGTGTATTAGCATTTTGCTATCGTTGTGGCAAATTTATCCAACTGGTTTCTGCATCTATTTGATTAGCATTCGGATGTTCAGTCCACTCGTACCAAATTTGTCATAGATAAATGTGCCACAATATATCATTAAACAGTTTAAAATTCGATTTACCCCCATTGCTTTAATGGTTAGGGAAAGTACCTCTCTAGAAAAACCATTAAACTCGCCGTTTTTAAATTAATTTAAACAAAGTTTAATTTTACTCTTAGCGGAGGAACTAAATATATAAGTCAACTCGGGAATATATTAGAAGCATACAATAACACAGTATATAGCTCAATAGGGGTTTGTCCAAAAGATGTCGATATTTACAACGAAATGGACATATGAATGTATATAAGCAGTAGCTTGTACAATATGAAAAATTTAAAAGCGAAGCTCAGCTTGTACGATCGAGTAAGATTGAAAAAAGTAAAGGGGGTATTCGATAAGAGGTACAACCCATTTACTACAATTGAGCAGTTTGATGTGAGGGAAGTAGTAAATTAAATCCCTATAACCTACATGCTCAAAAACTTGAACGATGAAAATTTGTCTGGAATATTTTATAAAGATAAATTAGTCAAAGTGGAATAGATGTAAGAAGGTTCATTAGAATTGTAATGGTCACAAAATACAGACCTGGATTCTGAGATCAGTATGATGTCTTTCTTTATGACACTACCATCAAATGGTTCACACAGTTAGGGTATATTCACAATGTACGTGCGTCTGAAACACACGAAGTCTCAACGCATGCGTCAGAAGTTGTATCTCAAAAATTCAGCGTTAACCCACGCGTTATGATGCACTTGAGTTCCCAATGTAAGCACTTCTAATTTATGAGTTTTTAGGGAGCAGATTATTTTTATACTTTATTGTTGAGATCATGTTAGAATTTTGAAAGTTTTAATTCTCCCAAAGTTAAAAAAACACTCTAAAACAAAGTTCAAAATTTAAATTATTTAGAAAAATATTTTATTTTATTTTTTCAAACTAAAACTCATGAACAGAGGAAAAAATTAAGAATAATGCTACTACTTGCAGCAGCTTCCCATTCCTCAGCGAGGGTGGTTTTATTTCGACCCTAATAATGAGTTTCATTTAATGTTTCTAATTTTCAAAAACTTTATTATTCAAACTGTAATGAATTTGAATTTACCATAGAATGGTCGGTATACCATTCAGGTTAGCGTTTACTTGTGCAAGCTTTCTTAGTTGATGGTGTCGCCTGTAACAAAGTTACATCTTATATTTGAGAGCATGATTCAGCTGAGTCAATAGTTTCGGCATTTTGTGAATTTTCTGACTCAAGTTAAAGTTCAGATTCGTAAAAAAGGAAAAAAATTATTTTATTAAATTTTAATATCTACGGTGTCCTCGTCCTCTAAAATGTATTGCCAAATTAACTATTGGCAACTTTTGTAGACTTTTAGATTTACTTGGTCGGTATGTTTATAACCAGTGAGAAAAAACATGGATTGATACCATTTCCAGGTTACCATTTCGACATCGTCAAGACCATCACCGTTGTCACCTTTCTTATCCCAGCGTTTGTAAAAAGTATTCTTCAAACTTATCCATCGTTTTTTGGAAACATCAACTAAAACACAAACAATTAAATAATTAACTTTACTACAACAAAAATTCAATTATTACTTACCATTAACTTCAATTTCTCCAGATATCTCATTCCAATATTGACTTGTAACTTTTTCTTATCTAGAATGATTCTTCTGATTTTTATTGTAGATACAAGGTTGAAGAAACACAGAAGATATAAGCTTTTCCTCATACTCACTATCAACAAGCATTATTGGCTAATTGATAATATCTGAATAAAAAATAAATTTTGTCGGTAACTAATCTTTTTTTTTAAATCAAATTATTTTGAAACCCGCCATACACTTTTCATACACTTATTATCTTCACTGTAGGCAAACAGACTTTGCATCAACACATGCAGCAGAAGTTCAATTTTTTTAACTTCTGCTGCAAGACGATTTGCACCTAGAATCGCACCGAGAGAGAGAGGTGCGTCGGAGTATTCAGTACCGGTTTCCAAGGACGCACTTCTAGAGGCATGCGAATTTCGCATCATCGCATCAATCGATGCGATGATGCGTCCATTGAGAATAAGCACTTACTATCCAGATAATCGTATTGGGTATTACACTATCAAACTTCCCTACTTAGTTAACGTTAAAACTTCAAAATACAATATAGCGCTTGTAGCTGTTACATACGTAAATTCTATAAGAACGCTTACAGGGAAAGTGAATGACAATCAAATTTGTGTGACAGCTGCGAACGACCACGATAAAGCATCAGCCTTTGAAGAACTTTTTCTACTAACGTGTCACTATGCTAGTATTTCACACCTAATTCGAGTTGCAAATAGTCTACTACAAAAGGTGAGTTTGACTGGAGTTCAATTCGCGTATAATCAAGAAAGAAATCGTGTGCAATTGATATTTGACCACAAAACTAAGATATATGTTAGCGAGAAGCTTTCATATATGTTTGAGTTCAACGGACAAACTCGTTTCTTCCACACCGACAAAGTTATACACAGCGTGAAATCGAGAGTTTGGAGTTCCCACCTACCAGATTTAACAGCAGGACGGTTCCATATGTTTATCTACACTGATATCGTGGAACCATAAATAGTTAGGAGTACACAATCCTCTCTGCTGCGAGTGGTTAATATAAGAGGAACTGACAGTGAAGCTATAACAGAAGCATTTCACACACCATACTATCCATCACTATCACGGTCTACACTAGAAAGCGTTTACGTGATGATTTGCGACGAATACGGTGAGGAAATATCACTCAACCGAGTCCAAGTCACAGTTATTCTACAATTTAAGCGTAACTAGGATGTCTTGTTGATTCACGTTTAAGATTTCCAGTTTATTCACCCGTTCTCAAACGTAATAGCTGGTAATTCGCAGTGTGGAAAGACGACGTCGACATTAGCCATACTTAACAATTTGGACATACTTATATTTCCGAGAATAGACAAGGTTATATTATCATACAAGGAGTATCAGCCTAGCTATCTAAGTAAAAAAATGCTGAGTCAAGTGTTGAACTAATGAAAGGATTGGATTTATCAAAATTGATGAGTAAGCAAAATAATTTGATTATTATTGACGACCAAATAACAGAGTCGATACAGGGTAACGAAGTCAAAGAACGTTTCACTTCCGGAGTTCATCATAGTTCTATTTCAGTTTTTTTCCTTGCTCAAAATCTCTATGCGCAAGGCAAATTCGCTAGCGACATGAGGTTATGCATTCATTATTATACAATTATTAAAACCCCAACTTTCAGTTCACAAGTTCAGTACTTGGGAAGACAATTGTTTTCCGAGAATAAGAAGTTTTTGTTCGACGCTTACAAACAAGCCACACGTGAACCCTACTCATATCTTTGCGTCAGCTGCCACCCAGCTACACCTAATCAGCTAAGAGTCCAAAGTGGGATATTACCTGGTGAAAATAAATTCATTTACACCCCAAAATGATATATGTTATTGACATGAAAAGGTACTATTTTTTGTGGTGAGTATATTTTAAAAGATCTCGCTGTTGAATGTACCGGAGAAAATATTAAGCACTACTTATTTGCCACTCAAACTTCTTATTCTAAGTTGACACCAAAGAACCAGAATGTGATTTCATATTATGAAGAACATGTGAATGAAATTCCATGGAATATGGGATTCTTCTCTTGGGACCAACTCCATTATCTGATGCCCAATTTCTGTGTCGATGACAAAGTATACGTGATTGGTATTGAAAATGTTCAGTTTCTGATGACCATGGCACAATTTCATTCTAAGGTTAATGTGATTACAATTAAACTACGTGGATGTGAATCAAATCCAATATAAATCAAACAGCGTGCATCTCTCCATTTCATTCGCAACCATACCGGTGTGCACTACATAATGTTTATGGAGTCTTACAACAAATAACAGGTAGTTTGAACTGATGGATCGTATCCACCAAAATCATAGTTTTCTTAGTAAACTCCACCGCAGCAAAAGGACAAGCGGTTATTTTTAATCAGAACAGCTTCCATAGATAACATAGATGCACTGTCAGAAATTGCACTAAACACTCTACTTGGAAATATCTACATAGCTAAACATGATTCTAGTATGGTTGCTACATTTCCTACTAAACTTAAAAAGACGTGGAAGCGCATGTAGGAATACTACGCAAATACCCACAAATCATCACTTCAAGAGGGACACATAATATGGCTGTGAAAATTTATATTTTTTTTTCAAAAACTTGAAGTTCAAAGATCATTTGGTCCGCGGATTTTCCTGGCCCAGCCTGCACTTCTACCGGCTCGGCCGGGTGTTTCGCTGGATGGGCCAGAGTGCAAGATATTCATCTGTGATGATGAATTTGAGTTTTTGAATATTTTTAAAGCAAGATCCATTCCATTACTACTAGCCCGAATATAACAGTCTACAAAACAAACAATATTATTAAAAGTGATTTCACAGAAAAGCTCTAAATAAAATTTAATTTGAGTGAAAAAATACTTTCTTTAATTTAATCTTGACGTGTTCGGATGAGAAAAATTCAATGAAATAATTGGATATGAAATGACAGTAGGAATTATGTAGATTTTGTCAAATTAGGAAATACCCGCATCCGGGAATTATGAAAAAAATGCATCAAAAAGCTGAATTTGACTTTCGAAAAATTACGATTAAGTATAAAATTACATCAGGAGTTTTGTGGATTTTGCCAAATTAGGAAATACACGTCTCTGGGCATTATGAAAAATATTTGACAAAAACTAAATCTAATTGATTTGAATTGAGAAAATTAAGAATGGGTGTAAAATTATATCAATATTTTGTAAATTTTCTCAATTTATGAAATACCCGCATGCTGGCATTATGAGGAAATCGACTTAGAAATTACAATTATTCGGGTGTTGAGAAATTTTGCAATTTTCTGACATAACTAGGCATCCGTTTGGAATTTGTGGCAGCAAATTTCGACCAAGTATAGTTTCTAAACCGGTTTCCTCATAATGGCCATATGTGAGTGTTTTCTAAATTTAAAAAATTTTCAAAATCTTGACATACTTTTACACCCATTCATAATTTTGTCAATCCAAATTGTTCAACTTTAGTTACCCTCAAATATGTTTCATAATGCCCGAATGCGGGTATTTCCTTATTTGGCAAAATCTACAAAAATTCTGATATAATTTTACACCTTATCGTGATTTTTCCAAATTCTAAATAGCTCAAATTCATATTTTTAAACATATTTTTCACAACTCACACTTGGCGATTTCTAATCCAAAATTGGCCAAAATTGTAAAAAAAAGTATGGCTTTAAAAACAAATTTTTTGCTCAAGTCTATTCCTGTTACAACTATTGCTTTTTGTTTCAATTTTTAAAAAGTTTGGCCCAAAATTGAATTTGTAGCAGGGCACGGAAAAAAATTATGTACATGTAATAGCATGACGCAACTTCAAACTCCCACCTTCAGCCACCTTCAATCGATATTTTTTTCATTCTTTCTAAATTTGGATAACCTTTATCTATACTTCAATTTGTACTTGCCCAAACTTGCCCCAATTGAACTTTCAAAAAATTAAAAATAGTTTAAGTTAAGTATTAGTAATAAACCGAATTAGTAACCGCGTATTATATACACTGAAGGGCATATATTTCTATGCATGGTGAAAGTCGTTAACTAATAACCCATGCAGAAAAAATCGAGGGATACAAACCCATTATCTCATTCTCTTTACTCGAGTTACAGCCAGACATTTGCGCGCCAAAAAGACTAGCAGCTGATTTTTAACTTTTTCTTTGCTCATTCATTATCCCCATCGCGATTTTGAAACTTATTCAAAATTATCTTCTAAATCAATTAGTTAAAATTTGATGATCATCGGATAAATCATTATTCAAAACTTTAAAAACTTCAACACTTGATCACAGAGAAAAATTTTATTAGAAAAAGTTGGTCACTGAACTATTCTAAGCAACATTTGTAGAGGCTATTTCATCGCTGAAGGACACATAACATGGTTGTGAAATTTTTGTTTTGCTGCGAGGATCTAATGTGGAAATATTGGGTCCCCTTTGGTGCAATCCAACCAAGACAAAGGTCTGGAGACCGTCACCTTTTTGGTAAAGTGAGTTGTCGTCCTCTGACCCAACTTTTTCCCGCTTTCCCCCTTATTTTAATTGCTTTCTCAATTTTTCCCCATTACCCATCCGATCCTGATCCCTAATCCCGACCCTACTCAACCTCCCAAAAATACCCAATTTATCCCTAAAGTATAGTACTCAGGTGGAGAAAAAAATGAGAAGAATCGCCTTTTTTATATTAGAGCTTGGAAGATAATTTTGGTACTCAGGTCGAGGCAAAATCAGAGCAAAAAAGTAAAAAAAAATCTTCCTGGGAAGAAAAAAACATTTTCTGCTCAGGAAGAACGACCCGCTTTTTCTGCCGAGCAAAAATTTTCAAAACCTTTTTTAATTAAGAATGAACAATGACAATTTATTAATCCGAACTTTCTTTGAAATCAATTTATTTAAAAATTAGTCACATGAAACTTTTTTTTCTCAGCCTTGACGTGAGTACCCTCTATTTTACGCTTAGCTTAAAGTGCGCAAAAATGACATTTTCAGCTCAAGCTTTTTCCTACGTTTCTTCTCATCCTAGCCTGAAAATTTGTCACAATTTTTGCTCGGGTTTAATCCCCACCTGACTACTAAGCTTAATTTATTAATTAGTCCCTAATTTCCCCTTAATTACTCCCATTTCCACATTAAGACCTAATCCACCGTCCCACCGCATCAGGGAGTCTGGAGACTCCCAGGTTTGTTTATAATATTTATTTTTCATTATTCTTCAAGTTTTTTTGGTTATTTATTTGTGTCGTTGAGACTTAAGTTACAGACACAGGAGAGCTTAGCGCTCAGGCTTACTAGCCTACAATTTTTGCCTAATTCTCTACGGATCATGCCCGATTTTTCAATTTTTTCAAGTCGCCAAAATTATTTTTTGGCATCACAGCTAACCATCCATTTAGCCAAATAAAATTTTTAGGAATTCATTTAATTCTATTCATTTTTCTTGTTCTTATGGTTCCTTAGTATACTTGCCACCTGTCATTACTCTTTTTGATGTAATTAACTCCGAATTTGGACTTTAGAAACCGAATTCGGAGTTAGTAACTTGGCTTTGTTAAAGCCATCCCCGACCCAACCCGGTCAAATGCGTAATATATCCTTTGCATACTTTCCACAACCAAGTCAAAAAAATTTTCATTTGTCACCACCTCGCATCCATCATACATAGGGATCCTTCCTTTGCATCCCGCATATCAGAAAATCTTTTCACTACCATAAATACTATATTTGTTTCACTACCATAAATTTCCGATTATATTCCCTGTTACAATTAAATCCCCTAAATAAAATTTAAATACATAGAAATTAATGCCGAACAACCTGAATTGTCCGATTTCTTAAAAATTGGTTCACAAAATCATTTCAATAATTCAGATTTCATGCAAATTTCATCCAGCGCTTTTCAATTTACTCTCAAACCACCCTAAATTACCTTAAACCCCAAAAATAATTCCAAATTCCTAAAAAATTATTTCCAACCAATCAATTAATTCCTAAATTTCCTCAAACTTACCCCAAACTCACAAAAATAATTCGGCATTAAATTTTATTAATTGCTTACACTTTCTTTGAATTGATAACTTCCTAAATTACAATTCATATCCCATTCCATCTCAATTTCTTCGAAATTTTTTAAGGATAATCATTTCAAAATCCAATTTTTTTCGGCAAACCAAACCACATACGCAATGACACACCGTACCCCGATCTCCCGCGCTATTAGCCCTTTCGACCCTTTCTCCCCGCACGATGAGGAACGTGACCGAGTGGGTACAGCATACTTACTAGAGGTGTAACAAATATTCGGCATGCTGCATAATTCTGCCAAACTTGGGCGAAATCAGAATATTTGGTATTCGTCTTGTTACTTTACCATTCAGCAGAATATTTGATGACTATTCGGCTAAATAATAGATCAGTTTGAATTTCAAAATTTTTCAAAATTCGGAAATAATATTATCCTGAAATGACTAGGTGTGTCATATCATATACATCGTATGTTTAACATTTAAAAAAATCTAAAATTTGCATCTCCATGCAAAATTACATGCATGCAGTGATGGGCAACCCAAGCGCCTATCCCAACCCAACCCAACTTCAGAAATTTTTAAAGTCTCCCCAACCCAACCCAACCCAACTCCGGAATTTTTTAAAGTCTCCCCAACCCAACCCAACCCAACTTCGAAATTTTTTAGAGTCTCCCCAACCCAACCCAACCCAACTTCAGAATTTTTTAAAGACTATCCAACCCAACCCAACTTAAAGTAAGGTTTATTTAAGCCTAAGTAACAAAAGAAGTCAGGGTGAATCATATAATCATGCAGAGCAAGTGTGACACAAACATGGGACTGAAAAAAAATTTTGGCCCGAGTATTTTTAAAATTGAAAGCTCGATATGGTATAGCGTAGGGGTTATGGTAGAAGTAATAAAAACTAAAAATTTATAAAAGGAGGAGAGCAGGGGACAAGGGTCCAAAGTTTATACGTTATAGTGTTTTGTTTATACGGGGTTGTAAATAGACATGACTGTCCCTGAGTGTATGTTAACAAAAATCCTGGCGAGTATTTTTTTTTAAAGCCTGAATATATTTTATGTTGAATCAGCCATAGTGAACCGGTTAGGATTGTTTGGACGGCCCATCAATGGTGATGGGCATCGCAAGCGCCTATCCCAACCCAACCCAACTTCGAAATTTTTAAAGTCTCTCCAACCCAACCCAACCCAACTTCCGAATTTTTTAAAGTCTCCCCAACCCAACCCAACCCAACTTCTGAATTTTTTAATGTCTTCCCAACCCAACCCAACCCAACTTAAAATCTCTTTTAACGCTTCGTATCCCAACCCAATCCAACCAAATCCCAACCCAACCGGTTGGGATTGGTTGGGCTGCCCATCATTGCATGTATGTAGGGCGACGCTGCTGCAAGGTATGTTAATTTTAGTCGGATAAGTCAGAGATGTACATTTACAATTCCACTGGATTACAGCCATTTTTATAATGTCGGAAGATTGGCATTGGCATGGTATTGGAACCCATTGGCATGGTGGAAGTTATACCAATTAGTTTACACTAATTTGGTTACATTGGCAAAAAAAATATTTGTACGCTGCAAGGAAGCACTGCTTTTAGTGAGGTTATTTTTAGAAACATGGTGAAGAACTTACTTTACTTCACCATAACGTCAGTCGTCTGAAATTTACTTATTGAATTTATTTTAGGCTATTTTTGTCTATCTGTAATTAAAATTTTTGAAAAATGAAATGTCCATTCCTAACACCCAAACCAGAGACCGCAGAATTATATCCACAAACCCTACCCTTAGTAGAGCCCCTTCGGAACCGGCTATACTGTTAAGCGATACCGAACCCATTGTCTCCACAGACTACATTTCCCCAAACCCCATTGCCAGTCTTTTACGCCGAAGAAATACCCTCGTCCCAAATAAACACAACCCCGACAAAATGATACTCCTCCCGCAAAGATCAAATCGACTGTGCACAAGGTGAACCGTTTTTTTCCGAAACATGCATCCCGTTCGAAAAAAAACCCTGTCCCAACAGATCCAAAAATCCCCCGATCACGTTCACATGAATCCCTTTAAAACATATTTTTTAAACTTTTTTAAACGGGTTAAAATGTCACGATTCTTAACAAAATGCAAAATTACGAGTCGCCCAAAACAGGTTAGAAGAGGTAATATCCGAAGCCCGGATAAGAACCATTCAAATAAAATGATAGTCCCAAGATTTATTCAATTCCCACCCTAAGCCTGGCTCATACCAACCAGTACACCTTGTAGTTCGTCAGATACACTCTCATATTCCCGGACTGGCTAACAAACTCCGCCCTCGTTAGGGCGGCTACTATCAAGTAATCAAACATCCGGGTCCAAGCTACATTCGGATCCAGACCATTCCTAAAAATGCAATCTCAAAAACCATGATCGTGTCAGTCCACCAAGTGAAACCCTCCTATAGTGAAAACCATTTCTCTTTACTGCAACCCGATTAACAACCACAAGGTCCCAGCGAATTTGATCCACCGTCTGACTCAGAGCGTTTTGTCCAAGTTTTCTATTTAATTTTTAAGTTTAGTCCACTTCTTTCCCCTCCTTCCAATATTTCCTTTCAAACCACCCTACCGTCCCTTGAATCTCCCATAGGCAAGGCTTCGGAACCGGCTATCCTGTTAATGAATTCCTTAAAATTGCGATATTTTTTTGTTAATATTTTGTAGATATATACATTTCTACACCAAATATGACAATTGATAAAGTTAACGACAGTTTTCAAAAAATAAAGTATTGTTAACAAATTTTATCATAACAAAAATAACTGGTTTTTTGTCAAATAATTTCATACTTGCCAATTTCTTCACAAATCCCGACATTGAAGACATTTGAAACAGTCATACCATCCATAATTTTTAACACAAATTAATAGAGTTTCCAAAAATTGCTGCTTTTTTGTAAATATTTTTGATATTGTTACAGTTCTAGTGTCTTTTTAGTTAAAAGTCAACTGTATGATTATTTTTATAATTTATTATTAGATAATTTATGTAATCGTTGACTTACATTTGTGTTTGTTTTATTTTATTTGTGTTGTTATTAGTTATGGAAATTAGTAAGCTTAGCTTTAGTTTATTTTTATATTTTCCTGTTTTATTACTACAGGAGTGTAATAATAGTTTTTGTGCACGAGGCACGCTAAGGCTTGAAGAGTATAAATTTTTATTATTAAATAAAAGATTATTTTCGTTATCGTATTGTTGTTCCAATTGTTGGATTTATTGAATAGGGTTTTGCTTTTCTAATAAAAAGTTAATTGGTTAACGAGTTAGAGTTAGTGATCTCTGGAAATTTCGTCCAACTAAATTTAACCAAGTTGGTCGATTTAGACCAGGATCATAACAATTGGTGGAGATATAAAGTTAAAGCTTTAGATCATTTTACTTTAAATTATTTTTAATAAATCAGTTAATTGATTAATGAATTAATGTTATTGACCTCTGGGAATTTCGTCCAACTAAATTTAAGTAAGTTGGTCGATTTAAACCAGAGTCTTAACAATATATACATGTCTCCACCAAATATTACAATTGAAGAAGTTAGACAGTTTTCAGAAGAAAAAAAATATTTTTCGCACAAATTTTATCAGGAACAAGAATCAGTGCTTTTTTGTCAAATATTTTCGTACTTTTAAATTTCTTAACAAATCACGACAATGAAGATTTTGAAACAGCCATACCATAAACAATTTTTTACACAAATTTAATGACTTCTCAAAAAATTCTGTTTTTTTTTGTAATTATTTTTTTGATTCATACATTTCTCCACCAAATATGACAATTTAAGAAGTTAACGACAATTTTCAAAATGAAAATTTGTTTTTTTGCACAAATTTCATCAGGGAACAAAAATTACTGTTTTTTTATCAAGCATTTTCGTACTTTTGAATTTCTTCACAAATAATGACACTGAAGACATTTGAAACAGTATTACCATATGAAGGATTTACACGAACATCAGAAATATATGAAAAAATACATGAAGAATTTACACACACATCAGAAATACATGAAAAAATAAATGAAAGATTTACACACACACATCAGAAATATATGAAATAATACATGAAGAATTTACACACACACATCAGAAATGCATAAAAAAATACACGAAGGATTTGCACACACATCAGAAATATATAAAAACACACATGAAGTATTTACACACACATCAGAAATATATTGAGACGGAGCAGCGCCAATAATAATTATATTTATTATTATTATCATTTTTGTTAGCTTGCTGCGAGCTTAGTGGTGGCAGATTTTTCTAATTCAATTATTTGTTAGTTGTCTGTGAGCTTAGTGCTCACAGACAAGATAATTTTTATTCATTTTGGTTTGAGTTTGTGATAACTCCACAGACTCATAATTTGTATAATTTGTATTGGAAAAACGCCCACATGCAGTTCTCCAAAAGAAAGGAACTGCATGAGGACAGTTTTTGCAGTCAGTCGCGTCCTGGCCATAAGTTGGCCAAGACGTGTTTTGGTCTCTCTCTCCTGAGAGAGTTTTTATTTAAAATAAAGTTTGTCTTTTGTCTTTAGTCGTGTGTCAGTCAGTATATTTATTTTCCTGTGTTGTGTCATCGGGTCGCGTCATCGGGTCGAGTCACCAGGATCCACCAGGTTTGTGATTTGGGTGGTTTGGATTGACTGGGAAGTCGGTGGTGTAGTTTGTCTCTTGTCCTGTCAGGAGACAGGGCAGAGAGAGGACATCGTAACAAGTGGTGGAGATTTGTTGGTCAGCGCTCCTTCACATCATGTTCGCTATTGTTACAACGAAATTTTTATTTTTGGTTTTTCTGAAGATAAGTTCCTCGAGAAATCTTACTTTCTCTGAGGATAAGTTCCTCGAGAAATCTTAGTTTCTCTGAGGATTAGTTACTCGAGAAATCTTATTGGATTCGTTTCAATAAACTTTTTGGGATTAGTTCCGAAAAGTGTAGTTTTCTCTTGATCCGTTCCAGATTTATTGGATTCGTTCCAACACTTCCTACGGATTTGTTTTTCTGGAAGTTGATTTTACTGTTTTGTACCGCTAAATCGTTCAGATTTATTCTGAAAACGTGTTGGTTTTCTGGATTTGTTCCACAGTTATTGGATTTGTTCCAATAGTTGTTTCGGATTTGTTGCGAAAGTAGTGGTTTTTCTGGATTTGTTCCAGAAAAGTTGAATTTGGTGGATTTGTTCCGCCAATTTCATAAGATTTGTGCAAAAGCACTTGGATTTGTTCCAAAGAAGCTTGGTTTAGTAGATTTGTTCCACCAATTCTATAGAATTTACACAGGTCTATTGGATTTGTCCCAATAGAACCAGTGTTGGTGGATTTATTCCACGGATTTAATTGGATTTGTTCCAAAGAAACCAGTTTTGGTGGATTTATTCTACGAGTTCCATTGGATTTGTTCCAAAAAAGCTAGTTTTGGTGGATTTATTCCAAATAAGCTAGTTTTGGTGGATTTGTTCCACGAGTTTTATTGAATTTATTAAAATTTAGTGGATTTGTTTCACTAGCATTGTTGGCTATGGATTTGTTCCATTGTTGCTAATGGATTTGTTTCATTAGTATCAGTAGTATGTCTACTGAAGCAGCGCAAAATGGCGCTGGTGGGTCTGCTTCGTGGCAGATGGACCTAAAGTCACCTTTATTGTCAATTCCCAAGTTTGATGGAAAATCTGACGTAGATTGTTCTGCGGCAGATGTGACGCCTAGTTGGCAATAGCGTCAGTCGACCCTGGTGGGTTAATTTTGAATTTCCTCCATCTCATTGAGTTTGAGGTGCTGGATTGGTGGAAGTTTAGCCAGGCGAGGTTCATTGTGGACCTGAAGCCTGCTAATAGTGCCACTAGGTGTGAGGAGCTAAAAGTAGCCCTCCGTGCTTTCCATGACCATAAGTCGGCCAGGAGGGAGGCTAAAGTGGCGGCAAGTGCTGTCCATTTTGTGGACTGCGTGTCTGCTGGGGAGTATTTCTCCAAGCAAATGAGCTTCTTTGGCGTCATGGATCCGTTCATGTCTGACGCCAAACAAGTAGACAAATTGGTAAAAGGTTTGCCAATTAGTCTCAGAAACATTATGTACTGTTTCGAGCCTCTGAATGCAAATGAGTTTTTGCATAAGCTTAGGAAGATGGAATTACCGGAGAAACAGGCGCCACTCGATACGGTTTTACGTAGGCCAAGGAAGGGAGGCGAAGGACAAAGCGATCATTCATCTTCCATAGTTCTGTATAACTTGTGTAGTTTGGACAGGCGACAATCCCAAAGGGTGCGTAAGTGGCACGCATCCAAGAAAAAGTGTTCTATGTGCCGTAAGTCTGGGCATACGATACGGGTTTGTCCCAAGAATCGTTTGGAAGAGGAGCCTGGCTCTTTCAAAGCATATGGTGTGTCATTTCACACTGCCAAGCGTCATCCAGAATCCCTTTTGTTGGGAGCAAACTGGAGGATACGCCCTTCACCACTAAGTATGGGTGAGGCATGCAGTATCCACCGAATTAACATAAGTGACTCTTTAAGGCTTAGTTTATGTAACGGCCAAGGTGAGTCAGCCCCAAAACCATTGAATTCAAATGATTCAAAGGATATTTCCCTTGTCGATTGTGTAAGCGGCAGCGGAAGAGGGAACAAGGAGTACACGTGTTCTTTAGTAGAGGCTGTACTCGTTACCCCAAAGCCATTGAATACACGTGATTCAAAATGACGTCCCTCACCACTAAGTAAGGATGAAAAAGACGCAAGTAAAGCTGAGACTACAGAGAGGCTTAGTTTACGTAACGGCCAACGTGAGTTACTTTCAACCCATGTGAATCTACATGATTCAAGATGGCGTTTCTCACCATTAGGTATGAGTGAGGAAGCATCTTTGTTGAATGAGGGTTCACCGAGGCTTAGTTTAAGTAACGGCCACAGTGAGGACACCCTCGACCAAAGGAATCTATGTTTTTCAAATAAGAATCTCCCGGTCGACTCTGTATGCGATCGTGAGAGGGGAAACAGAAGGTACAAGTGCTCTTTATTAGACACTGTACGCGTTCTCCCGAGACACGCTGTGAGAGTCAAGGTGAAGACACCTGACGTCTCGTCTGGTGCTGTGATTTTGTTTCCAGCATTGCCAGATAAGGTCCTTCTACCGTGTGTGTTTGCGGTCGTTGTGGATCACGTAATAGATGTATGGGTTACAAACGTAGGGCGTCTTCCGGCAACACTGCCTAAGCACACGGAAATGGCAACCTTTGAGTTGTGTCTCGGTGGAGCTGAGTTTCCTCGTAACACGTTTAGCTACGAGGGTGGCCAGAATCTAAGTCATTTTTTGGTCGCTGAGTACGAGCAGACTTTAGAGGCAGTGGTGCAATGCCTTGAGAATACTGCTCTCACTGTAAAAGTGAGTAAGTCTGGTAAGCAAAAATTAGAGAAGGGGGAGAAAATCCTTCCCATGTGATCGTTTGGCTCACTTCCGTAGTGAAGCGACAAGTGAATCGGATTCGTCCTCGTCGAGTATGTCTGAGAGAAGAACCGAGAAGGATACCCACTTGAGTTCCTCATTAGTTGATGGAACTATCCCTAAGGGTATTGAGAATAGGTCTACTGGTGTGTCCTGTGTAGACAAATTATTGAAGTCTACTTCAATAATACAACAGTTCTAGTAGGTTGAAGATTGGTTCTTCAGATGACCATAAGTTGGTAGCACATGTAAGTCAAGTGCATGAACTGTCGTCCGACCTGTGGAAGTCGTATCCACTGAGTTCCAGTGATGAATAGGAAAGAGTGCCTGTGCGACGCTCGATTTGTCGAATGAGGCCACCTCGGCGTTTCGGTTGGTGCGAAACAGACACTTACGCTCCTTTTATGGTTTTTTTTTCAACTTTTTGTACAGAATTCTGTAAAAAAACCTAATTGGAATCAATTTATGTTTTCTGCATGTGTTGTCTAAGCGTTGTGAATACGTTGTCTAGGAGTTTCTTTCTTTAATGCTTTGTTTGAAGAATTCATTTATGGTTTCCTTTCTTTCTCTATTTGCTTATTCTTACCGTAAACAGTTGAAAGTTAAACAATTTTCACTTTTTTTTTAATACAGAAAAATTCTGTACATAAATGATTAAAGAAAGCATAAATAAATTCAAAAACGAGTGGAGCGCGTTATGACAACGCTAAGACAAAGAGTACACAACGCATGCGCAAACCATAAAACGAGCGTTAGTGTGTCGTAGAAAGTAAGTAGGTTTTCTGTGTGTCGGTAAGTGTACTTTGCTTCACAAATTTTTTAAATGTTTTCTCATTTATTCCTTTATTCTGGGTGATGTGTCTGGACCATTCTGGGTGATGTCTCTGAGTGATGTCTGGACTTCTCTCGCAACCGCTGGGTGGACCACCATTGGGCAAGGATTGAGGACAATCCTTGTTGTGAGAAGAGGGCCCTGACACGGAGCAGCGCTAATAATAATTATAATAATTATTATTATCATTTTTGTTAGCTTGCTGCGTGCTTAGTGCTCGCAGATTTTTCTAATTCAATTATTTGTTAGTTGTCTGTGAGCTTAGTGCTCACAGACAAGATAATTTTTATTCATTTTGGTTTGAGTTTGTGATAACTCCACAGACTCATAATTTGTATAATTTGTATTGGAAAAACGCCCACATGCAGTTCTCCAAAAGAAAGGAACTGCATGAGGACAGTTTTTCCAGTCAGTCGCGTCCTGGCCATAAGTTGGCCAAGACGTGTTTTGGTCTCTCTCTCTCCTGAGAGAGAGTTTTTATTTAAAATAAAGTTTGTCTTTTGTCTTTAGTCGTGTGTCAGTCAGTATATTTATTTTCCTGTGTTGTGTCATCGGGTCGCGTCATCGGGTCGAGTCACCACGATCCACCAGGTTTGTGATTTGGGTGGTTTGGATTGACTGGGAAGTCGGTGGTGTAGTTTGTCTCTTGTCCTGTCAGGAGACAGGGCAGAGAGAGGAGATCGTAAAAATATGAAAAAATACATGAAGAATTTACACACACACATCAGAAATACATAAAAAATACATGAACGATTTACACACACACATCAAAAATACATGAAAAAATTCATGAAGGATTTACACACACACATCAGAAATACATGAAAAAATATATGAAGGATTTACACACACATCAGAAATACATAAAAAATACATGAACGATTTACACACACACATCAAAAATACATGGCAAAATTCATGAAGTATTTACAAACACATATCAGAAATACATGCAAAAATACATGAAGGATTTACACACACACATCAGAAATACATGAAAAATACATGAAGGATTTACACACACACATTAGAAATACATGAAAAAATACATGAAGGATTTACACACACATCAGAAATAGATGAAAGTTTTGTACACATTCATAAATACATGAAGGGGTTCTACACATACATGCTAAATACATGGATAAATACATGACGGATTTATACACACACATGAGGAATCCATGAGGGTGATTCCTTGCGAAGAATACTTTTTTAGTGTTTCGAGTATGGGCACTTTATTTATGCAGATGCAGAACAACAGTAGAATTCCAACTACCCCTCCCCCCCAACAAGCCACTCTTATACACATTCAAAATTTCGATAGATGTAAAGTCATTCTCCAGTAAGAGCCATGGGTACCTCGTTGGGTATATTGATTTATTTTATCAAATTACCGAGATCAAAATTGGAAACATGAAAATTTATTAATTTAATGTTATGAATGCATTGCTACATACCTCCCATCAAACACGGACATATTCATTTGAAATAATTACCGCTAAGCTAATAACAAATCACTGGTAGCGGAATTACCTCTACAAAACTTGCTATTTAATAATATATTAAGCATATAAATATTTCATTTAAATTATTATCGCTAACCCGATATCAAATTACTGGGAACGAGTTACAAACCTAAAAAATTTGCTATTCTAATGATATAGATACACTTGTGCATAGCTGTCACCAAACATTCATATATTTCTTTGCAATTATTAACGCTATGCCAATATCGAATTACCGGAAGAAGAATTACAAACCTCAACAATATGCTAATCTAATGATACAATTGCATCGATAGCTGCTATGTACCAATGGATTCATATCAAAAAAATAGCTAACTTTTGAGATTTATAATTCCGCTCTCGTTAATTTGATATTGACATAGCGGTAATAATTTAGAAAATTGTTTCTTTGATTGTGGTTATGTACCTTTGCATTTATATGATTTGAATAACATATTTTTGGGGCTTGTAGTTTTGCTCTAGCTAATTCAATATTGGTGTAGCGCTCATTAATTCAAATAAATATTGTTATACTTGATGTGACCTATATACGAAAGCATATTATTGGAATAGCTATATATTGAAGTTTGAAATTCGGCTCCCGGTAATACGATTTTACAATAGCGGTATTTATTTCAAATAAATGTCTGTCTTTGATGGCAGCTATGTACCAATGCGTTTATATCATTAGAATAGCAATTTTTGAGGCTTACACTACACTGCGATACACTAAAGCATTTTGTGATGTAAAAACTAACTAACTTGAGATTATTCATTAACCATTACAGTAAGTAATAGTTTCAAGTCTTATTCCAACACATTTATATTATTACAATGCAAGTTTTGGACGGTTGCAACTCCGCTCCAGGCAATACGATATTAGCTAAGCAGTAATTATTTGAAATAAATGTTTGTGTTTATAGAAAGCTATGTAGCAATTCATTTATAACATTAAATTAATAAACTTTTGGTTTTGAATTCCACTCCAGGTAGCATGATATTTATATAGTAGGAGTCGTATTTGTAATCACCATGCTGCTAAAGAAAATCATCTATAATTTAATTAATTAATTGTTTACTAAAAATTTAATTAAATATAATCTGAAATGTTTAATGTGATTAAGCTTTTGTAAACTTGCCAGATTTTATTCCAAAATTACAAAATTACATCACAAAATCTCAAAATTCCTCTTCTCAAACTCCTTTATTATCTATTTATTTATTTACTATCTATTTATTATTTATTATTTTATAATAATTTATTATTTATTTATAAATTATCAAACTGCTTTATTAGTAAGCCAGGTACCCAAATATATAAGTTCCTGCTGAGTTACCCGAAATGGTATCCATGGCACTTACTGATTTGGACTAAGTTTGGCAAAAGTTGGTACCGTAAAATCTCTAACGTGCAGGGAAATTAAATACCCTCCAAAACCCAGACACGCGCAAGACTCACGAAAACTCAAACATGCGCCAAAACACACGTCTATACTTAGATTTGCGCCAGAAACCAAAACATGACGAAAACCAAATTATTAGTAAATATCACTGAAACCTGAAAACTCACCATAACCCCCACATACCAAGCGATACACAGTGGGCAGGGATACCCATATTTCTGTCAAAAAGTATTTCTGTAACTAAACCAGAGCATAATAAGCTTAAAATGGATAATCTCAACTAAAATTTTATATTGGTTGATAATACAGTGACTTTGCGTGAATTTTAGCAATGACATTATATTTTATAATGCTTGAAGAATATATTTTGGGATAAATACAGCAAACATTTTTGCCAACGCTGTATATAAGCTAAATTTATTAATTATTTGTTTTTCCAAGAATCATTTCAAGTACTTATGATAAAGTATAAACGTATAAATAGGATGTACAAACATCAAGCAGCATAGTTTGACTAAGAATGACTGCTAAATTCCTAAAAAATAAATACAATTATTCGTCGTCCGAAAGTTCTAACCCTTCCAAGTACTTCATAATTTGGATAACTCCACTAGCATCTTCTAAAATTTCATCAATATTAATTTCATCTTCATCAGTAATTTTTTTTAAACACTTCGGTTTGTTTACCGCGATTTATGCAACTTTAAGCAGTGTAACCATAAGTAAAGTTTCCACTACCTAATTTCGAATTATTTCCGCTTAGCTAAGGAATCAAAATTCAACCGAAACAGAAATAGAACAGTTATTAAAGAATAAACTAGAAATGCAAAATTCTGCATTAAAAAAGTAAAGGTTACAATAAATACAGCCAAAAAACTAAAGTGAAAGCAAAGAAAGTGGCCATACTTATAATTCTGATATTATCGATTTATTAATAGTTAATTATAATATGTTCAAAATATTTAAAGATTCCTAGTAACAATCTGGAAATTATTACTATTAAAACCACTGGAAACTAATTATGACCACAAAATTTTTTCGTGCCTATATGACCGATAATATGACCCTTACAAAAGTTGTTAAACTTGTTCAACCGAGTAACTTTTCCTTGTGACAATTTTTTTTGTGATGACCACTTGAGGTCAGAGGGCAAGGTCAGACCATGGCCTGGAAAACCTAACACTTCGCAACCGACGTAGCAATGATGTTCATCAGACATGATGAAACTTTCCTGCAATATATGCCTGTAAATCATTTTCAGACATTTGTTGCTCCCCAACGTGCATACATAGAAAACGGAAGTCCCACACTTGTAGGTAGGCATTATCCGCTCTTAAACATAGTTCGCGTGAAAATTAACGACAACACTTTGGAAAGAAGTTGGCAAGAATTAAAAAAATTTCCTCGTACCTGCCGATCCGTAGAAATTGTTCTTGGTTATATTGGTGAATATTTATACCGATTTAACATTATGAATGAAATTCCAGATACTAAACGCAACCAGGGCGAGAGATTTCTGAAATTTCTACAGGATTTGCGAAGGGTATATAGCGGTTTGAACCGTACAAAAAAAACAGTTCCCGATTGCGAATGCCTTGACTGCGCCAAATAACCTCGTAATATCCAACCTCCATGATTTGCATAATTCACTGCTAAACTATTCTAGTCAATCCAAGTTTAAATTAAAAATTCTAGTTAATAAAGTTTTGAATCTTTAGGCATCCCGGTATAAAAAACTTTAAATTAAAAATTCTAGTCAATAAAGTTTTGAATCTTTAGGCATCCCGGTATAAATGGCTTTAAATTAAAAATTCTAGTCAATACAGTTTTAAAACAATAGGCATCTCAGGTATAGTTTAGCTTTAAATTAAAAATTCTAGTCAAGTTTTAAAACTTTAAGCATCCCGTTATAAAAATCTTTAAATTAAAAATTCTAGTCAATAAAGTTTTAAAACTTTAGTCATCCCCGTGGTTAAAGCTTTAAGTGTAAAAATTTTTAGGTATAAAAATATATTTGTATTTAGCCTATGATTTATTTCCTAATGTAATACTTATGACAATCCGGCAAGTTCTTTTATAGATCTCCAAAGAAACCCAAGTTCGCCATCCTCCCAGGGTTCTTCCTTATTGCAAATAAGCAAATTTGGCAATGACTTTCTTAGGTGATAAGATCCAAATATTAAGCAGCTTCTACAGTTACTTTCTGTGTTCATAAATGAGTTGAACTTTAATCAGTTAAATGTCTGAGTGAAGTAAGATTAAAAAACCATAATCGTTCAAGTAGTTTGACATCCTGAGCAACTTTTTCAAGGGTATTTTTGTCGCTTACGGGGGACTTGGGGTTGACCTTGCCCTCTGAACTCAAGGGGTCATCACAAAAAAAAAAGTCATATGGAAAACCTACTCAGTTGAACATGTTTAACAACTTTTGTATACGTCATTTTGTCGCTTTGGGGGACATGGGATTTGACCTTGACCTCTGACCTCAAGGGGTCATCACAGAAAAAAAAGTCATATGGGAAACCTACTCAGTTGAACATGTTTAACAACTTTTGTATACGTCATTTTGTCGCTTACGGGGGATATGGGATTTGACCTTGCCGTCTGACCTCAAGGGGTCATCACGGAAAATAATGTCACAGAGAAAAGTAACTAAGTTTAACATGCTGAACAACTTTTGTATAGGTCATTTCATCGATTAAGGGATACCAGGGGTTTGACCTTGACCTATGACCTCAAAGGGTCAAAACAGATAATAATATCACAGAAAAAAGTTACTCAGTTTAACATGCTGAACAACTTTTGTATGTGTCATTTTATTGATTAATGGAAACCAGAGGTTTGACCTTGACCTATGACCTCAAAGGGTCATCATGGAAAAAATTCTCACAGGAGAAAGTTACTTAGTTTAATATGCTGAACAACTTTTACATTTGTCATTTCATCGCTTACGGGAGACCCCCGGGGTCTGTCCTTGCGATCTGACCTCAAGGTGTCATCACAGAAAAAATTGTCAGATGAAAAAGTTACTCGGTTGAACAAGTTTAACAACTTTTGTAAGGGTCATATTATCAGTCATATAGGGCATGAAAAAATTTTGTGTACTTTGACAATTTTTTTCTACATAACCTTATGGATAAAAACTTAAATTTCGAGATGGTGAATACAACGTTAACAAACTTAGAAAATTTTCGTGGCCACCGTATCGCCGAATCCAACCCTTCCACTTTGGACATTTAACTCTCTTTATTTTTGATTTGAGTTGAGTTGAGATAATTTATTATCGTGTCAATCATTTTTAGTACAGAATGGTAATATACTACGACACGCCCACTTTGTGGGCCTAATTAAATTTATAAACTTAAATAAAATAACTTAATTACTAGCAGTTAAAACACTAATTTTGTCAAGTTGAGTTATTATTATTTATTATTTATTATTTTTCAATTATTTTTGATGTTTGGTTATATTTACGCCACCGTATACTAAAGTATCAATTTCCAAGCTCTATAAAGAACGTACTTGTGATGTGTTCCCTTTGTTTTTGGGTTAAGATTAGTCTGTAAATATCAGTTTTCTTGTCAATTTTACCCAACAACGTGCACAAGTTTTAAATTCTGCTAACTTCTTATTTTCAATTTCAGAATTCTGTACTATAAACTTATTCCAGATGTTTATAGTTCTGTCGACGAATGACTTTTTATACAGTTCTGTTTTTTAGTATGAACAATTAAAGTACCTTTATTTTTTGTTTCTTTTTGATAATGTTTGAATTTAAAATTATTGCTTAATGGTTTAACTTCGTTTTGAGAACTGATTGTGTTGTTTTAAAAGTATTAACGAGGGAAGTGAGTGTCAATCTTTCTTCCAGGATCATAATATTACAAATATAAAGTTTAAAATAATCAACTTCTTGAAAATTTGATTTAAGAGATCTGTTAACTCTATCTGAGTTGATTATTAACCTTGAATAAAAATGTTTTTTGTTTGTAAATGGAAAGAAAAAAGAAAGAAGACATCGATTTACAGTAAACCTCGGATAAGCAGAATTTCAAGGGACCGGAAAATATGGTTCGTGGTAACCGAGGTTCGGCTTAAGCGTAAGCCGAACATACAACTTGGGGAATAATTTGTTCGTCTTAGCCGAGGTAGTTTTAATTTACCATTGGTTTATAATAGTAAGTTGTTGTGGAGACTAAAAATGACTAAAAATATATCATTGGTTCATTTTCTGTCAAATTTCAATGTTTGAAAAGTCATCCAAAAGAAGTTATTCGTTAAACTTTGTAAGAAAAAAGGTGAAGATTCTTTAAAAATTGATCAATTAATTGGTGTTCGTGTTAACCGAGGTAAAAAAGCATGCGACTTACGGACTGGAACCACGGAAAGGCGTTCGTGGTAGCCGAGAGTTCGGCTTAACCGAGTTCGGCTTAGCCGTTCCATTTATCCACAAATTTCCTATCTCAGGGCGCGGACCGGACCAAGTGGTTCGTGGTAATCGAGGGTCCGTGGTAACCGAGGTCGGCTTATCCGAGGTTTACTGTACTTTGTTTTGAAGTTCTTTGATTTTTAAAGGAGATTCAGCCCAAACTGTGTAACAAAAGTTAATATGCGAGAGGATATTAGCATTAATTAAAATTTTAAACATATGTATGGTAAGGGATCATTTTATAAGATTAGTGTACATTGTAAACAGTAGGGGTCCAAGAATAGATCTTTGGGGTAATCCTGCATTAACTCGTCAATCGAAAAAATCACGAAAATTTTAACTTTTTGCACTACTTCATTTGTAGCTTAAGTAATAAGAGGAACTCCGAGTATAGATTGCCACGAAGATCTACAGTGGACCTCGCCTATAACGACGATTTAGGAACCAGGAAATTTGGTTCATAACACCCGATGTTTATTATAGCCGAATAATGAACAAATATAAAATTTAAAGTTATGTTCATGACATTCGATGTTTTGACTTTTCTTAGTTCAATTATTTTCTTTTTTTAGATACTGCAGCCTCACAATCCAAATAAACCAAGAACTTACTTGAACAGAAAAAAATGTAGATAAAGCTGTGTGGAATATCTTCAGAGTTCTGCAATGATTTACTCACAGTGGATAAAGAATAGTAGATAATTAAAATTTGACAAGTCTTATTTTGTCCGCTGCGCCACGGAATAATAGGAAAAACGTTGGTGCAGTGATTCAAATCTTCAATTCTGCATTTATTCACAACGCATTTTATTAAATTGGCATAACTTTTTCAACATAATAAGGTCTGGTTCATCTCTCACGATGGTGAAATGAAGGGCTAGACCGCAAGATATGGTTCATTACACCCGAGTGTTCATTTAACCGAGGTTTTTAATATTAATTTCGCTATCTCTAAGGAGGGACCGGCGGTTCAGGTTTATTATAACCGTGGTTCCATTACACCCGTTGTCATTATAGGCGACGTCCACTGTATTTGCATGCTATTTAATAATGTTTTCACTTTGGAGATTTAACCCTCCTTAATCCAAATCCTAGTTAGGTAAAGTGGAAAAAATCATGAAAAGTTGTACTTTTTTCACTATTTTCTGTGTAGCTTAGGTATTAATGACAATGTGAACCCAACAAATTTTTCAGTAAAAAATTTTCCAACTAAATTTTGAAGCACATTAAATATCGCTCCATTTCTTTTAAAAATAATTATAAAAATGTGCATGCGTTCTTTATTTACAAAAACATCGAATAAATTAACCTAATCCAAATTGAGAAAAAATAAGTAAGAATATTGCGTTCAAAAAGCTGCTCTCAAATGAATACACGATAGTACCATTATTTAAAAATACAAACCTTTTACACAAACGCATTCGAGTATTCAAATTTTGTTCGGATATGGTTCCATATTCTTTTTCTCTTAGGTCATCCTTACTTAATAAAGGTTAGATAGAAGTTTATTTCCATTTCAAGTTCACAAGGAGGATAAGGATAGGACGTTCATTTTCACTAACGTACGCAATTTGATTTCTTGAAAATCTCGATATGAAAACCTGGACATGTTAACAAATACTGAAATGCTTTGATAACCAATCATCATTCTTATTAGTTCATTTACCAATCGCTGAATGGTAAAAAAGCTAAATGTAGCATCACTGATTTATCAAAGATCTCATTATCCGTCAACCTTGTCTCACAAAAAAAAACTTACAGCATTTCTCACAAATAGCTGTGACAAGATTCGAGTAATGTCCCTAAATAAAATAAAAAAAGCGTCCAGACAAGACAACGCAGAAGAAAGAAGAGAAAAAGAAGTTGATACATCGAAGAGATATTTTCTCCGCCGCCGTAATCAAGGTTCAAAAATGACTTAAGTCACCGCTAAGACAAGCGGAAGGTGAAGGTTTATAGGATTGCTTTGAACTTATACAGCCTCAGTTAAACGGTGGTGGTCAGTGCTTCCATTATATGCGTAGTCCGCTTTGTTGTGCATAATGAGTCTGTTATTGACGAAATAGAAAGAATCAGACTTCGTCTCGAATGGTGTGTTGATCATATCTTCCACTGAAAAACACGACAAAATATTTATTACTATTACGCCTCATAAAACTTTTGGTTGGAAAATACCTAAAGCCGGTGAAAGGGCAGGGAATTCATAAATATGTTCACATGTATTTCTGCTATGTGGAATACAGAATCCAAACTCAAAGTCAAATGACTTCAAGATTTGATCACGAAAGAAATGTCGCTCAATCATCCGAAAATTGTCGACTGGCATAGCCCCCACTGTGAATTCCACGCTGAAAAATTATACACATATGGATTGTGAAAAAATAAAGATCCCATCTTTATATTCTTGGTCTCATTAACAACCCGTGTCACCCAGGATTACAATTCGAAATGTTCTTCTCCTAATACGAATAAGAGTGTAAACTAGAATTACAAAATACTCACGTAGCTCCAATTACTCTAAGCTTCAAGAACTGTGGCGTAAATTGGTATCGCACAAATCGGCCAGCGTTAGTACTATTACTTGCACTATCCTCTTCTTTCTCAAAATTGTCTATTTGCAAACAATAATTAAGACTGAATCACATGGAGAAGAGGTCAGCAAGAGGAATAGCTCACCTGCAGCCGCTTTAGCAATTTCGAACAATACAGTATTCGTTTCCATATCCCTTATTTTAAATCGAGTAAAGTCGATTTGGTAAACGTTTGCTTCTGGTTTACAAATATACCCTGGAAATAAAATCAGTAAAATAAATCACAAGTTGTAATACCTTAACTAATTTACCGATGTCAAACTCACTGCGTCCAGAGAAGCACGTTACTACCCCTAATCCTAACGATCAACTCACCTCGAAACGATACCGAAAGTGAATGCACAGTAGAAGCTCAAACAAAAATTATAGGCATTGAGTGCAGAAAGCTTTAACTTTATTCCTTACGTGTTCGGATAGAAAGAATTATGATAGTGTAGTTGTCACTGAAACCTGGGACTGAAAAAAAATTCTGGTTCGACATGTTCTGAACTTCAAATTTTGAGACCCTCCAGTACCTAAAGGGCAAGTGAAGAGTAAGAAAATATAATTAAAAAAATTCCAGAATGATGGGGGGCAGGGGGGCAAGGGTCGAAAGTTGGGAAAATGGGGTTCAAAACCCCTCGTCTACTTCTTTCATTCATTGACCGATTTTGATGAAATTTTATATGAGTATACCTAATCGCATTCCCCAGGTGCGATAATTTTTAGTTTTTCAAATTTTTAATTTTTTGAATTTTTATTAAATTTTGAAAAAGATGAATTTTCAAAAAAAAAAAGATTTTGATAGTGTGAGGTATTGTTCGACTCCTACTACGCTTGGGAGCATTACTGAACTCATAAAACCATGTTTAAAGCATAAATTAAAAAATTAAAATAAATAAAATAATAATTTTTTCGAATGATTTATTACCTTAACCTTAGAATTTTCGCATAACTCTGCGCCATTTGCTCTGCGATGGATCTAATGAGCCGAAAATTTGTAATTAAATAATTAAAACTAATTCCAAGGTGCCATATTTTTTAGTTTTTCAAAATTTGAATTTTTTGAATTTTTATTAAATATTAAAAAAATTGCTTTTACAGAAAAAAAAATTTTTTTTTTGATCGTGTTGGGTATTATTCTACTCTCGCTACTTTTGGGAGCATTAGTGAACGCAAAACACCATGTTTAAAGCAAAAATAAAATAAAAATGAAAAATTTTTTATTTTTTTTCGAATGCTTTATTACCTTGACCTAAGAATTTTCGCATAACTCTGCGCCATTTGCTCTGCTATGGACCTAATGAGCCGAAAATTTGTAATTAAATAATTAAAACAAATTCCAAGGTGCCATATTTTTTAGTTTTTCAAAATTTGAATTTTTTGAATTTTTATTAAATTATGAAAAAGATGATTTTCCAACAAAAAAAAAACATTATGATAATGTTGGGTATTGTTCGACTCGTACCATTCTCGGGAGCATCACTAAACGCATCAAACCATGTTTTTAGAAAACATAAAGAAAGTTTATTTTTTTAAAACATTATTTTAGCACGTCTGATATCAGCCTCGGTTCTAGAGGGTTAAAAAATGGTATTTGCGTTACTTTGAGATTTGCCGCATTCCTCTTTGTCATTTA
The DNA here is from genome assembly GCA_002738285.1 of Holacanthella duospinosa. Classification (NCBI taxonomy): domain Eukaryota; kingdom Metazoa; phylum Arthropoda; class Collembola; order Poduromorpha; family Neanuridae; genus Holacanthella; species Holacanthella duospinosa. Next base: position 86,054 of record NIPM01000150.1, on the reverse strand, counting down.
TTATAGAATGGACCGAATGAGCCGAAAATTTGTATTTGAAGAGTTAGAACTACTTACCAAGTGCCATATCTTTTACATTTCCAAAATGTTGCGTTTTAGAATTTTTATTCAATTTTATAATTTTTTTTTAAATGAACACTTGCACCATGTGGGGTCTTATTCGACTCGTAATGCTCTTGCGATTTTTCCGAAAATACGTTTGTTCTACCTAATGCTGTGCAAAGCAGCAGATGGACGAATGAACAATGTACTATCCATCTACAATGTACATATCCATTTTATCTAACAAGCTACAACATGGAAACTGGGCGGTATCAATCAAAGGCTTATGTAGTTATAAGTGATACACTGAGTCACAATGCTGACACCATTGCTTGTTTAATTCGCAAATTTATAAATACTGTACAGGAAGACTTCAATATAGGAAATATTTATTTTGTTTCCGATGGATAACTTTAAGAACATGGTTAACCTGCTACATATGAGAAGAGACTACGGCATCTACCCTCAGTGGCACTTTACTCCAACAGCGCATGGAAAAGGCGAATGTGATGCCGTTGGAGCTGTGCTTCAATCAACAGCCCGACGAATTAGCTCTACAACTGTAATACGGAAGTCTATGGACCTATACAATGTTGCACTGGTAAAACTTGTATCACAGACAATAGACTTCATACACATCAGTATGCAAGAAATCACCGCTAATTCAATGGATATGAACCTTGCTGCAAGATACGCTAACGCTAAAACGATTCCTGGCACTAGAACGTATCATGCATTCATTCCCGATGACGAAGACGAGAACGCAATACGGCTGAAGAAATTCTCATCATCGGAAAATTACACAACACATAATCTCATGGAAGTCTTGCAGGATCGTTGGGCAATACAGTATCAGACTACCTAACAATTCAGGAAATAACAACTTAAAAAATTTTTTGGTTATAGGTAGAACATATAGATTTTCCAGAGACGCTTGGATTCTCATAAATCAAATTTTAACTAACGAGTAAAGCTTAGTTTTACCAAAATGTATAAGAAACTTATCGTAGTAGCATCAAAACAATAATGTGACTTCATACGTTCAGTGCTGCTCACAAAGGTATTAGGAATCCGTTCAATCCCAATCATGATTATAACGATATTTCAATAACACATTTGGCAAATTTAATGACAATTCTAAATCCCAAATTTTGGAAATGTAAAAGATATGGCACTTGGTAAGTAGTTCTAACTCTTCAAATACAAATTTTCGGCTCATTCGGTCCATTCTATAATAAATGACAAAGAGGAATGCGGCAAATCTCAAAGTAACGCAAATACCATTTTTTAACCCTCTAGAACCGAGGCTGATATCAGACGTGCTAAAATAATGTTTTAAAAAAATAAACTTTCTTTATGTTTTCTAAAAACATGGTTTGATGCGTTGAGTGATGCTCCCGAGAATGGTACGAGTTGAACAATACCCAACATTATCATAATGTTTTTTTTTTGTTGGAAAATCATCTTTTTCATAATTTAATAAAAATTCAAAAAATTCAAATTTTGAAAAACTAAAAAATATGGCACCTTGGAATTTGTTTTAATTATTTAATTACAAATTTTCGGCTCATTAGGTCCATAGCAGAGCAAATGGCGCAGAGTTATGCGAAAATTCTTAGGTCAAGGTAATAAAGCATTCGAAAAAAAATAAAAAATTTTTCATTTTTATTTTATTTTTGCTTTAAACATGGTGTTTTGCGTTCACTAATGCTCCCAAAAGTAGCGAGAGTAGAATAATACCCAACACGATCAAAAAAAAAATTTTTTTTTCTGTAAAAGCAATTTTTTTAATATTTAATAAAAATTCAAAAAATTCAAATTTTGAAAAACTAAAAAATATGGCACCTTGGAATTAGTTTTAATTATTTAATTACAAATTTTCGGCTTATTAGATCCATCGCAGAGCAAATGGCGCAGAGTTATGCGAAAATTCTAAGGTTAAGGTAATAAATCATTCGAAAAAATTATTATTTTATTTATTTTAATTTTTTAATTTATGCTTTAAACATGGTTTTATGAGTTCAGTAATGCTCCCAAGCGTAGTAGGAGTCGAACAATACCTCACACTATCAAAATCTTTTTTTTTTTGAAAATTCATCTTTTTCAAAATTTAATAAAAATTCAAAAAATTAAAAATTTGAAAAACTAAAAATTATCGCACCTGGGGAATGCGATTAGGTATACTCATATAAAATTTCATCAAAATCGGTCAATGAATGAAAGAAGTAGACGAGGGGTTTTGAACCCCATTTTCCCAACTTTCGACCCTTGCCCCCCTGCCCCCCATCATTCTGGAATTTTTTTAATTATATTTTCTTACTCTTCACTTGCCCTTTAGGTACTGGAGGGTCTCAAAATTTGAAGTTCAGAACATGTCGAACCAGAATTATTTTTCAGTCCCAGGTTTCAGTGACAACTACACATAATTAATTAATTGGATATGAAATAACCTTAGAAATTATGTATATTTTGCCAATTTAGGAAGTACCCAAGGTTGCTTGACGATAAAGAACTAAAGAAACACTTACAGATATAGGAGTCAGAATTTTTTTTATTAGTTTCGTTATTATTTTGCTGTGATTTTCATTTTCACATAATTTTTTTAATTCTCATTTTTTTCCACTTAATTCTTAATAAAAGGATTCACTTGGATTCCAGTCTACCGTTTCTCCAACAAATTGCTTCCAGGGAGACTTATTTGGCATGCCTAAATCACATAATTATACTAATTGAAACTATGAAAGAAGATTATATAAATTATAATTACAGGGATACAACGAGAATAACATATTCAAAATCACAAATTATTGATGGAAGCAGTGATGGGCAGCCCAACCAATCCAAACCGGTTGGGTTGGGTTGGAATACGAAGCGTTGAAAGAGATTTTAAGTTGGGTTGGGTTGGGTTGGGAAGACTTTAAAAAATTCGAAAGTTGGGTTGGGTTGGGTTGGGGAGACTTTAAAAAATTCGGAAGTTGGGTTGGGTTGGGTTGGGGAGACTTTAAAAATTTCGAAGTTGGGTTGGGTTGGGATAGGCGCTTGCGATGCCCATCACAATTGATGGGCCGTCCAAACAATCCTAACCGGTTCACCATGGCTGATTCAACATAAAATATATTCAGCCTTTAAAAAAAAATACTCGCCAGGATTTTTGTTACATTGAGTCAGGGACAGTCATGTCTATTTACAGCCCCGTATAAACAAAAAACTATAACGTATAAACTTTGGACCCTTGTCCCCTGCTCCCCTCCTTTCATAAATTTTTAGTTTTTATTACTCCTACCATAACCCCTTACGCTATACCATATCGAGCTTTCAATTTTAAAAATACTCGGGCCAAAATTTTTTTTCAGTCCCAGGTTTGTCACACTTGCTCTGCATGATTATATGATGCACCCTGACTGCTTTTGTTACTTAGCCTTAAATAAACCTTACTTTAAGTTGGGTTGGGTTGGGGAGACTTTAAAAAATTCTGAAGTTGGGTTGGGTTGGGTTGGGGAGACTAAAAAATTTCGAAGTTGGGTTGGGTTGGGTTGGGGAGACTTTAAAAATTTCTGAAGTTGGGTTGGGTGGGATAGGCGCTTGGGTTGCCCATCACTGGATGGAAGTGATTTTTCAACTAAAACTCTAACTTAGACTTCCAAATTCCACTTCCTCCAAACAAACACGTCAACAAACTGTTTGGTTTCTCTATCTTAATGCAAAGCAGTGCAAAGGATGAATCAGAGAGGCAGACAGAGAGGTGAGCAGGTTCTCTGTTGAGTGAGGTGTACTAGTAAGATGCAAAGGGACTACTATACCTCATTGCACTCATTCTCTCAACTCTCTGCTGCTGTTGTTTAAATACAGACCGTTAGGTTGCGAATAAGGTACTTTTTAAATCAGTTTTCTTCCGTTTAATACGTTGTTAAAATTTTACACAACCAATGACATTTTAATTCATCACCACCCCATAGCTGGGCACATCATAAATAAGCCAATTAATTAAATTGAATTCCTAGCGTTTCATGACTCGCAGCCAGATTCAGTCACTGAATCTGGGAGCCCTGACTGACTCGAAACTTTGGAAGGTGACTCCTCGAGTCATGATTCTGACTCGTTGATTTTGATTTTTGGAAGTAGACTGAGTAAGTCACTCTGACTCCAGAGTGACGTAATACAAAATGTAGAAGATTGTTTAGGATAATCTGAAATTAAATAGAACTTTAGTGGCGAAAGTACGTCAGAAAGAACATTTTTATTTGCCTATTGGAAAAGAGTCATGAATCACAAGTCAAGTAGTCAACTCCTAGAGTCATGGTTCTAACTCCCAACGGCAAACAAAAAAATTGTTTTCAAAAAGCTAAAAATTAATTGACCTTCATGAATTCTGAGCACGGGGTTGAGTTTTATTGTATTCTCAAACCAAAAATTAGCCCTTACCACTCATTTCGCCTCAAATGAGCAAGAGAAAGTGCATTGTAATTTCGGAGTACTGAGATTAGAGAGAGCTAATTCATTTTTGGTTGAGAGTAAAGCAGAAAAACACATGGATTATAATAGTTGCGAGGGATGCGTACAGCGGGAAGACCAACTCTGCGCTTAAGAGAATATAAAGTGTGGCGTGGTGGATTGACTCCGCGCCGGACAATTCCCGCTGGAAGTTGATTCAAAAAGTACTTTATTCGTAACCTAACAGGCTGTAACTAATTTTTGCAAAGGTATGTTTTCCCCAACGCTAAATTCATTTCCTCCAACTTTTGTATTTCGCCCTAATTTATTTGCCGTCTCAAATTTTTGTAGTGAAAGCGACTTTCTACCGCCCGGAATAAAGCGGTCGGCCCTATACAGGGCCCGCCAAAAGTCGTTTTCACCATAAAAAAAAAAATTGACTGTAAATAAATAGCGCGATTTCCAAAAGTTGGAGAGAATGAAGTTAACGTGTGTCCGAAAGAATATAACTTTAGCAAAAAATTCGTGGTTAGCTGAGAGTGAAAAAACCAAATCGAGGAATGCCTCTGACATCTATTTCATCTCAATCAACAGCGAACCTGCCGACCCCTCTCTCTGCCTCTCTGCTTTGCTCCATTGGTTTGCATTAACCTAATTCGAATCAACGCAGATATTTTATATTCATAAAATTAACTTCACTTCCATTATTTGCTATCGTTTGGAATTTAAGTCCCGTTCGCTTTTTGAATCCCCTTATTTCCCTCTACTTGAGGTTTATTCATGTTTAGAAGACACCCGCGGTTACCAGTTCATAGTTGGGCAAATTACGTAAAAGGGTTTGGGAGAATGGGAAAATCAGGACAGTTTTATTAGTGTTCTCCTTGACTCTCAATTTGGCATGAGTCAGAGTCACTGACTTTGGGAGTCATGACTCTGACTCCTGGATTTTCGGGAGTCGACTTTCGACTCCGAAGTCACATGGTTACACGAATAAAACAACATGGAAAATTGGATAGGACAATCTAAAATTATAATTTTTTATTCATTTAATAGTGAAAGTGGATGAGCAAAAATCAGAAAAAACGAGTCGATATGCTCATTTGCGCATGTTGGAAAAGAGTCATGACTCCCAAATCTGGGAATCAACTTGGGTAATGAACATACTACAAATGCTTTCTTAAATCTTGCTGACGAACTAAGGCAAATAAATGGCTCGGGTTTTGTTGATCGCATCGCAAGGTTAGCAGAATTTCATGACAATTAAAAAAAAAAAAAATTTTTTTTTAACGATTTTCAGGTATTAGAAAAATAAATTCTTACAAAATTATTTTCAAGATTTCAAAATATTTTAAGATTTTAAAAATTTTTCGGGTTTTAGAAAAAAAAAACATTTTTAACATTATTTTCCAAACAATTCTTCTAATTCCATTTAGAGAAATAACTAATTTCAAGATGGTTAGGAGGGAACAAAAATTGGACGGGAGCCCAACTATGATAAAGCACTTGTTTGGCGGGAGTGCGAATAGGAGTGTCAGGTGGGGTTTACAGTAACAATTAGTGTTGCTGCGATGCATCGGCAAGCCGATGAATCGGCCGCCGATTCAGCTAGTTTGACGAATCGGCCTTGCATCGGCAACACCGATGCAATGGACAGTCGAATCCAGGGGGTGGCGGTACAACATAGAGATGGTTTTGAGAATAAAATTGTCTGGGAGTGACGTCACTGTTATGCAGTTCGAAATCCCTAACATTTCTCCTCGTGCATTTTCATGACTTTTCATGCAACATTTGTAGAATAGCTCCTCTATGGAATTCGAGTAAGTGATACGTTAATCGATTGGAAATTTATCGTAGATACGAATTTGACATCCATTGTTGGCGGTCAAGACAAATTTTGCAAAAATTTTGCAAATTTGTGCCAAAGAAAAATTTTTTTTAGGATGACTTTTCCCAAGGCTGCTATAAGGAATTAATCTAAACTGGCTATGATAAGGTTAGCCAATTACTCAATTTTTTTTTCAAAATTAATTTTTTGAGCTCTGATTTCCTGCAGGTTACCGAAATTTCTATATTACAATAGTTGACAAGATAATTAAAAAAAAGACACTAATTTATGGTTTTACTTATAAAAAAAAATTTTTTTTAATATTTTGTTTTTTTCTCAATTTTTGAGTTTGTAGTAAATTCCTAAGCAACTATAGAAAGCGAAAAAATTTATTGTTTATTTGACCTAGTTGATTGTTATTTCTTCAAAAAATTAACTTTGAAAAAAATAATTATCATAGCCAGTTTAGATTAATACCTTATTGCAACCTTGAGGTAATTCATCCTAAAAAAAAATTTTCTTTGGCACAAATTTGCAAAAATTTTGCAAAATTTGACCTGACCGCCAACAATGAATGTCAAATTCGTAATCTACAATAAATTTCCAGTCGATTAACGTATCACTTACTCGAATTCCATAGAGGAGCTATTCTACAAATGTTCTATGAAAAGTTATTAAAATGCACGAGGAGAAATGTTGGGAGTTCAAAGTGCATAACAGTGACGTCACTCCCAGACAATTTTTTCTCAAAACCATCTCTATGTTGTACCGCCACCCCCTGAGTCGAATCGGCTGCATCGGCCGATTCATTCTGAATTGTATACTTGAGTGAAATAATCCCAAATCGGACTCTTTCTTTTTGGGATATGTGCTACGAAATAATTCAAATAATTGAGCAAGTACAACGTGGAAACAAAACACAATTAGAATATTATTTATAAAAAATTTAGTTTATATACAGTGAGTCCATTTGAAACCTCCCAGTTTTGAAGTTTGTTATTTTCAAAAAATAACAATTCCGCAGTCACTACAGTGAAATTCGGCGATCATTTATTGAAAATATATGATTACAAATCAAACAGGAATGAGAAAGAAATCAGAATTTACAGAGTTCACTGACCGATAACAACTGTTGGGATGTAATTTTTCTCACAAAACAACACAAACATTGAAATCGGCATGGTTTCAATTTTTCGTTTATGAGAGGTTTCAAATGGACTCACTGTATACTTACACCTGGCTATGGCTGGTTTTTTTCTGTATTTGCGATCACTACAATTTCGTCATGCGATTGGTTAATTTTACCAAATTCTTTTAGATTAGCCTAACTTATATTACAAATGAAACCGAAATTCACAATGTTTTGTGACCAGGACGTTATTTAGTCGACAAAACATTGCTTTTTGTGACAAAACAGTTTGGTGTCAACGCATGCGGCAGAATCGGCTGCATAGGCTGATGCATCGCCGATTCGAAATGACACTGAATCGGCGCATCGGCCGATGAGGGTTTTTGCCTGCATCGGGGCAACACTAGTAACAATTCGAAATATTTTAGTAAAAACAAGTCAACGGGACTTAAATTCCAAACTATAATTGTGTCTGCCCCAAACCGTTTTTGGTGAAAGGCGGAGAAATAAGCCCCAGATTAATTTGACATGGCATGGCATGGGGCTTAACGCCAACATATTAGCAAAATAAATGAAAACTAATTTGCAGATAAAATACCTTCAGTTGCTTTCGGAAGTTGAAGTACATCTTCCGGGTGTATCACGTCCTTCTTTAGCAAATCCTCCTCTGTGAAATTATATAGGGATGCCCCGAATAGTGGTATTCGAAAAAATTTCGAAAACGAATATTCGTATTTGAATTGAAACCGCATTTGAATAGTTCAAACGAATATTCGAAAGCACACGCGCATTGGGTTAAATGTTAAAATTGGAAGCATCTTGTACCACCAACAAATTTTTATTTCAGATTATTTAGACAATTAAAGATGAGGCGCAGGCCGAATTTCTTTTGACACATTTCCGTCATTGAAAAATACCTTCAATATTAGAAATATTCAAATTGAACTTGAGTAGTTTTCTTATACAGTGCACGACGTTTATAAGAGCTCCCTATATAAGAACATATGCTCTAATGCATTTAGCATGGGACACTAACGCGTTATAAGAACAACGTATATAAGAGCAAAACGGTTATAAGAACTACCTTTTGCTGGGTAATTTTTGAAGCGGGAGTTGGATATAAGAGCAAAAGTCAAATCTCAAACAAAAATAATCTTTTTACATCTTCAATTTATAAAAGTACCACTTGAAATCATTTCAGTTGAAATGTCGTTCTTGTAAAATCTTTACAAAACTTTAAATAAAAATTAAACAATTGCAATTTTTGACGAAATTGTCGACGATAGTTCAGTTGATAACTTTATTTAAGATCTATATTATAGTATAGATTTTCTTTTTATAAATTTTGAAAAAATTTTTTTTTTGCCATATACTTTTTATAAAAACATCCTGCTCTTATAAGCGTTGTAAGAACAAACGGCTATAAGAGCAGCATTTCCAGGCGACGGAGGGCAGCTCTTCTAACCGTCGCGCACTGTATTTGGTTGGATTTGGGCCTTAGGTGCGCAGTGAAATTTTCTAAGTTTTTTAACATTGTATCCCCTATCTCGAGTTTTTTCTAAGTTTTTTGACGATTTCGGTTACCTTATAACAGAAAATTTGACCTCTACAAAAGTTTTTGCAAACATAGTCACAAGCAACTTTTGTGGGAAACATTTTTCTCTGCGGTGACCTCATGAGGTCAGAGGTCAAGGTGACCTCTGAGATTTCATTATAGCAGAAAATTTGACCTCTACAAAAGTTTTTGCAAACATCGTCACCATCAATTTTTGTGGGAAACGTTTTTGTCTGCGGTGACCTCATGAGGTCAGAGGTCAAGGTGACCTCAGAGATAATATTATAAGATAAAAAACCTCTACAAAAGGTTTTGTAAGCATCGCCCCAAGCATCCTTTGTGGGAAAAGTTTCTCTGCGGTGACCTCGAGGTTAGAGGTCAACGTAACCTCTGAGATACATTATAACAGCAAGTGTTAGTGTTAGGGTGTTAGTGTTAGTGTGTTATTTTGTTAGTGTTAGTGTTAGTAAAAGTTTGCTCAAACTTTTACTAACACTAACACACTAACACTAGCACAATATCACACTAACACTTGTTATAATGTAATGGTCAGAGGTCAAGTTGACCTCTGATCTCTAGGTCACCGCAGAGAAAAATCATTCACACAAAAGATGCTTGTGGCGATGTTTACTAAAACTTTTGTAGAGGTCAAATTTTATCTTATATTATCTCTGAGGTCACCTTGACCTCTGAGTTCATGAGGTCACCGCAGAAGAAAATGTTCCCCACAAAAGTTGCTGGTAACGATGTTTGCAAAAACTTTTGTAGAGGTCAAATTTTCTGTTATGATGTATGTCACAGGTCACCTTGATCTCTGACCTCATCAGGTCACCGCAGAGAAAAATCTTCCCCACAAAAGTTTCTTGTGGCGATGTTTACAAAAACTTTTGTAGAGTTCAAATTTTATCTTATCTTGTTGTTTCAGAGGTCACCTTGACCTCTGACCTCATGAGGTCACCGCAGAGATAAATGTTCCCCACAAAAGTTGTTTGTGACTATGTTTGCAAAAACTTTTGTAGAGGTCAAATTTTCTATTATAAGGTAACCGAAATCGTCAAAAAACTTAGAAAAAACTCGAGCTAGGGGATACAATGTTAAAAACTTAGAAAATTTCACTGCTCACCTAAGGCCCGAATCCAACCCACTGTATCATTCTCACACTTGTAACTTAGCTCGAAATCGAAATTTGAAATTTCGATCATTCGAAATCGAAATCGAAATCGAAATCNATTTCGATTTCGATTTCGAAAGCTTGAACAGCTAAGACTTTCGATTTCGATTTCGATTTCGAAAGCCTGGTGTTAAATTTCGCTTTCGCTTTCGATTTCGAATTTTAAGTAGACTTAGATTTCGATTTCGATTTCGATTTCGGTGTGTACTGAGAATTAAGTTTCGATTTCGATTTCGATTTCGAATAGAAAGGTGATTTCGATTTCGATTTCGATTTCGACTGCTGTAAGTTACAAGTGTGATCATTCTTAGAATATTTCGAATACGAATATTAGTAAAGTGTTCGAATACTCTCGAATGCCATCCCTAAAATTATATCAACCATAAGGTCAATTTGATAACTTAAAGAAACCCAATCGATTAAATGAATTTAAAAAAAATAATACCTGTTCTAAACGTCGTGTTAACCCTTTTGGCCTGAAGTAAGTTTTCATTGGGATGACGTAGCATTGATGTCATCTTTGAGATGTGTCAATTGTGTAAACCAGTCTCAATAATTTACAATTCAGCAACGACCAACGACAGGGTGGACCAGAAGAATTACGATTCAAGAACCATCCAATTTTGCCCAGTCACCCTTAAATCAAAACGAAAGAATTCTGTCCTTACCAGTTAGTACCCTTCATCACTTGGGAATAAAGTTGAACAAAATGAAGTAAGAATTATGTCTAAGGTGCTCTTCATCCCTTATGTTAGGTCCACAGTTGCAGAATCGCAACCATTTCGCAACTAGGTTGCGGCAGGTTGTGAGTTGCGGTTGCGGAGTTGCGGAGNCACAGTTGCAGAATCGCAACCATTTCGCAACTAGGTTGCGGCAGGTTGTGAGTTGCGGTTGCGGAGTTGCGGAGCAGAATAACGAAAATTGCGAATGCGGAGTTGCGGCCAAATTGAGAATTATAGGAGTTGCGGAGCAGAATAACGAAAATTGCGAATGCGGAGTTGCGGCCAAATTGAGAATTATAAAAGTTGCGGAGCAGAATAACGAAAATTGCGAATGCGGAGTTACGGCCAAATTGAGAATTATAAAAGTTGCGGTTGCGGCGTTGCGGCCAATTATGGAACTTGCAAAAGTTGCGGTTGCGGCGTTGCGGGACGTAAAATGCAAAAGTTGCGGTTGCGGCGTTGCGGGGCGTAAAATGCAAAAGTTGCGGTTGCGGAGTTGCGGGTGTCAGAAATAACAGCTGAAAATGCGGAGTTGCGATCTCTGTGAAGTAGTTGCGGGAAATAGTTTGATATTGTGCGCAACTATTATGCCCTGACTTGGGATGGGCTCGGTTGTGTTGGTCAAATATGTGAAGTTGTAAAGCGGCTTTGTATAACCACAGATCTAACTTCAGTAAACTCGAAACTGAAACCAAAATTTAGTTCTTGAACACCTGTGTTACAGAGGACCCAGTAAAAGAGCGTCGCGCCATTCAAATTCAAATTATTTATCAAGGGGAAAAGTCCCATGTGCGGTGTGGCGTTGAGTCTGTCTTTGCAATCTCAAACGCTCCTGTTGAGTATGACCTGTAAATCCGCAATGACAAGATAAGGATTCCTTATTTTGGCGTAAGGCACAACTTCAAAATTGGCTTTATTTAATATGTAAACAATCCTTTTCGTTCTCAATTTAAATTTTGTTAAAACTTGACACATCAATTTCAAATCTGAAATTAAGTTTGTGTAACGCTCACTTACAATTAATTGCTTTAACTAAGCAAACCAAAATTTGAATTAATGGATTGTTGTATTTAACTCTTGCATATTGAAATTGAATAAATAAAATTGAAAGGCTATTTTTATGCTCTAAATTCGCTTTAAATGTTGTAGGAACATTTCTATTATAATTTTGTCGAAAGTTGCGGAAAAGTTGCGGGAATTCTGGTTACGTGCTGGTTGCGGTTGCGGGAAATTTTGAATCCAAAATCGCGAATGTCGCGTTGCGGCAAAAATTTAAAAATTTAAAGTTGCAGTTGCGGCGTTCTAGTGGAAGTATTAAAATACAAGAGTGCGGGTTGCGGAGTTGCGGGCATCAAAGCTCAAAAGTTGCGGGTGCGGAGTTGCGGCTCGAAATATTCTACTCGAAGTTGCGGTTGCTGGCCGCAACCACACTTCTGCAACTGTGGTTAGGTCTCGTAATCTGAGCAGAGCGTATCGTCAAGTTGCCCTTTGCCTTTACCAAAGCTCGGCGGTTTGGGCTCTTTGTTCTGAGCTCGGGCTCTTGCTCACCTGGGCTCTTCATGGTATAGCTCAAAACAAAGCAGCATTAAAAGGCAAAGGACTCGGGAGCAATCTTCGTTAGCTTGAAAGCAAAATTTTTTAAAAAGAGCACGAGATCAAGCAAAAAAGAAAAAGAGTCCGACCCAGAGCCCAAGAGAAGGAAATAAAAAGAGCCCGAGCCTTACCTGAACCCAAAAGAAGGGAATAAAAAGAGCCCGAGCCCGAGCAGAGCCCAAGAGAAGGAAATAAAAATAGCCCGAGCCCGAGCAGAGCCCAACAGAAGGAAATAAAAAAAGCCCGAGCCCGAGCAGAGCCCAAGACGTGAAAAAAAAAGACCGAGCCCGAGTCCAAAAAAGAAAAGACAAAGAGCAATAACAAGAGTCCGAGCAGAGACCAAGAGAGGAGAAAAATTGAGTCCCGAGCAGAGCCCAAGCGTGAAAAAAAACCCAACAGAACAGAATACAGCTAAACTACTTTTGTCGGGCTCTTCTCACATTGTAACGAAAAGGCCCACATTCTAAGAAAACAAGAAAGAGTCCATCTGTTATTGCTCGGGCTCTTTTCATTTTGTAACGAAAAGAGTCCGGGAAAGAGCAATGCTTAACTCTTTAACAACCAGGCGGTAGGATTTAAATCCTACACTTTTTTAAATTCACGATTCCATTGTCCGTGGAATATTTAAAAATATTAGGTTTAGGGACTTCGTCAGAACCGTTTTCTCTACCACAAGATGTTCGTAAAATGGTGATAAATTTCATAGATTAGGGCCAATATTACGTCAAGTTAAAAAAGCCATTTGACCCTGGCAAACCAAAATTATCATACCATTGACCCAAGCCGTAGGATTCATTTCCAACCAAATACAGTTGCGTATTTATATATTATCATTCCTTTCATATTCTACATCCCTCCCGTACCTTCTCCCAATCATACACTCCTTGCTCGCATCCCTTTCCTACCTGCCCACATCCCTCCTCTACCTGTACGCATCCCTCCCCTACCTGCCAGCCAGAGATAAAAAAGAAGAGCCCGAGCAAAGCCCAAGATAAGGAACTCAAAAGAGCCCGACAAATCCAAAGAGATAAAAAAAGAGCCCGAGCAGAGCCCAAGACAGAAAACAAATAAGAGCCCGAGCCAAGAGATTGAAAAAAAAAAAGCCCGAGCCCGAGTAGAGCCCAAGTGCGAGAAACAAAAAGATCCTGAGCCCGAGCAGAACCCAAGCATGGAAAGTAAAAACAGCGCGAGCAGAGGCCAAGAATGGAAAGTAAAAACAGCGCGAGCAGAACCCAAGCATGGAAAGTAAAAACAGCGCGAGCAGAGCCCAAGCATGGAAAGTAAAAACAGCGCGAGCAGAGCCCAAGCATGGAAAGCAAAAAGAGCCCTAGCGGAGCACAAGCGTGGAAAAATTGAACCCGGCACAAAACGCCGACCTTCGGCCTATACAGATGTTGCTTGGATTGGAAACCTTTCTTACCACAGTCAAGATACCCGATCTCGAACCCCAGCACCAACTCGACTCGTAAAGTCAAGCAGTGCGGTTCGCTTATAATATTGAAGTTGACAAACCAAATTAAGCTATAGTCAGAGCTATTGTTTTCAACCTTTATCAAAACAACCATGGTAACCGATCGGATTCAAAATTTGCACAAGCATATTACTTAGCTATGAGACTAAGATAAGCATAAACAAATTTCAAAAATTTGTGGTGGACCGCCGCCGCGGTGTTTCAAACTGATTTTTGGTCATATTGGGTCCCTTTCATCTCAGGAACGAAAGCTCGTAATGGATTCGGGTTTTTTGCAATGCAATCCCTATGACATTCCCTAGAGGTGTTTTTCGGAAAATCTTAACTTTGTTTACTAACGTCACCACCAGAGGGCCTGAAAGTCAAGAAAAATTTGAGCATTCTGTTAAGCGAAAATTGATAGTGGAAGTGCCTTAGGGTTTTCTAAAATGAAATTATATTTCAAAATAGTAGGTCACCTGGGACAAAAGTTTGAATTATGACCAAATTTTAACATTAATTTGAGAAACATATAGGTGAAATTAAAATTTATATGATGAATTACGACGACGCATTAGTGCCCATTAACTACGATTCTAATAATACATACCATTTTTCTAGAAAATAGACTAGCATTTCTTACTTAAATTACTTACTTATTTCAAATTCATTAACAAACTCAAATTAGTTTTATTTTGTTAAATTATATAGTCGATTAATTTTCACTAATGTTCCGTTAGTGAGAGTATACATTCTGCCATTTTTGGTGTCTGCTACAGGAGAAACATAAAAGTCATCATTCATATGAATGAAATCAATTTTTGGAGGATCGGGCCAAAGAAACGTATTGCCTTTTGTACTCTTTCTCATAAATTTTACATATACTTCGCCACCATCCACTGATATTTCCTCCAAAATCTTTTCAAGTTGCCAGGATCTGCAAAATAGATTAGTAAATTTTTTGAAATTTTTATAATGAGATGATGCTCCGTCTGAAACAATAAATTTATTTGATTGTTGGCATTTATCCTTCGTGGATATTTTGAAGAATCTCTTTAATTGCAGCTGATCTGAATGAAGGAAATGTCGAGGGAGTGTGGTGGAGCTCATCGCTCAGTACTAGATAGCTCCGGTAGAGAATTGAATCTTTAATTTTGTCGTACCAATGAACCACGAAAGGGTGAATTGTTGATTGGTTGTTGGTCCAATGAAAACCTGGTACTTCGTCCTGAACTAGAAATGTATAATTTTGAGCAAAGTCTACTTGGAGGATCAAACTTTCTTCATCTTTCAGCTTCAACTTTAATTTCTCAATGAAATCCTTTTGTTTTTGAGTGACAAAATAATGTTTCAAAATTTTGGAAATGTAGATCTTCAACTTTTCTTAAAGTCCGTCTTTGGTGACTAAAGATACCAATAGTTCAGTTCTGTCTGTGCTCGTCCAAAAATGATGAGAGGTCTTGTCCTCCTCGTCAAATTCCGTAATTAAATTATCTAAGTGTTGAAAGTTTGGATATTTCTGACATACGTGTAATATACACTCTTCGTTTTCCAAAGAGCAGACAAAAGTAACAAGGATTTCCATAGTTTTGAAGTTAAGTTGACCACACGCATTAAGCAAAAGCTTAAAATTCTCATGGATTATAGTGCAAGTGTGATGGAATCCTCTGGAGCCCGCCCGTGTACACTGTTTGGGTTTGAGAGTTCTGAACTTTGAAAGTGAGACTTTGTGTTCGAGTGTGCCAAAATGCTTTGCTTTGAATTCGCTGTCAAGCTCATCTAATGTCACCAACATTTTTCGTTTTCCAACTGGTACTTTTTTTGAAACACCTGGTTCAAGAATGAGAATTGTTTCTCGTCTCCCTGGTTCAGGTCTGCTGTTGTCTTCTAAGTAGAATGATTTGATGGCGTAGACAGTGCTTTGGGGAAGAGTATTTCCAATCCGCTTTGGAAGGCAACTATATGGATCATTTTTTTTCTCAGTTTAGAAGCTGTCTTGGCCATATGTTTTGTACATCCGAAAGTTGTCACCATGTCATCAATCTTGACAGAAATTGAGACGCAAGTCAGGATTCGGTACTTTTCTCGTCGAGTTTCAGGAATTTGGAAAGCGTAAACTAGACCCTCAATTTGGTTTTTGCAAGTTCGAGATGGCTTCGTGATTGTTGATTTTTATGCAGAGAGATCCTCACTTCCCTAAAGAACTTTGAATCTTGATTTCAGGTTTGTCTTCATCAGAGGATACTTATTTCGAATTTCTCGAAATTGATCTAGTCTCCTAGTTGATTTGATTTGTGTGATCTCGGAAGAAGTTAATGTTTTGTTGATTATTAGTAATGAAGCATCAGAAGATTGCAAAAGGAACGAATGATTGAAATTTAGTGATATGAAAATTTAAAAGGTTTGAAGATAACTTCCGAAGTCCAAGCTTTGTAATTTTTAACTTTGAGTGTTTTTTCTTCGCGTATGGATTACTGCAAAAGTAGCGCATTATTTGTTATAACTTTATTGGAAAAGAGAAATGAAAATTCTAATTGCACAAGAACAAAATTAATAGTACATCTGGCTTCATTAATAGAACACTTGCTTACGGAAGCTAGTTACGTTAGTTGTACGTAAGTTGGTAAAGTAAAACACCTTGTGTAACGTTCTTACATATCAAAGTGTCGTAGGCGACACGTAGCATTTATCAATGAATTTGTAATTTTCTCATTCTTAATTTATAATTCAATATATAAAACAAAAAAGTATTGACAAACATTTTAATCAAAAAAGAAGAATAGTATATAGTCAGTGAATTATTGTAAACTAAAAGTATGTTCCAATTAAGCTGATTCATTCTATGTAATTTAATTCATTTCTCGCCTTAACAACTTTTGACCCAGGTGACCTAACGATTTGATATATAATTTTATTTTAGAAAACCCTAATGCACTTCCACTATCTATTTCAGCTTACCAGAATGCTCAAATTTTTCATTACTTTCAGGCGCTCTGGTGGTGATCTTTGTAAAGAAAGTTAAGATTTTCCGAAAAACACCTCTAGGGAATGCCATCAGGGTTGCATTGCAACAATCTGAATCCATTACGAGCTTTCGTTCCAGACATAAAAGTGCCCAGAATGGCCAAAAATCAGTTTCAAACACCGCTGCGGCGATTCACGGCGAATTTTTGAAAAACTTTTAGCCTTTTGTTACTCTCATAGCTGAGTACTATGTCTGTTTTCAATTCCATTGGTAGCTATGATTACAAAACTTAGTCAAAAAAAGGTTGAAAACAAGAGCTGTCTCTCTATACTGAGTTCTTAGGATTCTAGCAAGTGCCTGCCTCGGCAATTAATGCAAACACCTAACCCTAACAACGTAAACCCAACCCATCAACTTAAACTTATCCCCAACAACCTAAACCTTTTCTAACAACCGAATCCTGATCTAACAACCTCAGCTAACCTAACCTAACAACCTAAACCTTACTTCCAACAACCTAAACTTAACCTCTAACAACCTAAAGCTTACCTAACAATAAGCTTTAGTAATGGAATGTAGTTACTACAGTCCATTACTACAGCCTATTGTTGGGATAGGTTTAGGTTATTAGGGTTAGGATTATGTTGTTAGGTTGTTGTTAGGTTTAGTTGTTAGGTTAGTTTTAAGTTGTTAGTGTTAGGTTTAGGTTGTTAGTGTCAGGTAAACGTTGTTAGCGTTAAGTTAGATTTAAGTTGTTAGTGTTAGTTTTAGGTTGTTAGGATTAAGGTTTAGATTGTTTGTGTATTTAGGTCGTTGGTTAGGTTTAGGTTGTTAGTGTTACGTTTAGATTAGTGTCAGATAAACGTTATTAGTGGTAGGTTGTTAGGTTAGATTTAAGTTGTTAGTGTAAGTTTTAGGTTGTTAGGATTAGGGTTTAGTTTGTTAGTGTCGTTCAGGTTGTTAGTGTTAAGGTTGTTAGGTTAGGTGTTTGCATCAGATAATTGCCGAGGCAGGCACTTGTCAGAAACCTAAGAACTCAGTATAGCTGAATTTGGTTTGTCACCTGGATTTCTGAGAAGTGAACAGCACTGCGTGGCTTTTCGTGTCCAGTTGGTGCTGGGGTTCGAGATCGGGTATATTGACTCCTCAACCTTTGTTTTCTGTGTACGATGGGAGTCTTGTAGTCAACGTAACTGCTGATGACGACTATTCAAATTCTTGGTTCTGCTAACGACAACTTCCCAAACAGGACTAAATAGTGATGTGCATGAGGGTGACAAGTTAAGTTAAGTTGCGGCTTTTAAAATTTTCAAAATCTCCCAGTTAAGTTAAATCTAGTTATTAAGTTGAACAAAAATCCAGTCCAGTTAATTTTAATTTTTTACTTTTTAAGAAAGCCCAACCAGTTAAATTAAGTTAAGTTTTCCATATTTATGAAGCAGTTAAGTGCAGTACAAAACCGTTTTCTTATAAGTACTCTTATCCCTCGTGTATTATTCAAATAAGATAGGAATTAGCATACGAATAAAATCAAGGTTTAACTCAAAGAAAATCAACGGTTCGACAGGCTACGAGTCAGCCGTTTCGGATACTGAGCCAGTGGAAGTAGATAAAGAGGTGTCTATGGAACCAATAGAAATTGAGAGTAACTCGGAATTTGATTTTAAGCGAAGAGTTCGACGGATGGGATAACGGAATTCATTTCAATTAAACTTTTATTGAAATATTCCTTTGTGTAAAAATTATTTAAATATTCTCATATTTTTAATTATTTTCTAATTAAATAAAATGTATATATAATCTCTCCTCGTATATAACCCGGTCTACCGTTTTTTTGCGGTTTATACACGAGAAATAGGACAGAAGAACCCATTTTTCTTATAACTTCATACTAAATTATACAATTATACGAGACTTACCTGTAACTCGAAGTCTAATTTTAATTATACGATAGCAATTCATCGAGGTATAATAACATGTAATAGCATTATTTTCCACCATCTCGTCACGTGTTCAAAGCCAAAACAGAAAATTACTTTATTTCTCTGCTCTGCCAGTTATGGCACTCTCCTTGACTTATTATCGCATTTTTGACTGCAAATCTCTTTATGACATATGTGGTCAAAGTAATTAATCCATAGAAAGGATTGACTAAATTAAGGGTGGAAGGGTGATACCTCGATGAATTACTATCGTATAATTAAAATTAGACTTCGACTTACAGGTAAGTCGCGTATTATTGTATAATTATACTTAGCAATTCATCTCGGTATAATAACATGTAGATGTTTAAAGCTGAAATGCGATCAACCCGAGACAAAATTTACATGTAATAAATTTTATTGAACTCTGAGTAGCAAACAAAGAACACAGTCAATTATATTTTTGTAAGACTGTAGTTGTGAATTCATTTCACAACCCTCTTATGTGGTTTCTGAAAACTTAGAAAGAGTGTTTTCTGAATTTCTTAACGTACTAGTTCTTTTTAAGGAATCTCTTAAACAAGAGGCAACACATAGATCTGGTTGATGGTGAAAAAAGGCAAATAAAGATTTTGTTGAAACCGTCGATCACTGCAGGTTTTTATGCGATCTGTAATAAAAATCTCGACTTTCTCATCTGTAAATTTATATTTTAATTTAATGAAAGAGAAAGTTTGTACTCGATGAGCTGTGGCTAAAGCCATTAAGCTGATCAGTCGGTAAGATAAGTTTTTAAGGATAATGTCTTCGGCATAGTATAAATTTTTTTTAAACTGAATGACAGGTCCGGTGTCCCAAGTTGAATCATATTTTGGTCTGGGAGGTTTTATGGTTGGAACGGCTTCAAAAATCTTTTAATTCGATTGTCTTCACCCAATGGTTGGGAAGTAGGTTTTGACAAAATGAAAAGGAGCGCTGAGCGTGCAGTATTAAAAGAGCTATAATTGCTTTCGCTCTCAAGTTGAGTTTGTAGAAAGGAAAGTGTTTCAGCAACAGAAGCCTCAGCTATACTATGGAACTCACAAAATGTCCACCAAGATTTGAGGTGAGTACTATACTGCTTGATTGTTGAATCAGTTAGCGATGAAAGAACGATTTTTATGGCAATTTCTGAAATGTATTGGTTTCTGAGAGATTGTAAATTGATTTCGCGGCCACTAGGGTAAGGCTGTTGGACATAGGATGAAGAGACCTATGAAATGATACAAGCATATTGACGTTAGGTCCAGTAAACATCCTTTTACCAATGATTTGTTTTTCAAATAATGGCCACCAGTTTGTGAAGGCCAAAAAGGCACAACTAAAATTCCTGTAGCCTCGTCCTTTCTAATCTTGTTGAGAACTCGCGGTATTAGCGCGAATGGTGGAAACGCGTAAAAAAATCTTTCCAGCAAAAGGTAAACATGTCAATTGTAATAGCATAAGCGTCGGGCATCCAAGAAACGTATTCTTCACATTTTTTGTTGAGCGAATAAATCTAGCTCTGTCTTGCCAAATTTTTTACAAATTTGTTGACTATCAAGACCCCATTCAATATTAATGTATATAATTCGTGATTGTAAATCCGCATCAAAATTTTTGTTGGAAGGATGATATGAAGCAAATAACCAAATATTTTGAGCTTCACAAAATTGCCAAATTTTTCTACTAAAAGTTGGTTAAGATGTGGGAATTGAACAGCGCCCATGCGATTTATGTATAAAATCGCTGTTGTATTATAAACTCTTAGTAGAACTGAGATATCGTGTTCGTCTTTTACAAAAGATCTGAGAGCTAAATAAATAACTAGCAGCTCTAAATGATTTGTATGGAAATTTAGTTCTTTAGAATTCCAGAAGCCACGAGTGTGGGTGTTTTCACGCTAAGCGCCCCAACCAGTCGTGGATGCGTCAGTGAAAATTATTACGTTATAGTCATCAGTTCTGACAGATGAAAATGAATCATTTGGAGAGTGTGTCCACCAATTTAAATCTGAACGAACGAGATCATTATCAAAAAACTTTCCTTCGTAGTTTCCGTTTGACTAGCGCAAAGCTAAACTTTTTTCTCTCTAGTTGTTTAGTAAAGACCCAGACAATTTTTTGCCGGGCAAGCTGCTATTAACGTACCAAGAAATCTTGCAAACTTTCTTATGGTACATGATCTTTGTTCAAGCAGTCTTACTGTACGAGTTTTAGAGTTGAAAACGAATCTCAAATATTTATAATTCTGTGAAGGATATAGATTTGATCTCTCATAATTTATAAGAAATCCAAGGGAGAGAAGTAATCTCTCGACGAAAGCAATAGAATGTTGACAAAAATTTAATTGTGGAGCTAAGCACAGAAAATCACCTAAGTAAATACTAATATGTGACCTAGATGACGTAGTCTTGTAATTAGAGGCTTCATTAGTTTTGTGAATACTAATGGTGCTACTGAAAGGCCAAAAGCGAGACAATTGAATTCATAGAGAATTCATCTCCAATAAAATCGGAAATATTTTCTATAATTTTGCTTTATCGGAAGCATATAAAATGCATCTTTTAAATGTAAAGAACTCATAAAGCAATTCTTAGTCAACAGTCTCTTTACAGTACGACTGTCTGCCATTTTGAAGTGTGTATAAGTTATGAATTCGTTTAAAGACTAAGTTTAAAATAAAACTGTGGCTTTTATCTGGTTTAGGTATCAAGAATACAGGAGAAATAAATTCTTCTTTTGTATTCTGGCAATTTGTCAATTCTCCAGATTTTTGTAAGTTTTTAATTGCAGAATCCATAGATAAATTTTCTTCATCAGAAAAAAGTTTTTAAACATAACAGACTCTTTGTGTTGGTGTGGAGTTAAACGGGATTTATTAACCATGTTCAATCCAACTTAAAATGGTAGGGTCGTTTGTGAGAAACTGCCATTCAGAAATATAGTATTACAAGCGACCTGCATCTTTATTCACCTGTCTTAATGTCGGTAATATTGATTCTGGTAATATGATAGTCGACGCAAGTCCTGGACTCTCTTGTAGTTCTCTTGTGAACGGAATCGGGACGGGCCTTTGGAGTTTAAATTTTTTTTATAAGCTGGTGTTGACGGACGAGCAGCCTGTAATTTTGCTTCACTTCTTTTGTGTGCAAGTCGCTTAACTGATTTCTAGGGTTTGCTGAAGTCACTTTAAGACAAACACAAGCCTTTTCGAGTTCTTTGGCTTCTTTTACTTTTTGTGAAAAGTAGTTGGCAAAAAGGAACATCGATAGAAGAACCTGATGCGACTTTTCGAGCTGTAGGCTGTAAGGACGATTTAACTACCGGAATGACTTTTTATCTGGGGCAAAAATTTTATACTCACTTTTGTGTTGTTGAGTCAGCTGGGCNTTTCAAAAAGCTGTTCGAAGATTATGGAGTAGATGTGGGAGTTTGTACTTGAGTGGAAATAATTTTAATTGTGTAGAAAGTATCAAAGTTATGATGCTAATTCGGAATTTATTAGGGAGGTTTAAAATTTAGTGAAAAATTACAATTACGGAGCCGTACGTAGATTGCCGATCTTTGTAAGTGGTGGAGTGTTAGCAGCCCAGCTGACTCAACAACACAAAAGTGAGTATAAAATTTTTGCCCCAGATAAAAAGTCATTACGGTACCTCGCGTCTGGTCTCGGAAAAAGAGTGAGACGTCAATCAAAATTTTACCAATGTCGTGAAATTTGGTGATTATTGAGCTGATGTCAAAGCCTGTAGCTTTCAGCTGATTTTTGTAGCTAAAAAGTGATGTGAGTGCAGCACCAAGGCCTGTAGCTGCAGCGTTGAGTTGAAGTTGAAGTTAAAACTTTTGACTCCTTCTTAAGAGGCCAATCAGAAAGAGTCGTCGTTCTGGGTTCAATTTTGGAGTTAGTAGCTCCTTGCAGATGGAAGGGGGTAAGTATTTTTCCCTTAGAAGGCATCTCTCTTCTTCTTTAAGTTCCTTCTTTGCAATTAGGCCCCACCGATCCGATAAACTTTGATGAATTGGATCACCGAATGCTTCTCGAGTGGTGGGAATTTCTCCCAACAATTTATTTAACTCCCGACGATCTACTTCAATTGTGAGATCAATTTGTTCAGGGCTCAAAGTACGAGATGATCGTGTTCTGGGTGAAGAGGTACGGGCGTTTGATGATTTATTGTGAATTCGTTTCTACGAACCTCCCCGTTCCTTCTTCAGAAGCTTCCTTAGCTTCTTTAATAGTTTTCCTCTTTTCTCGATCTCTTTCTATATGGTTCAGTGTCTGAATCCGATGAATTTGAGGAGTTCGATGACATGGTGTTAGGCATAATAACTAGGTAATATAAATTTGTATGAGATTAGCATTGAAATACCCACAAAGTGTCTTTTCCATTTCTTAGAATAGATGACGGAATCTTTCTGACCACGTCACCTTTGTATGATGAATATTTACGCTGAATAAACCAAAATTTGTGTGTTGGTACAATACCGATTACTAAGAGTTGGGTCGAATCCTGGAAAACTTGCTTCAGTTGACAGATTGATATAATTTAATCGTTGAAAATTGAATCTCGGGCATCATTGATGGAGATGTTTACAACACGGCACGAAAAACGCAATGAGTGACCCAAGTGGTAGAGCAGAGAAATAGTGTATTTTCTGTTTTGGTTTTGAACATGTGACGAGATGGAGGAAAATAATGCTACTACATGTTATTATACCGAGATGAGTTGCTGAGTATAATAAAGAGTTAGTGGATGTTGATTCCGTTTCTAAAATTCACTCTAGGTTTCCCTTTTTCTCATCCGGCCAGCCGTTTTCTATCCAATTCCATTCCTACGCACTCAAATTTCGCTGAGCTACAAGTTAACTGGTTTACTTGTATTTCAAAACCCATCCAGTTAAGTCCAGTCCAGTTCATGATTTTTCAAAAACCTATCTAGTTAACTTAAGTTTTACAGTTTTTCAAACTCCAATCAGTTAAGTTCAGTTCAGTTTTTCAAACTTTTGAAAGGCCGTCCAGTTAAGTAAAGTCCAGCCCAGTTAACTGGAATAACTGGGCTAAACTGGACTGGGTGTCCATCACTGAAAACAACAAGCAAAGTCAGTGAAGTAAATCTGGCACAATATCCTTTCTTTTCATGAAATCGGAAACGAAACGTACCGACCACATACATTAGAAACGAAAATGAAAACAGAATTGGCAGTAACTGAGGATACACTAGAAGTAGCAGCTCTGATGCTAGATGTAGGGGAAGCGGAACATTTGTAGATTAGCCAACCTCTGGAAATTGGTGTAAGTGATACGTCAATCGACTGGAAACTTAGCGTAGATTACGGATCTGACATTCATTCTTGGTGGACAAGTCCAATTTTGCAAAAATAAATTTTTTTCTTTTACTGACTTACTCAATGGCACCGTTCTGGATTCGGGTCAGCCATACATCAATTGATTGGAAATTTTGTGCGGATCACGAATTTGACATTCATTTGTAGAGGTAACGTACAATTTTTCAAAAATTTTGCGAACTTGTGCGAAAAAAAATAAACTTTAAAAAAATTTGGATAATCTTTGTTTATGCGACAGTCAGGGATAGCATTTTGCTAGGAGGAATACAATTCCGCCCCATTGCGCCTGGGCGCAATATGGCGAAATAGGGCGTAATAATTTTCTACACTTAAAATGGGCGTTCCTATGCTTCAGTTGTCCTGCGTCTGCTCTATCGTTACTGTGACAAAAAGTAATTTTTGCTACACTGAAAATACGAATTATGGCATGGAAGAAACGCGGACTCCTTCTGACAGTATTTCCTCAACAATCTCGCGTGCAAATTGTCGGTGCAGTGTGTTTAAAATGCAGCAAGGGCGAAAGTCCAAGGCCTTACCGCATGAAAATACATACAGAGATGTGTCGGTGAACCAAAATCAGAACTCAAAATTTGCTTTCCATTGTCATTGTAGCCCCAGTACTTACTTCGGAAAGGTCGACCTTAACAAATCAAAATACAGATTCTTGGAACAGCCTTCTGGTAACCCTAGTAACCGCTGTGGTAGGAACGACACTTCGTTCCCAGAAAATCATCAGCGATCATCAGCTACATTAATGGAATGAGCTCACTTGAAAAGTAAAATATGGATGTGGAAGTCGCACGAGTCGTTCTTGAATTCAACTTAGAATTTGCACTAGTAGATTTGCACCCGTCGCTTGTTCGATATATGAAGCGTTTTAAACCAGCTTAAATCTACCCCAACGAGAACCAGCCGGAGACAAGTTACTTCATCAAGTCGCGAATTACAATATTAATGAAATGACAGTAACGGTGCAAAACAAGCAAGTCACAATTTTTCAAGATGGCTGGAGTTGGAGACATAATGAGCCAATAATCGCTCTTTTAAGAAACGTTTTTATTGCGCCCCATTCCGCCCCAAAGCGGCAGAAATTGCTCAATTGCCACCGAGCTGAATGATGCGAATTTATCTGCGCTCACCCGATTGCGTCAATTGCTGCCATCCATGGCGACAGTGGTGTAAGACAAAATGGTTTGAATGACGTTATGAAGACTCAATTGGGAACAATTTAAGGAAACGCACTCCTCGCGGAATGAGGTAAGTGATACCTCTATCGATCAGAATTATCATGTATATTACGAATATGATATGGTGTTGGCGGTCGAGTCAAATTTTGAAAAATATCACAAATATTTACCAAAAAAAATTTTTTTTTCTCTTCCCGTCCTGTGTGAGTGTGAACAAGCAAATTATTATTTTTATGGAACTAAAATTGTTGCATGAATACGATATGTTATTTATATATTAAATTATAGATCATTGACTGGCCTCTACACAGTCGACGGAATATGCTAAATGTTAAATGTTAAATGTTAAATGTTAAATGTTAACTGTTAAAATTCTGAAGATGTTACATGTTTTAGTTTATAGCACCTATGCTTTAAAACGTTGAAATTAAATTTGACTACAAATTATACTGTGTAAAATAATGCTTTTTTGTTTAATCAAATCTGAGTCACTGCGTGCTGATTCAATGTCACAGTCATGACTCTGAGTCACCTGACTATTTATAAATTAATTTTTATTGATATGACCTTCTCCCAATCAAGTGTGTTGTTTGATGTAATTTCTAATTAAAATAGACAACTAAAATTTTGGTAATATATACATATAGTTTGGTTATGTGAGTTTTGTGAATGCTTTGAGATATGTAGAGGCTTGAGAAGTCAGTAAAGTTCAGTGTATCTGAACTTTAATCTGATCTTCTAAAAATATCCTTAACGAGTTTAGATCTTGGTTCAGTTGTTCCTTTGCAAATTTGAAGTAAGTGTGAGAATGAGTGTCACCGCACAGATTACACGTATTATCATTTTTATAAAAACCTAAATTGAACCACTTTCCTTTGTTATATACACTATTATAATTTAGTCGAACCTGGAGAATTGCAGTGACTAAGCAAGGATGAAGGCAGTTTAGGAGTATTTTTTTGAGTTCCATTTTGTTCTTCAACTTGTAGTAGTGTGGAATAGACATTGATTGTCGTGCCGAGTTTAGGTCGCGTTGCTGTAGAGTATGTCTCAAAATTTCTATGGTTCTTGAGATTTAATTTCTCAAATCATTGTGTATCGTTCTTCTGTAGTTTATCTATGCATTCTAGTCCGGTTACTTCGAGAACTTTTAATTGCCCCCACTAATTGTGTTTTATACTGGGATTTTTTCTAAGGCTTTCCTCTGTTCCACGTATGCATAATATATGAGGGATTCCTCATTGCTGGTGATAATTCTTAGCCAGTAGGAAAGTGTCTATTTAGCAATATCCACTTCAAGGGGTTGACTGTGAGTCACGAGACAGACGAAGTATCGCGGCGTTATCTGTAGGAGGTGAAGTAATTTTTTATAAATTTTTTTTTGCACTATTGCAAGGTCGTCAGTATGATTGAGCGCCCAAGTTCCTGCGCTTTAGAGCGAAGTAGTCTTGATAATGGATGAGAGAAGATATTTTGAGGAATTGAGGTTAACCTTGCCTACTTTGTTTAAAATGTTAAACAATCTGTCTTGTGCGGCAAGTGCTTTGTTGATTCGTGCTTTGGCTGCATTGGAGAATGTTCCAGTCGATGACAAGATTATTCGAAGGTAATCGTATACTTTTACATTCTCTAAGTTTACTCCTCGCCACTTAAACGTTACATATCTAGGTCTTTCTGATTTGCTGAAAATAAGAACTTTCGTTTTTATTATGTTGATTTTGAGATCCTTTCGCTGAAGAGTTTCCTCAGTAAGTTAATTTGTTTCTGTAACTCATCCGATGATTGGGCTATTAAAACAAGATCATCCGCGTATGGAAGAAAGTGTAAATTGCGCTTGAGCAGTTTGAAACCTGCAAGTGGTTTTTCAAATACTTATGAGAGGTCTTCTATGAACAGATTGAATATTGTGGGACTGGCTGATTCGCCTTGAAGGACTCCTTTCATAATTCTTAGTTATTCTGTCGGGCCTTCACAGGATAGGACTCTTGCTGTAGCATTCTAGTAAATGTATTTAAAAATTTTAACGAATTTTAACTCCTAACTTGCTAAGTACAGTCCAAATGAGGGTATGATGCGGACTGTCAAAGGCTTGTGAGAAATCAACGGAACAAGTGAAGAGCTTTTTGTTTTTTGAGAATTGTAACTGTACAATTGTCATAATTGTGTAGATATGATCCACGAAGATCTATTTTAGCGACATCCTCCTTGAAAATCGCTGAGTTTTATTTTGGTTTATCCAGTGTATCAATGGTGCATTTAAGATTTTTGTAAAGAGTTTCAATTGAGTGTTGAGGATGGAAATAGGCTATAGTTTGCTGGGTTCGTTGGATCTCCTTTCTTAAATATTGGCATAATTAAGGCAGTGCATCTCATAGTGGGCACATTTCCAATATCACAGCACAGTTGGAAGAACGCGGTAAGGATAGTAATGAGTGCTGAGGGTGCAGTCTTCCAGAATTCATTCGGCAGAGAATCAGAACCAGTAGCTTTTTTGCTTTTCAGTGCTTTTGATGCCAATCTCACTTCCAATGGATGGAATTCGTTATCTAAAATAAGATCTGTGATCAGAGCTTCCGGTATGAAAGATGTGGCGCATGTAGGATTACTGCTGTAAACAGAACAAAAATGTTAGAACCAGGACCCTTTTGTAATTTTGGTGTTTAAAGTTTGCATTGGTTCAGCTGCTTTTACCGTTCCCCAGAAGATCGTAGAGGTTTTTGCTGATTGGAGATGGGTTTCAATGATTTTCAGGTTTGTTTCTTTTTTGGAATCATGCATTTTTGTAGTATAATTTTTTTCTGATATACTCATTGGTCGTATCGATGTTTGGCGACATGGATCTAAGCATACTTTTGAGAGCTTAGTTTTTTTCCCATTTTAGGGATTTACAATTTCAGTCGAACCAGTACGGTTTGTTTCTGATTGGTTTCGGAGACTTGAACAAATTTAGATTGGTGCAAACTTCGTGGATTGTTTGTGTCATAACTTTGTATATTTGAGTTACATCCGTCTCAAGGTCGAGATTTACCGCCTTTAGGTTTTTAGTGAGCAGTTGCTTGTAATTGAATAGCTCGGGATAAGTTTGTGGGATGATATAGCGTGCTTTGGTGAGACGTTAACATTTGGAATTGTACGGCCGAGTGGAGCATCGGAGAACAAAATAGGGAAGTGATCGAAGTATGCCCAATTTAAGAGGGTGAGTGTATCGGTAGGTGCTTCGACAGACACAAGGACGTAATCTACTACGCTTTGGCCGTTGTTCGCTAAATTTGTAAATGTGAACTCTCCCTTAAGATCTGCATTAGTGCAACCGTTAGCGATGGTGAGTTTTGACTCTGTGCACAGTGAGAGTAGATTGATGCCTGCTTTGTTGGTCACCTTGTCTTTGCTTTCTCGTTTCAGCGTATAAGAAGAATTTTGTAGGCCAGTTCTAGCGCTGAAATCACCCATTACAATTAAGTTTTGGTATGCATGCGATAATTCCGAGATTCGATCCAAGACTAAGGAGATTGTTTTGTAGTAGATAACGTCTGGCGGTATGTAGCTGAACACGAGAAAAGTAGGTGTTGGTTTTGAAATATTGATAAAAATTGCATGTGCTGATTTTTCTATTATGTTGATATTGATACTTAGGGTTTTATCCCAACCATCTACGAATCCTCTCGAGGGCCTTTCTTTTGCAGATTTGCTTGAAGGTTCTGTGAAGTATTTGTAGCTGTCCTCCATCCGTTTGCTTAGCCATTGTGTTGTTAGCATAACCTCAGAGAAGCAGCAAAAATTTGGTTTTAAAGAGTAAAAATCATTTCAAAATTCAAAATTTAGCTTTCTTACTCAATGGACGTTGTAGTATAAGTAGCTAAAGTTATAACTTAATAAGTTCCCAACTCATCGCGATATAAGTTGATAGAAAGTCACTTAAATTGGTAAATGATAAGTGTTTCCAATTGGAAATTTGATGCTGAATCGAATGCGCTAGGTTCAAGCTCTCTAGATAGTCACCATCTAATATGCCTAAAACCACGACAAAGTCATTTTTCTACGAAATTATTTAACCTATTATAGAGAAATGTTGTTTCGGGTGTTGGTAAAGTTGTTGAGTTTGATTGAGCGGTCCATTTCCTCAGGATCAGTTACTGACAGGGACAGTTGTTCCTGGTGGTATTTTGAGGTTGAAGTGTGTATTACTCTTGGTTTGAGTTATCCTTTGTTTTGGCGCAATTCCCATTTTATCTTTCTTATTATCCTAGTCTCCACGTGAATGTTTTCCGTGATAGAAATTTTGTAGAATTCTCTGGATTTATTCTTAAGCTTCAGAAGCGAATGTTTATCACTGAGGAGTGATAAACATTCCAAACAGTAAGTTAGTGTGGTTTAGTTGGTAAGATTGAGGGGAAAAATTTGTTGAAATAATTTCCGTCGTGAGTTCGAATCCAACATTCCTATTTCAATTTTTTAAATAAATTTTACTTCTTTTAACGTCTTAATTTTATGCCAAGTGTTTCCCTATTTAATCAAATGGCAACACAATAATCAACATATTTTATTTTATTGAATTTACTTTATTATTTATCTTCTGGGCAATAGTTCTAATAAACAATTATAACAAAAACCTTTATAAATACAGTAGTTTAACCCTTTAATTTATTTTTCAAATCATGGTAGTAATACACTGTACCTGAAATTTAAATACCAGCCGGTACTCATCAAAATAAATTACATTTATAGCTTTGTTTGATACGATCAGCTGATAGGTGCGCAAGTCTATGACAACGTATTTGCTGCTGCGCATGTCTAACCACATAAAATGGCTACTGCGCAAGTTAATGATCAGTTAATGCCAACTGCGCATGTTAATTGGTTAGATATATTTGATTGATATGATCACCTGTTAAAAAAAATTACTGGTCTGCTAACTTTACGTTTTTATCTACTGGTCGGCTATTTCTGATCAGGCTACTTTCGATTTCTGATTAGCTAGCTTTGCGGTCTATTAGACAGATTATGCAAAATTGAGTAAGACGTTAACGTAAGACGCAGGGTAACGGGAGATACGTTAACGCTTCCGTTAACGTCATAACCCCAAGTGCATAGTTTTTGCAAATTACACTTAGACGTTAAGGAAAGATTTTGACGTAGTACTCTTTTGGTGGCAGATTTAAATACATATAATTTTGGAATTTCCAATTTGAATCTTCTCCGTGGATCATACTCATGCAGCGTAAGTGAATTAATTTATTATAAATGATTACAATAAAGAATACTTTTGTGGACTGTTAGTACAACTACGAAAGCTTTGTCTTCATGGTGTAATTTCACCAGTGGGTTACTGGAAATTCAAAAAAGCGAAAAAAGCTCGTGCTTCATCTTATAACAAGATTCTAACAATTAGGAAGACAATTAACTTCCAATACATCACTTTCTTCCAAAATGAACCCATTCTCAAGTTGGCTTAAATCTACACTATTCGGATCTGCTTCTAGTGGGGAATTTATAGGAGTAGAACACTGCTCGTTTATTATTTCCAGTTCTTTTAGAAGGTCCCCTCGCTCCGTTGCTTTATCCTCAGTACCTGTTCTATACAAAACCATATTCTTAAATTCACAATGTATTTTAAATCAACTTTGACTTACTTTATTACAAATTCCTTCTTCATTTGCTCAAGAAGTAGATTCAGGTGATCCTTGATTCCTCTTGTCGTCACTGGCCAACCAAGACTTTGGATTTCTTTTTTTAAAGTATGCTAATGTTCTTTTCCATTTTATCAAGGGTTATGTTGCAAACAACATTTTAGAAGTACTATATCCTTGGCAACTGTATAGTAGTGACGAGGAATTTTTGTCTAGATTATATGAAATGATTATTATAAAAATGATTAATAGGTTCTCCATTTGGTCAGATATTTTACCGTGACAGTCGCAAGTAAACCACTCTTCTTTCTCCGCCTTTTTTCACTAACGTTAGACTTAATTATCAAAAAACCACGCAAATTTGTAGTAAAGTTAAAAATTTAGATTTTGAAATTCAAATTTTAAAGTTTATAAATTTACCGCGTGAAATTTAAGTATGGAGGACATTGAGATAACTCTTTTATGTGACGTTAGACGTTAACGCGGGGTAAGGATTCTTACGTCTTCCGTAAGAGAAAATATAACGTAAACGGAACTTATCCGTTAAAGGGGAGGAGCATGTACGTAAGCTCTTCCGTCTTCCGTTAGCGTTAACGTCTTACCCACTTTTGCAAAATCTGTCTATTATCTGGTCGGCTAACACTGATCTGCTAACTTTACGGTATTATCTGTTGATTAGCCTACTTTACGGTCACATTTTTTGGTCGGTTATTGAGGATCCGCTAACTTTAGAGTGCGGAATTGCTAACTTTATGGTGCTATTTCTGTAGTTGGCTAACTTTATGCTTTGGGACTAATATTATCCTTACATTATGGTCCTGGGGTGCTAACTTTACAGTCAGATCTGCTGTTTTCCTAATGCACCCACACCCGAAAAATAGATATATTGTGGATTTAACTGTAGAGCACCCCAATATTTTAAACCTAAGGAAACTAATGGAACAGCCTGCTTCAAAAGTACTCCCTAACGGTCTAACTGCTTCCATTCATTTCTTTAGGTTTAAAAAGTGAATACTCTACCAGAGTGAAGATACCCGATCTCGAACCGCAGAATCGATCACGAAAAACCATGCCACAGCCCAGCCCTCGGAATTACTCGGAAAACGTTGTACTAAAAGCCTACGTCTGCTCTCTGCTACCGATTCGAAACAAAAAGACACATCACAGACGGCAGTGCATTTCGCTTTTAAGATGACATGTTTCACTGACCAAATTCAACTATACTGAGTTGTTAGATTTTGGACAAGTGGTGGCCTCGGCGATTATTCGATGCAAACACCTAAACTAACCCTAACCATCTAAACCTAATAGTAACAACCTAACACTAGCAACCTAACACTAGCAACCTAACACTAGCAACCTACATGAACCACTAACAACCTGATCCTAACACTAACAACTTTAACCTAACAACCTAAACCTAATCTAGCAACCTAAAACTAACACTGACATTCTAAACCTAAACAACCTCACCCTAAGCCTAACATAATAACCTAAACCCTAACACTAATAACCTAAACCTAATCTAACAACTTAAACCTAATCTAACAATAAGCCTAACCTAACAACAGGCTGTAGTAATGGACTGTAGTAACTAAAGCCCAGTTCTAGGTAAGTTTTAGGTTGTTAGAGGTTAGGTGTAGGTTATTAGCTTAGGTTAGGTTAGGTTTAAATTCTTAGGTTAGGTTTAAGTAGTAAGGTTTTTGCATCATATAATTCCCGAGGACGCCACTTGTCCAAAACATAAGAACTCAGTATAGTAGTGGTAAGTGAAATGGGGTGTCTTATAAGCGAAATGCACTGCTGTCTGTGCTATGTCTTTTCGTTTGGACTAGGTACCGTCGGCTATTTTAAAATGACAAAAATTTGTTTGTCTCTTCAACAGCTGTCATACTCTACTGCCTTTTTCCCATCTCTCTCAAAAAAATGTCATTTAAAAAAAGGCAGGCCGGTTAGCAGACGTAGGCTTTTGGAACAATGTTTTCCGAGTGGGTGCTGGGGTGGGTGTGGTGTGGTTTTTCGTGGTCGGTGCTGGGGTTCGAGATCGGGTATCTTGACTGGCGATTACTGTTTGGTTAAATTAAAAGAAACCGAATTATTAGCTAATCAAATACGTTTTTAATTTTGCTGCCTTTTAGATTTCTCGTCACATCTGCCGATCCTATCATGGAAATGGATATTGGTACTGTAAGTTTCAGTTTCGTCTCTCTGATTTTCATTTCAAACTAACAATGACAGGATAATAAAAAATCCATTTTAATTATCTTCAAAATTCGGTAAGAGTAAAGCACCGTCCGCTGATTGTTTCAGCACTATGTATCGGCTGACTTTTACGGTTGGATTCGGCGATACGGTGGCCACGAAAATTTTCTAAGTTTGTTAACGTTGTATTCACCATCTCGAAATTTAAGTCTTTCTCCATAAGGTTATGTACAAAAAAAATTTCAAATTACACAAAATTTTTTCATGCACTATATGACAGATAATATGACCCTTACAAAAGTTGTTAAACTTTTTAAACTGAGTAACTTTTCCCTGTGACAATTTTTTCTGTGATGACCCCTTGAGGTCAGAGGGCAAGGTCAAACCCGGGGGTCTCCCGTAAGCGATGAAATGACCCATACAAAAGTTGTTCAGCATGTTAAACTAAGTAACTTTCTCGAGGAAAATTTTTTTCCGTGATGACATGTTGAGGTCATAGGTCAAGGTCAAACCTTTGGTCTCTATTAATCCATAAAATGACCCATACAAAAGTTGTTCAGCATGTTAAACTGAGTTAGTTTTCCCTGTGAAATTGTTTTCTGTTATGACCCCTTAAGGTCATAGGTCAAGGTCAAACCCCTTGTTTCCTCTAATCGATGAAATGACCTATACAACAGTTGTTCAGCATGTTAAACTGAGTTAGTTGTCACTGACATCTGTCATGACCCTTTGAGGTCATAGGTCATAGGTCAAGGTCAGACCCCACGAGTCTCCCGTAAGCGACGAAATGAGCCATATGAAAGTTGGTCAGCGTGCTAAATTGAGTAACTTTCCTCTGAAACTTATTTTTCCGTTATCACCCTTTGAGGTCAAGGTCAAGGTGAGACCCCGAAAGTCTCCCATAGCGACAAAATGATCATATATAAAATTGTTGCGGGTGTTAAACTTATTAACTTTTCGCTTATAAAGCTACTCATTAGTTTGATAATGATATTGTAGAGTTAATTTTGTTTATGAGAAAATCAGGATGCTGACCTTGACCTGACCTCAATGGGTCACCAAAGAGAAAAATTTTGTATATAAAAGTTACTCATCTTGACATTCCCAACAATATTCGTAGAGGTTATTTTCCTGCTTATTAGGATGTTGACATTGACCTTTGACCTCAAGGAGTCATGAGAGACAAAAACCCTCATAGCGATAAATTACTCAGTTTAACATGCTGAACAACTTTTGTAAAGGGCATTTCGTCGCCTGAAGGATACACCGGGTGCGACCTTGACCTATGACCTCAAGGGGTCATAACAGAAAATAATTTCACAGAGAAAACTAACTCAGTTTAACATGCTGAACAACTTTTGTATGGGTCGTTTTATTGATTAATAGAGACCAGAGGTTTGACCTTGACCTATGACCTCAACATGTCATCACGGAAAAAAATTTTCCTGGAGAAAGTTACTTAGTTTAACATGCTGAACAACTTTTGTATGGGTCATTTTATTGATTAATAGAGACCAGAGGTTTGACCTTGACCTATGACCTCAACATGTCATCACGAAAAAAAATTTTCCTGGAGAAAGTTACTTAGTTTAACATGCTGAACAACTTTTGTATGGGTCATTTTATTGATTAATAGAGACCAGAGGTTTGACCTTGACCTATGACCTCATGTCATCACGGAAAAAAATTTTCCTGGAGAAAGTTACTTAAGTTTAACATGCTGAACAACTTTTGTATGGGTCATTTTATTGATTAATAGAGACCAGAGGTTTGACCTTGACCTATGACCTCAACATGTCATCACGGAAAAAAATTTTCCTGGAGAAAGTTACTTAGTTTAACATGCTGAACAACTTTTGTATGGGTCATTTTATTGATTAATAGAGACCAGAGGTTTGACCTTGACCTATGACCTCAACATGTCATCACGGAAAAAAATTTTCCTGGAGAAAGTTACTTAGTTTAACATGCTGAACAACTTTTGTATGGGTCATTTTATTGATTAATAGAGACCAGAGGTTTGACCTTGACCTATGACCTCAACATGTCATCACGGAAAAAAATTTTCCTGGAGAAAGTTACTTAGTTTAACATGCTGAACAACTTTTGTATGGGTCATTTCATCGCTTACGGGAGACCCCCGGGGTCTGACCTTGCCCTCTGACCTCAAGGGGTCATCACAGAAAAAATTGTCACAGGGAAAAGTTACTCAGTTTAACAAGTTTAACAACTTTTGTAAGGATCATATTATCCGTCATATAGGGCATAAAAAATTTTTTTGTACATAACCTTATGGAGAAAAACTTAGAAAAATTTCGAGATGGGGAATGCAACGTTAAAAAACTTAGAAAATTTTCGTGGCCACCGTATCGCCGAATCCAACCGCTGACTGGGACTGGGATTAGAGCGAGTGCCGAGGCCGGCGCATTTGTAGAGGGCATAGAGCGGGGCATTTGGGTGGTGATGGTTAAGACAGTAGCACACTTGGCGATTCCTAATCCAAAATTAGCCAAAATTGAAAAAAAAAATATGACTTTAAAAACAAATTTTTTGCTCGAGTCTATTCCTGTTAAAACTATTGATTTTTGTTTAAATTTTCAAAAAGTTTGGCCCAAAATTGAATTTGTAGCAGGGTACGGAAAAAAATTATTTACATGTAATTGCATGGCGCAACTTCAAACTCCCACCTTCAGCCACCTTCAATCGATATTTTTTTCATTCTTTCTAAATTTGGTTAACCTTTACCTATACTTCAATTTGTACTTGCCCAAACTTGCCCCAATTTAACTTTCGAAAAATTAAAAATAGTTAAGTTAAGGAACCGAATTAGTAACCGCGTATTTTATATACACCGTCCACCAAATATCACTACGCAATGGAGAAAGGTCTAGAGTAAAAAGTGATGAGAAAAAAAAGCGAGTTGTTGCATCAGCTATCCGATTTTGGCCGGAGTATGATTCTGAATTGGTGTCTGTATTGGTAAAACTTTCTCCATTTCGTAGTGATAGCGTGATACCGATGACTTCATAAGTAGTTCCCGTTTTTGAAATATTTTTTTTTTCACTCCCGCCTTCCTTGCCTCGAATATTTTATTTGCTGGTACCGTAAAAACGCAATCAGTTGCACCATGCTACTTTTCAAATTCAATGTTTGTATATTTATGGCAAATGTATTCCTGGAGGTTTTGGGTAAGTGATACGTTAATCGATCCGAAACCTTGCTTCCATTAAGAATATGGTTTTTGTTGTTGACACTCAAATCAGAATTTTCAAAAATTTTACAAATCACACAGGAATTTTCCACTTTCGCAAAAAATCCAGAATGCAATGGAATTTGGTTAGCCGGTATTTCAATCGGTAACAAATCCCACGTAGAATACCAGTCTGAAATCCATTGGTGGCGTGAAGTAAAATTTTCGAAAAACATTTCAAAATTTGTTAGATTCCTACTCTTACTTGAGAATAAGAATCTATAGGGATTGTAACTCTCAGTATGGTACCTAATCGTTGGTGAGTTTTCAGGGTATTTGCTCACTATTTCTCCGAGCCACTTCTTCTTGGTTGAATGAGAATAAGGAACAGAATGTGGGTTTGTGTACCGTAACTGGCAAATATTATTACCTTTTATTAAATGTAATAGTTTATTATTGGGATAACATAATCCCACTATCTATTAATTATTGTTTTGGATTAAGTAGGATTGATTCCTTTATTATTACTATTATTCTTATTGTCTTTATTATTATTCTTTTATTTTCTTATCCTATCCTATTCTCTTGTTTAGCTTTTTGAAGTTTCTGGCTTTATACCTATTAGCTCATGGCCATCAGGAAATGTCACTTTCATTTCCGTATGAATGACTTGCGTCACTCATAAGGAAATGCACTTGACATTCCTTTACATATAATATACTTAATTATTAATGTAACCTAACAAATTCCTTAAACATTTTTTAATTCACTATCAAAGGTTACCAGGCTAAAAATATTGATTTCATGTATTGATTCTCTGCTTCCTGTATTGATCACCTGATTCCGTTCCAATTAAATTATAAACTAAATTTCCCATAACAAGACTGATGTACAAATACGCCAGTTCTGGAGCGCGCGAAAAAAAGAAACCAAATTGCAGACCTCGGCGTCGCGCGCTCCAGAACAGGCCACCCATGGATTTCAGACTCGTATTCTACATGGGATTTGTTGCCGATTGAAATACCGCCTAACCAAATTCCATTGCATTCGGGATTTTTTGCGAAAGTGAAAAAATTCTAGTGTGATTTGTAGGATTTTCAAAAATTCCAATTTGAGTGTCAACAACAGAAACCATATTCTTAATGGAAGCAAGGTTTCAGATCGATTAACGTATCACTTACCCAAAACCTCCAGGAATACATTTGCTCATAAATATACAAACATTGAATTTGAAAAGTAGCATCGTGCAACTAATTGCGTTTTTACGGTACCAGCAAATAAAATATTCGAGGCAAGGAAGGCGGGAGTGAAAAAAATATATTCAAAAAACGGGAACTACTTATGCAGTCATCGTTATTTGGTGGACGGTGTATATATTTATACAAACCAAATATTTCTGAGCCAAAAAAAATTCTTACTAATTCCATAATTGAATTTAACCTAAAGGCTAATTTATACTCAGACGACAGTTCATCCGTCACGACAAAGTCACCTTCCGTCAGCTAACTTTCGTGACGGATGCCAATTTATACTCTTACGGCACTTCACGTTACCCCTTCCGTCTGCGTAAAGCCCCTTCCAACAAAAGTTAAACATGTTTAACTTTGACTCATCCGTCAAGTTGAGTTTACGTGCCGGAGCGCTGTCGTCTGAGTATAAATTAGCCTTAAAGATTACGTCACTACAACCTCATACACCGTAATTATTATATTTAAACCCGAGGGTTCTATTCAATTTGATATTTGGTGTTTACGTCTAAACCTAATTAATATTTATAATTAATTGTTTTTTCGTCAAAGGAATATTCTCCTTAAATTGTATTCACGTTGTTCATATTTTTTCAGTCATATCATAATAAATTTCTATTTAGTGAAAATGACAGGAGGAGATGGTGAATAACCACCCAAGTCCAGCGTCCGCGGTCAAAAATGCAAATTTTGAGAAAAAAAAATATAATTTAAGTATTTTTTAGCCAGATAATCAGTTGAGAGACGTAATTAGACCCTAGAAAATTTAATTTGAACATTTTCAAAGATTTGGCCTGATTTGGATTAGAAATCGCCAAGTGTGAGTAGTAGAGGAGGATTCTACGTAAATCCCGCCTAGGAAAATTCGGTCCGTAAAATCCGGCCTGCAAAATTTGGCATTATGGAAAATCCGGCCTATAAAAATTTTGTTGTTACCTCCACACACCATTGGAATTCGGTCCAATACCCTCACAATAGCTGGGATATCTTTCCAACCCCAGTTGTATGCCATTTTTATACCCAGGAGCTGGAAAATTTATCCAACACCTAAAAAGTGGTTAACAAATTGCGTTTTGCCGCAGCTTCTTTCGCTGCCGACCGCCCTGCTTTTTGCTCGCCACTCTCCTTATTGTCACCGCCATCCCTACTGCCCGCCGCCCTTTCTACTGCTTGATCTTTCTACAGCCTGCCGTCTTCCCTATGGCCGGCCGCCCTCCCTACTACTCATCGCCTATCCTATTCTCCACTGTTCTCCTTAATACCCACCGCCCTCCTTACTGCACCACCGCCCACCTTACTGCATGCCGCCCTCTATCCCTCTGTTCTCCATTCAGCAAAGACCACTCTACTCCTTCAAGCAAAATTGAGCAAGAAACCATCGTCCATCCAAGCTAAGTTCACCCCTCCGCCCTCCAGTTCACAAAACTTTTACACACTCCAACAACTACTGCTGTGGACTCCACTCCTCCCACAATAATTTTCCGTTAATTTCTATCCGATTCCCTATGCGTTCCAGTAATATCCTGTTTTTATGATTATTT
Organism: Holacanthella duospinosa; assembly: GCA_002738285.1. Lineage (NCBI taxonomy): Eukaryota > Metazoa > Arthropoda > Collembola > Poduromorpha > Neanuridae > Holacanthella > Holacanthella duospinosa. The sequence goes on along the minus strand of NIPM01000150.1, from coordinate 46,889 downwards.
TAATATTATGATTTGAGGGTTGGATTAATTTTGGGTTGCTTTCAGGAAAATTTTTATCAGAGATTGCTCTGTCAAACAGATCAACTGACATTGTATTTATAGCGTTAAATCAGTCTCAGAGATTGGGACTTGATGTTAAATTTGCAAATACCTCCTGAGGTGGAGCTATTTGGCACCAACCTCTTTGAAGAGTATTTCCTATCTATTTGTATCTGTCATCTAAGGAAATGGGGTGCTCCGCATCCCGGAGGGTGGTCCTCAATTTTTCTTGTTTACCAGGGTCCCCGGGTAACAGGGTGCATTTCCTTTATGGTTTCCTTCGACGTCTATGATTTTTTGTAATGTTTGTTTTTATCGCTGGACACAGATGTAACTCGATCCAAGAATTGATCCTATGATTGGATCAGATCGGTATCGGTCGAAATTTCTATTATATCGGATGGCTGATCAGTAGCGATAGATATGTTAATACTTTGTTAAGTTCGCGGATCGGTATCAACCGCTTTCGTGCCTGTTGCTCGGTTCGTGGATCGTTATCTAAAGTTTTTTACTTTTGGCTCTGATTGCGAATCGGAATCTAACAATTTTCTGTTTGTTGGATCTAGTGTTCCGCATGGCTCAGCTTTTGGAGTGAGCCAGAGCCACTGGCTCAATGAGCCATGGCTCATGGCTCACCCGAGAGGTGAGCCAGCTCATAAGCCATGGCTCTGGCTCCGCACTTTTGTTGAGCTGGCTCATGAGCCAGAGCCATGGCTCATGGCTCAACAAAAAAAAATTTTTTTTTCCCCGTTAATATGCACATTTTGCTAAAAGTGAGAATGGCCTAGTGAGAATAAACCAACACAAATCATAATTATGAACTGGCTAAAGGCAAATTGACTTTCAGTGACCAAAAATTTTGAAAATTAAAAAATAGGGATGATTTGGAAGAAAAAAAAATGGAAAATTAGGGGAAAAGTGGAAGAATTTAGGGAAAAAGTTGAGCCATTGAGCCATGGCTCACAAGTTTCGTTGAGCTGGCTCATGAGCCATGGCTCTGGCTCAAAATTACTACATGAGCCAGAGCCATGCACTGGCTCTGGCTCAGAAATTTTTGTGAGCCAGCTCGAGCCAGAGCCAGAGCCATTGAGCCAGCTCATGAGCCAGAGCCATGCGGAACACTAGTTGGATCCGATCGATGATCAGGTTCGATTTGATTTTGCCTGTTGGCTCGGATCATGATCGGTATCGACATTTTTTCCAAGTTTCATCTGTGGCTGGAGGAAGACTGATGAGTCTGAGCTAAAGACAGTCAGTGTAATTTTTACTAAGCATTTTATCATTAGAATTGTCATGTACAGGTTTCTAATGTTCGTTTTCGAAGAAAAGAGAAATTTTTTTTTCGATGTTTGCTAATCTTCACAAACTATATTCTCAGCCATAAGGTTAGGCTAATTCACGTACTCTCGAACCAAATAGCGTTGAGCCATCCAAGTTCTCGCTTCGAGATTTTTTGTTTTTCCTTGCGAGATGTGCGCGTGTTATCATTTAAAATTTTAAGCTATAATCAATAAAAAGTTGAATGACTGCCGCACACCACTCCAAATTGGAGTGGTGTGTGTAAGATTGGAGTCTCCAATCTTACAATATTTGTTAGGAGAATTGAAATATGTGCGTGCATCCCGCCGAGGGCTCAATGCTATTTGGTTCGAGATCAGAGATGGCTTAATGACCTAAGGATGGTTCGGGGTAGCCGACCGCCGCTCTTGGGGGTGGGTACTTTTTATGACGTTTTTGAGCAAAAATGAACTTGTAATAATTCATATGCCAAAAAAGGAGCTTTCTGTATACAAATTCATTGCATATTAAATAATAGACATTGATTGTAAAACGGTACGAGTTTATATACATTTTTATTACGGAAATTACCTAACTGGTAATAAGAACTATATGATATTATAAGTTTCACAAAACATCACATGAAGCTACTAACGTCACGCTTTATCACTTTTGATTGTTTAACTTCAGTTTTTTGTCTCTATTTTTTAGCTGTAAGGAAAAAATTAAATGCTGTTGGGTATCAAAATTTGATCAGGCATGTTGAAAAATTTGTGAATTTAGGAAATACCCGAACCCGGGCATTATAAAGATTCCGGGTTACAAAGTATAGTTGATCAATTTATAATTGAACAATTATGACTGGATGGCTTATTATGTCAGGAATTTTGGAAAATTATTAATTTGGAAAATACCCGAGGTAAATACCCGAATCCGGGAATAATAAGTTTGAAACTAAACGTCACCAATTTAATAGAAAAAATGACAATTGGTCAAGATGAAATTACGTCAAGAATTTTGGAAAATTAATCATTTTGAAAATCCCCTAATCCGGGTATTATAAAAATTCCGGTTTACAAGTAAACTTAACCAATCTGAATGAAAAAATGACGATTAGGAACTAAATTAAATCAGGAATTTTGTAAAATTAGGCAGTTTAGAAGATACCCGAATTGGGGTATTATATAAAATCCTGATTACTAAGAAAACTTAACCAATTTCGATTAAAAAAAATTACGATTTGGCACCAAATTACGTCAGTAATTTAAAAAATTATTCAATTTAGAAAATACTAGAATTTGGGCACTATAAAACTACAGGGTTGCATACTAGTGCAACCTTGTTAATAGTTATTGCAACATATTATAATTGAAAAAAGCACAATAAGGAGAAATTAGTTGGTTATCCCAAAATGTTTGTCTTCTGATCGTCGACAAACCCTTTTGGGATCATCCTTACGATAACGTTTTTTCAACCAATACAATGGCGTGTAGAACAATAACTTAATCTTGCTAATCTTTGTTGGTATATTCACCCTAATCCTAAAAACACGAGTTAAAAGTTTGTTTAGCCAAAATTTATTTCGGATTTGGCCACATTTTTACTAAATTTTGATTATCCCGGAATCGAGTATTTTTTAATTGCGATAATTTTGAAAATTCCACAATTTGACTCATTCGTAATTTTTCGTATCCGTATTAGTGGAGAAAAGGTTCTAGATGTGAATTTGTGCAGGGTGTCTAACATTTTTTTGCATCCTAGAAAGCATGACGTCATTTTTTCATACTCTTTTGCTGGCAGCAGCATGGGGTGGGAGAAGCTACGATGAAATTAGAGTAAAAGGGTGCAAAAAAAGATTAAACACCCTGTATAATACCCGAATTCGGTATTTGAATCGAGAATATTCTAAATTGAATAATTTGCCAAAATTCATGACCAAATGAGGGAGGAATACAAACGTCGTTTTCTGACGTAGATGACGGGGGTGTAGTACTCAAACTAAAACGTGAATTCCAAAAGTTAGTGTTTGCAAGACAAATTTTGCCATGGTCGCTCTGGTACTGATTCCCTCCCATAGCTTCCATATTTGTAGAAAGTGTAGTAATCCCTTCCTGTACTCGAATCAAGGGCCAACACTTCCATTCATGTCTAGGACGGAAAGGATGGAAATTAATGGTGGCATGTTTCTGTAGATTCCTCATATCTCTGAGCTACCCAATAGCATGTTTGTGCTAAGTACTCATCAAAATTATTCCAAATTCGCTGAAATTAAAAACTAATGGCTAAAATTTGCTAACTAGCGAATCAAAGAATATGTCAATTAATTTAATTGAACTTCCATTGACCTAGGTCACTGGTGACCCTATAAATCAAAATATTTCAGTTTTAGCTAAAATTCAAAACTCATAGCGAGAAATAGTCAACTAGCTAATCAACGAGTGTATTAACTCGGCATTTATCACCGGCAAATGACCTTTTTTGCTATCGCCCTTTTATATCACATAATAGAGGTTGCGCTAGCAAATATTTGCTATCAGTCCAGCAGAGTTGTCAAGTGGTAAAGTAAGGGCTGCGAGCAACCCATAGGTTGCGAACAACCCACAACACACTGCATCCATGAGTTAGTGTTGGGCAGTGTCAGGGTACGACATAGTATTTAACAGGTGGTAAATATCAGTGGTAAAAAGTGGTATTTAACGTGATGGTAAAAATGTTGGAGTGGTAAAAACTAAAAGTGGTAATATAGCGGGAGCGGAGCCCGAGGTGAAACGCCGACCTTTGTCCAGATATAACAACTCCATAGAAACGTTCGTTCGTTGTTTTAGTTACGTAAATTAGTATAGTGAAGTTCGGTTATAGTGAACCCGTAGGGACGGGCAAGATTGGTTCAGTATCGCAGGAGTTCATTATATCCATATAGAGTTAATATTTCCATAACCTCCTCGACCAAAGTATCGACTTTCGAAATGTCGGATTTTAAAATGGAATATGTTTTTCGCATATTCCAGTGGTCCAGAAAAACCAAAAATTTTTTTGAAATAATGCGCATGCGCAGTACTGGTGGCTCTCTAACCAGCCATTTTGACTACTTTAAGCCCATTCATATCTCGCGAACCAAACCGCCTACGAAGGTGCGACCGGTGACAAAATGACCCTTATACATTTCCCCATCAGGCATTTTGAGGTCAATTGTAGTTGACCTCTAATGACCTTTGGGTGACGAAAGGTCAAAGTGGTGTTTTTTTTTACACCAGGCATGTGGCATATCGTTTGAAAGGATTTATTGTAAGGAATATGAAAAGTTAAAAATAATCAACAAGTAAGGGTATTTAATTAATTCGAAGCCTCTACACAAGAATTAACCTTTTAAACAACTTACTAGTAACTTACCCGTGCGAAATGCTGGAGAACACTGAGAGAAAAAGTGTATATAGGCAGAGGGAGGAGAGAGGGAGGAGAGAGCAACATAAAAAAACTTCATCCCCACATAAAATCCTTTCAAAGGATATGCCACATGCCTGGTATAAAAAAAAAACACCACTTTGACCTTTCGTTATCCAAAGGTCATTAGAGGTCAACTACAATTGAACTCAAAATGCCTGATGGGGAAATGTATAAGGGTCATTTTGCCACCGGTTCCACCTTCATAGACGGTTTGGTTCGCGAGATATAAATGGGCTTAAAGTAGTCAAAATGGCTGATGGGGGCGCCACCAGTACTGCGCTTGCGCATTTTTTCCTACGATCTTGGATGAAAACAAGATTCGTGGACCTTGTACTACTTATATAAAAAAATTCGTTCGAATTGGGCAACATCGACACAAGCCGCCATTTTGATTTGGGTGATTATGGAAATATTAACTATATAGTGAACGGACTCTACAATTCAATAATTGATCACTATATCCAAACATTTGACTATAAATTCAGCTACTTCGATGTAGAGAATTACTAGGTGATGGAAATTTGTTGGTGCTAGAAAAAATACTTTCAGCTGAATACGGAATTTTGAAAAAAAAAATTAAAGAATTCATACAACCTTTTTTGTTTGCTTTAAGAACATTAAAGTTCACACACTTTTAATTACTTTTAAAGCATCGTGAGTTTAAAAATATTGCTACGAAAATTGGCTTCTGCTTTTCGGATCAAGTTAGAACCATGAACTTATCCCCATCAGATCGAATTTTTCTAAGCAATAACGAAAATGTTTCGTGACTGGATTTGACTTTTAACTGCAGTGTGTTAACTAAAACTCACTCCGAGGTTCCATCAAAGTCGTTCGCATAAATGTGCATAAAAGAATAAGGAACAATTCATTGCAGAATTCAGATATATTTCATGCGTGTTCACTATAGTCGGACAAAATGACTCTTGGGACAGGTATGTTTGGTTCACTAAGGCCGGAAGTTCAGCATAGCCAATTTCATTATAGCCGGACTACTTAACACATAATCTACCATTTGCTTGGCAGGGACCGAACAGTACGGTTTGCCATGGCCGGAGTTCTATAATACTCGGAGTCACTATACCCGGAATTCACTGTAGCTGGTTTATCGGAGATTATATCTAAGTCTTCTTATCTATAACTTCTGATAATTGTCGATCTAAAAATGTTTTATGTTAATACATTTTACATAGCAAAAAATACTATGGATAAGGATTTTACCAATTTTCTGGTATTTACCACTTTTTACCGTTATTTACCACTTTTTACCACTGGTATGGTAAAAACTATGTTTTAACGGTAATAATCGAACCCTGGGCAGTGTAATTTTTAAAGTTTGACCGTAAACTTTTAAATTTTTCGTGTTTCAATCAAAATAATTTTTGGTTCAGAAGACCAAGCTGTTAGGGGGGTTATTTTGACCTCAAGGTCTAGGCGGGGTGCTGACACGGGTACCATGGGGTTAAGCCATGCCTGTTCGAGATGTTAGGTAATTCTCCTAATATAAACTTAAGTCTTGTACAAGCAAGTTTCTCAAGCTATTTGTAAAGTTGAAATGGTTAGTCATTCTCATTAGTATAGATGACAGTTAATAGATCGAACAAATTGTCCTATTTTCATTCTGATTCATATTTGATTTTCAGAAAATTCAAGAGTTGGTTGGTAATCCTGATGTCGTCGAGAAGAAATCGAAACCTGATCGCCACAGATACTTTAAGCGGCCAGGTCGAGGTCATAATCGTGACACATGTGATGCTTGTGGTGACTGCGGAGATATTCTATGTTGCGATAGTTGCCCAGCGTCTTTTCACTTGGATTGTGTTGATCCACCATTGACGGAAGAAGAACTTCCAGAAGGTTGGCAGTGTCGATCCTGTACAGCGTTTACAAAGGTTTGTAAAGTATTGTCTCGAAAATATAAATTATTTCATCATAGATGGACGCCCAGCGGTGGGCGATGGACAGTGAGCAATGTTATATTATGGTTGGCAGTTCAATTGGCAATTTTATACTGCGCTGGATTAGTGATCAGTTAAAATATAAGAACCGTAACTGTCAAAACATTTCAAACTTTGGTACAAACTTGGTTTGAACTTAGAACGAATGAGAATGGCGTGATATGGGTAGAAGCAAATGGAAAAAGATTGTTTTAAGCCAAGCAAAGAATTAATTTATTAAACGTAGCAGTAATGGAAAACTAGAGGCAAATTTTGCAACAAATTTAATTTGTGCTGAGAACCAATCCGGTGTGCGGTGAGCAAGGGGTGGTGCCCATCTACAGTGGGTTCAAATAAGAAGGCGAAATTTTTGAAAAATGATTTTGCGGAAAATAAAAAATTGAGTATGTCAAATTTTTACATACATTATGAACTGCTCTAGTTCCTGAAAATCGTTTCTACTAAAGTTTTGTTAACTCTTCTTAACTTAAAAAGTGTCACAAGACTCTAATTTGTGGGATTTTTAAAAACGCTAGTGCCGAATACTCGCCTTCTTATTCGAACACACTGTATATATTCCATAGGGTTAAGTCTTTAGTTCATAAGGTTTTTAATTTAGGATCGGGAACATGAGAAAAAAACCAGCAGTTCTGAATTGGACGAAGTTGGGGAAGTTAACAAGAACGACACTGAAGAATCCGTGATTTCTAAAATCTTCGATGTACTGATACCGCACTGTCGGCGACTCAACCCACTTGAATTTAAATTACCCAGTGATTTTGCCTGCTACGAGCCACTACTACCAGGTACGAAGTAAAGCGTCGTTCACTAATTGTTTTAGCCCAACGTGTCAGTCCTATGCGTCCACTAAATTGCCTATTAACCAGGGTTGGCACAAAAAAAACACGCTTGTTTAAACAGAACAACCTACCCTACGAACCTAAAAAAGTTCTAACACTAGTGCAATGGGCTGATTACATAGGGCTGATGCATTGGGCGGTCGGGGTATACCCTTGGGGGTAGTCGAAAAATTACTAAATTTTGTTTTTGAAAAAAATTTTTTTCTGAATTTTGGATTTCGGAGTTTTTCACGAATTATTGAAGATGTTTTATACAGTTTTTCAGGTAGAAGTAAAGCACAGTCCGCTGATTGTATCAGCCCTATGTATCCGTTTACATACCATATAGGTAAACCTAACGCCCCTTAGAGGAAAATCCCAATGCTCGTCAATGCACAGGGACCCCCCCGGCAAAAATTTTTTCTGGGACCACCCCAGGAAAATTTGCAGACGCTTCGCGTCTGCAAATTTTTCTGCGGTTGTCCCAGAAAACCCAAAATTATCATGAGCTCGCACACGGCGTGGGACAAAGCCCTATTTATATTTTGAAGATTTTTTTGTCTTATTTGTCGGATAGCCCCTTAGGTGGTTCTTCTTCAATTGTGTCAAACCCGTGCGCAACAAGTTTTCTAATTTTAAGATTTTAATTTTAAGAAACGATTTAATATTTAGTTTCACTCATCCTGACCATGTTTCCTGATTCGAAAATTTTAAATACTTTGAATTTTTTGAAAAAATCATTGCCAAAACCGTACTTTAAACGGGAGAAAAATCAATTTTCTATTAGAGCTTATGGGGAAATTGAAAGTTTTGTTTGGATTTATTTACATGTTGGCGCTAAATGTAAGTCCATTTCTTTGTATGTGGTGAAACTATGGTTCATGTAGAGTAAGATTCAATCACGAGCAGAACTTACATTTAGCGCCAACGCTTAGAGAAATGTAACTGAAAATGTTGAAAATTTTAGAAAAACCTCAACTATGTTGCCAATTCTCCCTTATCCTTATCTACTAATGCGCAGACTACACCCAAACTTAATAGTGACGGGTAATCTAAACCGTATAACGGACAAAATATGTAGTGTAATTTTAGATTTCATGACGTAGATAATTTTTGATAAAATCTAATTTAATAATAAGGTTGGTATTCAGTAAATTAAATTCTGACTTTATTACCACTACGTCAATATCGAATTAACAAATAAATAAAAATCAAATTTACAAACATAAGACAAGGATTTGATGGCACAAGTCATCAAACAAATACCTTTTGTGTGAAATTTATTACCGCTACATCAATATCGAATTACCGGGATGAAAATTTCAAAGGTGAAAATTTGTAGAAGTAAGGATTAAGCATTTTTGTTGCGTGTTGGACAACAATCAAGCTTCATTTAAATTTATTACCGCTACGTAAATACCGAATTACAGGATTAAAAATATAAAACTAAAGTTAAAAATTAAAAATTGCTGAGTTTTAATTATCTACATCCGGTAATTCGATAACGGTGTAGCGGTGGTTAGTTTAAAATAACCTTCAGAATTAAGTTTTTTACATGTATGTCATTCTGAATTCGTAAATATTAGAATGAATTACTGCTCCCACTAATTCGATATTGATGTAGCGGAATTTTTTATAAGAAAACAATATCAAAATTATTGCTTACTATTGCCAAACAAATCCTGGATATTAAATTTGTGATTTTCGGTGTTTTAAAGCTTGAAGTCCGATAATTCGATATTGATGTAGCGGCTGCCAGTTCAAATATGCTTCGAATAATTTCGGATAATATGTGCCAAATGTACGAGGCAATTTTAATATATAAGTGTTTGAGTTTGAATAGATGATACCCATAATTCGATAATTCTTTAGCGGTAATTTAAGCTTTTGAGCGCCATTGTTCATATGTGAATTGGAAATACATTTATGTAATTGAATATTTCCAAAAAATTTTGAACACCATCAAAGTAGTAATATGTGTTGGCAACATCTGGTGTTTCAAAAGCCACAACTTTTAACCAAAAGAAAAATTGAATCTACGTCCACTTCAAGAAATTGACGTTCTTAAAAAAGAACTACCCCCTTCCCGCTCGGGAATTCAGGTAATGATACGTTAATTGACTGGAAGTTTAGCGTAGATTACGAATGTGACATGCATTATTGGCTGTCAAGTAATTTAACAGCGGTCAAAATATTTTTTCACATCTTTTTTGAATTTACATATTTATATATTACATGCAATGAGACGCAGAGGATACGATTTCTTATGGTTTTCTTTAGATTTTCTTTTTAAGTTTTTTTACGTTTGTTTGGTTTTCTTCTTAGGTTTAAAGAATTTTTTTAGTATAAATTTAGAAATTTTTTGGAAAATTTGACTTTACCGCCAATAACGGATGTCAGATTTGTAATCTACGCTAAATTTCCGGTCGATAAACAAACGGATTCACGGATTCTACAAATGTTTCGAAATATTGTTGTTCATTTACTAAAACATTTAATGAAATAGTTTTTTTTGTCTAAACCTTCTATCGGTAATTATTCTAAAAATTAATTGCTTCGTGACTGGCGACGCAGAGTAAGATTCAAACAGTCGATCATGAATTCATTCCAACCTTATTTATAATTATTCTGCAGTAATAAATTGACTTGCTAAGCCTAATTTTTTAGTTTTCCGTTTCGGTTCGATTTCTTTCCGTTTTTGCCTACATTTATACCATTGCGTTTTCGTTTCTATCTAATCCGTTTCGATTCGTTTCCGTATGTTCTGAAAAACGAAACGAAACAATTGCATCACTAGAAGCAACCCATCCCCTTTGTGGCGCTGTAGTCCGATTAAACTCTCGATTGTCTTGTGGCGAACCTTTCACCTAAACTGAGACACACTCCGAATGCTGGAGCAAATAGGCATAAAGCCCAAATAACCAGCCCATACGAAAATAAACTAATTTTGTTTTACCAACAGTTCGAACCACCCACTAATTTTTTTGATATTTGACCAAAAGGACCCCCCCCCCCCCGAGGAACAGGTAGGGTTTTCCTCTATGTAACGCCCGATTTATACTTAATGTCATTCGTCCTTCATTCGAATGAAATGCAGTATGATTGATGAATTTTGCAACAAATTTTGCAAAAATCTTAATTGGCAAGGTAAATTAGATTGCAAAATTTGTTACAAAATTCATCAATTATACTGCATTTCATTCGAATCAAGGACAAATGACATTAAGTATAAGTTCTCTTTTGTGAAAGCGAAAGTTGACACCTTTTGTTGCCTGTAAAAAAAAGTTACTGCTCTCAAGAGCTGTTTGCCCACAATAGATGGGCAAACTTTTCTATGGGTATCTGATTGGCACCATACATTGCCCGTAGCGACCACTTTCATGATCTTAAGGTCGAACCATGATTCACACACTGATCTTTATCTCCCACGAAAGCCAAGAGGCAGCCACAGCACGAATTAACCTTAAAATCTTTACCGTTGTCCTGAGGACGTGAAACGCATTTACGGAAGTGATATGCTGTAAGAGTTGGCAAGCTAGTTTTCAGAGCCAGTCACTAGGAGGAAAATATACAGAATCTGTGTATTATTATGATTATTAACTGGGTGTACTGTGTCCCCTCCACTAATTCGTCAAGCTGAATTTAGTCGATAACTGTACAAACAGTTTACATGTTTTTAAGGGGAAAAAAAGGAATGCAATTGGAAAGAAGACAAAATGTGATCAGAATTAGCAGGATGAGTTTAGGTTGTTTTTTGTCGCTTCGCTTTATAGGGTGGAGACATTCCCATCTCTATAACATTACGCGAAAAGTTAATAGATACGGGACCTTTTCTGCAAAATGTCTCAAAACTCTTATTCACAGGTTTCCAAGGTAGATTTTGAAATGTAAAATTTTAAGATTTAAATCTAAAAATTTAACCGAGGAAGGCATAAACCTCTATGTGAACATAGGGAAAAACCCAAATGCTCGTCAGTATTTAGGGACCCTCTCTTGATGGGTCCCAGAAATAATGTAAGATAAAGCCATAGATCTTTATCCCAATTTTGTCGACATTTATAATCGGAATTAACTTATATTAATTGACCTACCGTGTTTTAAGTTCAACGTTGGAATCGCTCCTAACCGTAAAGACTTAGCCTTGGCTCTAGCATCGCTGTATTCGTCCGGTTCAAAGTGCCTCTTGCAAACCCCACAGTTCAAAATATTTATGTTGCTATTCCGTACTGATGTTTTGGTAGTGCTTAACCATAAGTCTTTCTGTACTTTGCCTGAAGGAATTAAACGCACTGTATCGACTGGATTCTTACGAGAATTAATACAATTAATTATATAGCTGGTTCTGCATATATTAACTGATTCGAAGAAGAAAAATATGAAAGAAAATTATCTTAAAACTTTTGTTTTTTGATGAGTGAATTGGAGGTTATTGCCCCCAACCGTTGTATGGCATTTGGTTAACAAACTTCAGGTACAGAAAAGGTCCCGTATCTTTAAACTTTTCGCGTAATGTTATAGAGATGGGAAAGTCTCCACCCTATAAAGCGAAGCGACAACAAACAACCTAAAATTACCCTGATTGCCCCCAACCGTTGTTTGGCATTTGTTTATCAACAAACTTCAGGTACAGAAAAGGTCCCATATCTTTGAACTTTTCGCGTAATGTTATAGAGATGAGAAAGTCTCCACCCTATAAAGCGAAGCGACAACAAACAACCTAAAATCACCCTGAGAATTAGAATAAGGATATTTAAAAAATAAATAAAACAATAAAACGTCAGTTTTCTGTTACGTTTTAATTACGTGACCTAATCATTTTCCAACATCATAATCAGTTAAATGCGCGAGAAATAGTAAACTCTTCGACCGAATCCTTCGGTCAATAGCCGGAGACCGAAGGAGGTCCTTCGACCCAATTTTAGCCGAAGTCTTCGCCCAACCGAAGCTTCGGTGCATCCCTGTGCACGAGGCTCATTGGCATAAGGGCTTACAGGAAAACCTCTATTTCCGAAACCAGATAACTCAACCCCGTCTCACCTCACGTGGCGGTTACCATAAACATTCAAATAATGTGGCGGGCTAATTTATATAATTATTTTGTGGATTATTATTACTAATTTAATTAAGTTAATTTAATTATTTCTATGGATAAATCCAAACCACTTAAACGTTTGTCATTGTATACAAAGCAGCAAGTATTATTGGATCTAACAAATAAGACCAGAAAAGATGTATGTCAGGCCCATTCAATTAGTAAATCTACAGTTTCTAACATTTTGAAGCAGAAAGGAGGAATTCTCGATTTCAAAGGGGATTCTAAGGTAAGTGTAACTCAAAATACCATAATTTCTGTTAGTTTTATTTTTTGTAACTTCCGTTTTATGGCTTGAGTGGATTCAAATCCTATCGCCTCTCCTTCTTTACTTTCGCATTGTTTTAAGGTTCGGAAATACATTGTCGAGAACAATGTCAAAGAGAAAAATTCAATTTTGATGGAGTGGATTTTAAAACTTCGTGGACAAGGAATTCCAATTTCCGGATGCTTTATTAAAGTAAAGGCAGAAATGACATTTGAAAAATCCGTTTCCAATGGCTGGCTAGAAAAGTTTTTGAAAAGAAATAATTTTTGCCTCCTAACACCACAAGCAAAGGCCAACCGCTCGATGCTGGAATAATTAACTGTGTCAAGCAGAACTATTCAAAGCTTGTAGTGAAAATGCTCGATGTAGGCAAAAATTTAAATGAAATTACTCTTGCTAATGGTATCGAGTTGCTTTGTCAGCCTTGGGGTCAAGTGAAGGATACTACTGTAATTAATTGTTTTAAAACTTGCGAAAAGTTTGAATGATGCTATTGAATTAAATTAATAATAATATTAATAATAATTTTGAATTAAAAATCAGAAAATTCAAAAAAAAAAAAAAAAAAAAAATTTTTTTTGAATTCCGTTGACCGTTACGCGACACTTTACGGTACCTGAATGTGAGGAGGGGTGGAGTGAACTTGATTTAGCCAATCAGAGCGAGTTCGGGAAATAGAGGTTTTCCTGTATTTGAACTAAAAATAAAAAGATTTGAAAAGTATCAAACATTAATATTGTATAATAATTAGATTTTGATTAAAATTTTTTCGAAGATTAGGTTGTTGGAAATACTTGCGCTGATAATAATACTTCAAACAACCTAACCCAAATTTGATCAGACCTTATTTTGTAATAGAATGCCTTCCTTGAAGAAAAATGTTAGTTAAAAAACATTGGAACTAAAAAAAGTTCAAAAACACAAAAATTCAAATCCAATATTATTCAATAAATTTAATCAGCTTTGAATGACAGAAGAGTATTTAGGCGCCAGAGGGTTGCGAATCTTTGTGTGTGGCGGTGGTGGGTTATGGGTTTTACGGAACCCTTTACTACAGCAGCAAAGGTTGAGAACTTTCACAAAATGGAAACTTATTTAGGTTTGCCTTTTTGCTATCAGCCTTATGTATCAGCCCCATGCATCAGCCAGCTCTATGTATCAGCCCTATGTATTAGCTAAAAAAATACTATAAACCTAATCAATATATTGTGACGGTTTAGCTTACCTTTTTCGCTAAACCGCTCACCTATCTATCAGTCCGTCTTCTTCTTTGAAAATTTACTCAAAAACATTCCTATTTTGAAAACAATTAATAAAAAAAAGTTGAAACTTTTAACTTAAAACTTTAAGTTAAAAAAAAACAAAATCTGAAAACTAACTTTTGAATTGGAGCTTCTCCCGCTCCAATTCCTCCCACCTATTTGGCCGATAACTGACCAACAAAAAACTACCGACTAAACTTCTAAATAAAAAGAACTCTATTCAACTTGATTTGCTTTATGCAATAATTTAGCTTTTATTTGAAACAATTAAAACGTTATTGTTACAAAATAAAACATCTCCGGCCCAAACCAACTGGACTTCCGCCTCACTAGTGAGAGGAATACCGGACGACTGATTCCTAAACACACAAAGACACGACTTTATATACAAAAGATTGTATAAATGCGAACCACAAAGTAACCACTATACTAAGAAAAAAGAATAATAATAATAATAGAAATTTTCTTCTTTTATAACTAATTACTACAAATTTTAACATAAAGAAAGATTTACATAATAAAAACTACAAACTACAAACTACAAAGGTGTTATAAAAAAAATTATCCATATAGAAAAAAAATCTATAAACATAAATTATATTTTTATACCCTTTGACATTATCTAAAAGTAAAAACCTAACACCTACGTAATGCCATAACAAATAAACCTAAACAAAAGATAAACCAAAGAACCTAAACTATGAACTAAAAAATTACTTAGATGAAACTACCTTACATAAAATAAAACTAAGCATCGCAGATAAAAATAAATAAAAAAAGAAAAGATAAACCTAAATAAAAACAAGAAAATTCTCACAAATATATTTAAAATAAAACAAACTTAAATAAAGACCTAACAAACCGCACAAATAGAACGAAATTTAAACCCAAACAAACTTAAATAAAAACCAAACAAACCTAAATATGCTTCCTTCTTTTGGTCGATTTTACTTCTCAAACATCGCTTGAGCATGGGTTGAAAGCATGCGGATTTTATTACGTAAAATATTGCCAAGATTTTACCAGCGAGTCTAGTAAAAGCTGTGGCAAGTAAAAAAGAATTTTATCTGGTAGGACCTTGATGATAGTTATCGTCAAGTAAAATTCTTGAGTAAAATGACCATTTTTACCCTACTTGACACTTTTCACCTTGTACTCGTATGGTAGTGTTGGAAGGAAAGTGACCTTTCTCCACTTTCCCTTGCGTCCCTCTCTTCCAGAGTTTGAAGAAAATATCAAATCGATATATATCACGATATATATCACGATATATATCATGATATTTATTTCGGAAAATATCATGATATTTTTGATATTTTCATTAAACAACAGTTTTTGAATTAGAGACAACCCATGAAGCCATAGGCGTAAGTGTAAAGAATGCACGACGTAAAAGTGCAGTATTATTCAAGCGAATGAATGAAAGAAATTCAACCTGTGATATTTTGTTTTATATAGCTATTTTATTTCCAAGCAGCATTAATTTGGTTGGTAGTTAGTTCCTAATCAGGTGATTAACAATGCCTTGATTTGGGTTTCAATTGACCCTAACGTGTGAACTGTGTTAAAAATATCAAATGCGTGAAAATAACGAAAATATCAAAAATATCAAAAATATCAAAAATATCAAAAATATCAAAAATATCAAAAATATCAAAAATATCTGATATATATCAAAATATCCGATATTTTTGATATTTTTGAAAATATCATGATATTTTCGAACTCTGCTCTCTTCTACTGTCCAGACGACAGATGCCCTATTGAGGCGCCTGAAGTCTGGTTCCTATGCTTTACAAAATCTAGCTTCTTCAGACTCTTGGAAATCTGTGATTTCCAGGAGAGTGTATACCTGTCTCCCCAACCCTCGTCCCGTCTACATCTCTCCCAAGAGTCAATTCGGATTCTTTTTTTTCTCTATTTACGTCCCGTGATTATTTGACCTCTGACCTGCCCTTAGACAATTCCCCGAACCCTATCCTAAACCCTATCCCCACCATCCCCATTTCCGTCTAACAGTAGGTACCTCGCTTTAGATAAGAATTATCAATAAAACTTTGAATATAGAAAAAATAGGTGCACTTTTAGTTTTGGAACTACCTGTACAAACATGGGAATTTAATTTAATTATGAAACTAGGAAAGGCTTTCTAAGTAACATTTCTTTTCAATTCGTACATAATTACAAAAAACGGCGTAGGGTAGCAGACACACAGGTTGTGTAAGTTCGCATACACTATTAATTTTATGATGAAATTGTTGCAAGAATTTGTCTATAGAAGTAAATTTTATAATTTCATAATAATTCCCAAATAATGTTAGTATTTCATAACTAAGGTAGGTGCTGCCAATAAAGTAATTAATTATGACGGAACATCTAACAAACTACATTCAATAATAAAAAATACGACAGTAATAATAATTATAATAATTCTTATCTAATGTTGACTGATCAATTTTTTTTTGTTTGACTTTGGCACTTGTATGCCGTTAACATCTATGCATGTCTGGATTGGATTTAACCAAAGGGGCCGCAAAAAGAAAAAACTTAGAAAAATTTCAGAACTGTGTTATGCGTCTCTCTTGAGCGACCAAATGACCTCTACAAATGTTGCTTGGAATGATTCGGTGACCAACTTTTCCTAATGACATTTTACTCTGTGGTGATCTCTGGAGGTAAATGGTCAGGTCATTTCTGAAAACGTGTAAAATGACCTGTACAAATGGTGTTTGGCATAAGTTATTGAACAACTTTTCTTAGTAAAAATTTTCTCTCCGACGAACTTAAGTGGTCACTACGTCTTGGGTCATGTACTTTGAAAAATTTCTTGTATCGATATATCAACTTATCTTGAGTAACAAATGACCTCTACAAATGTTACTTAGAATGTTTCATTGACCAACTTTTCCTAATGACATTTGTCTCTGTGATGAGGTCAAAAGTGATTGGATTCGACCTAAGGGGGGGGGGGGGCGTGAAAAT
Source organism: Holacanthella duospinosa (assembly GCA_002738285.1). Taxonomy (NCBI): domain Eukaryota; kingdom Metazoa; phylum Arthropoda; class Collembola; order Poduromorpha; family Neanuridae; genus Holacanthella; species Holacanthella duospinosa. The sequence continues at coordinate 29,748 of NIPM01000150.1, read as the reverse complement.
TTCAGTTTTTTAACATTAGGTTCCCCATCTCGAAATTTTTTTAAGTACATAACATTTTTATGTTAGTGTGTGACCGATAAAATGACATACAAAAGTTTTTCAGGATGCTAATCTGAGTAACTTTTACCTTAAATATTTTTTTCTCTCATGACCTCTTGAGGTCACAGGTCAAGGTCAAACCCCATTTTCCCGTAAGTGGCAAAATGACATATACAAAAGTTGTTCAGGCCGTTGTTCACCTGCTGATGCCAAACAATATTTGTTGATGTCATTTTACACGTTTTCAGAAATGACCTGACCTTTGACCTCAAAAAGTCACCACAAAGAAAAATGTCATTAGGAAAATTTGGTCACCGAATCATTCCAAGCAACATTTGTAGAGATCATTTGGTCGCTCAAGAGAGACGCATAACACGGTTCTGAAATTTTTCCAAGTTTTTTTTTTGCTGCCCCTTTGGTTAAATCCAACCCAAATGGATTGTTGTAGCTGACTTTTGACACAGTTGTTGCATGGATTGACGCACCGTTTGGTTGGATATTAATTACTTTGAATAATTAGTTATAATTAATTTGTTTGTTTTGGGGTCTGGGTGAGACTATTTTTGAATAATTCCTCATCTAACTTCACTCCCTCCACTTTTTATTTTTACCGCTGTTCATCAAATGTCTCAACTTAACTTAAGAGAAAACAACTTTCATTAGTATCCGTTTTTTGTAAACATGCTGTACAGGGCCCGCTAAATTAATAAGGGCCTTCTTTATCCGCCTTTCACCAAAAACGGCTTGGGGCAGGCGATGTGGAGTAGATGCCAAGGGATCGTACGCCATTTCTCGAGTTGGTTATTTCTCTCAATTAACCACCTTTTAGCGTTACAGAATGACGTTTGTTTACAAAAAAAAAAAAAAAGAATTCAAAATCAGTTTTGATTAATGCAAAGCAATGCAAAGAATGAAAGGAGAGAGGCAGAGGGAGGGGTCGGCAGGTTCTCTGTTGAGTGAGGTGGAGTAGATGCAAAGGGACCATACCCCATTCCTCGACTGAGTTCATTCTCTCAACTCTCTGCTGCTGTTGTTGAATAATTAATTTTTGCAAAGGTATGTGTTCTGAAGCATAGGCTAACTTCATTCTCTCCAACTTTTGGATTTCGCGCTGTTTATTTGCTGTATCAAATTTTTTTTGGGGAAAGCGACTTTCTACGGCCCGGATTAATTTGGCGGTCCCTGTATATTTTGTCACTTAGGTACAAGTAAGCCCAGTTTGAAGAAGTCAGGAATCAAACCAAAGAATATCATTATCGAACCGGACACAAAAAAATTGAAGAGGTCAACTGCAGTCTGCTACTCTTGTGATACGTAAGATATGTTAAAATTAATATTGTATGAAATATTGTGGTCTAAATTTTAATTCCTCTCCCTGCCTTTGTGATTCAAAAAAGACATTACCTTCAACAGTCACATGCAGCCATGTGCTAATGGATATGGTGCCTATGGTGCTACCCCGGTTGAAATTTGGGCCGACTTATGCCCGGTAAAATTCTTGACCTACTGAGCAAAATTTTTTATTCGTTCACTTTAAAAATAAATAAATTTAAATTAAAAAAAAAAGTAAAACTTTAAACTAAAAAAAAGTTAAAAGATATTTTACTAAAATTTGAACCAGGGTTGGAAGAGATGAAATTTCGAATACCCAACCTCGTGTCATCCATACGCACAGACACGAACTCGCTCACTTTTTTGCGTTCATTTTCATTTACTCAAAACAAACACTCATCTGTCATTCCTTACTCCAAGTCCAAATCCAAATCCCATCTCTTCCAATTTAACTGATTCACTCATCACCAAGGCCGACCAAAAAATGCGATTTTTTTTTCTCACAAAATACGATCAAAATCGTAAAAAATGCGATTTAGTGCGATTCATTTTCTACAGAAAATATCATTAAAGTTTAATGGTAACACATATTTAATGCTTAAACAAATAATTTATAAGCTAGAAAACGATATTATTGCACGATTCATCCATATTTGGTTGATTAACTATTGGTTAAGTGATCATGTAGTTCCAACTTCAAACTGAAGTATCTCGATTAGGGACTAATCTGGCGTCTTGGGACTGATTTACAGAGCCATGTATCCCTATCTCAATTAAATAGTAACTAAAATTAATTCCAGGAATTTCCCGGATTGAAATAAAATCGATTATTACATTTTGCCTAACTGCCGATTTTAATCCAAGAAATGATTTTTTAACCAACCAGGATTAACAAGATACTCTAATCGAATTAAAATACTAATTCATGGCCAATTTCGGTTTCACTCTTATATGTGGATGGGTGTCTCATATCAACTTTAAATATATCCGCAATTTTCGTCGATGAAACTGATTCTATCGAAATACAGATCCGCCAATGTTCGTGATAGTTATAAATTGTTTTGAATTTGTCAAGTTAAATGCGCATTTACAATTTGTTACGCAGTTTGTAAGCTAAAGTCAAAATGAAAACAATGTTGTTTTACAGTTTGTAAGCTAAAGTCGAAATGAAAACAATGTTCTTTAGTTCTATTGTGCTATGAAAATAGCCAATAAGTTCATTATGCCTTAACCTATGCGCTAGTTGTACACCATCTATATCCCACTATACTGCTAATTAACAATTTATTTGACATCAATTTAACATTTTTTCTAATTTCACTCAATTTTGCTGAAATATTTTAAAATTTATAGTTTGCAATAACTAAAAATGCGACTTAATGCAATTTAATGCGACAATCGTGGAAAATGCGTTTTAATGCGATTAATGCGATACATATTTACATCATTCGGTTGCATTTTTTATAATTCGTGGAGAAACCAGTTATCAATAGGCCAACCAAGGGTTATTTGTAAAATGCGATTTAATGCAAAAAGTGCATTTGGTCGGCCTTGCTGATCACTCACTCGATTCATACTAAAATGACTAAGTAACATAAAATTTTATAAAAACTAGTAACTAACGTTAGTGACTAAAATTAGTGACTAAACCTAATGACTTAAGGGCTTACTAGAGTCTTTAAAACTTAACCGAATGACTAGAGACATGACTAGAACCGCTTATTTTGTAGTACTTTGTTCAAAGCTCATGGAGTGCCTATAATGTGTCAAGTCTGGTTGTTTCTGGAAGTGAGGGCCATGAGGCGTAAGCCCTGGTACTGGTAGCCAAAATTTTTTATGCGATTCCGCCTGCCAGCCCATATCCGCCAATGATTTTTATGCGATTCCGCCCGGCTGTGCCCGTATAAATTTTTTATGAATAGCGTCCGCTTCCCCGTTCGGAAGTTTTATTTAAATAAACATTCTAATATACAACAGTAAATCAATTAAAACTTTAGTTTCGGGTGCTCGATAGTTTTACAAATTTTGCCCGTTAGCCTATACCCGTCTTTCTGAGAAGTTTTCTGCCTGCCTGCCTGTGGCCGTAACAACTGTCTCGTCCGCCACCAATCATGCGTAACCAAGCATGCATGCATGTTCCCGTGATTAACGCCCGTCCGCCGCCAACCATGCGTAAATGACCGGTAGGAAATTATATTTAAATAATCATTCTAATATACATCATTAACGGAAATTTCCAACGCAGCTAGTAGCCTGGCTGAGTTCATCGTGACAAAATCGGGAAGTTCCACCTTTTCAACAATACCCTTTTCCATCGCGATTCTTGTTGTGGGGATTGGGTTGGCGTTTTTGCTCAATGCTGTCACCATATATGCTTGGTTTCAATGCTGACTTGTGGGTACTCATGTGATACTACATTTGATATGTAAAATAGATTTGTTTACAAAACGAAATTCAACAAAAATTGATTTCAAATTAAAAATAAAATAATTTTTTTTACGTTACCGTATTTTAATTTATTTTTAATATTTTTGCAAAAATAAAAAGTGTTGTGTTCATCATGCGATTGGTCATGACTCCAGCCAGTTTCATGCAATTTGTTTCATAAATGAATTTTCTGTGCCAATTCCGCTAGACCTCATTATGAGGTCCTATAAGAAAAGCAGGTTAAAACGAAAAGGCGCTAGAGGCAACTGTAAACGTGAACCAATTCAAGCCAAATTTTACACGTTCATTTTCACCTATTGGAACACTATTGGAAGTACCATTCTAATTTCCAAGGACCTTCCGTCGGCAGTAAGACGCAGAATATACATGTATTACACACATACATACTCTCAAAGGAAAAATGGTCGCGGTGTTGGAGTGAAAGGACTTTCCTCGGTTGCATAAATGCAACAGTGCATTTACCCCCAGTATAAAGATGCCAAGTGACAACTGTGATGGGCAACTGTGATGTGACAAATGATGTTATAATAATTGTTATTATTAAACAACAATAATTATTAATAATAATAATTATTGAGTAAAGTATAAAACTCATATTTTAGAAACACAAATTTTGATATTTTGAAATTCACAAATCTAAGTAAAATCACAAACGATTTTCTGAATCCTGAGAACGTTTATGTTTATACGTTTATTGTTTTCTGCAAGGTATTAGTAAGACCAATACCATGCACTTTTGCTGTGAGATTATGCGTATGGAAAAGCCCAATTTCTTTAAATTTATCAATTTATCAACGATTTTAATTTGTGAGATGACTTTAGAAAAGTGTCCACTTGGCAAACCATGTTGACCTCACGTCTGGTAAATGCTTTTTTGTTTGGTCCTATTATCGAGGAAAGCAAAGTAATCGAATTATTACTGCAACAACTTGTTTAATAAAATAAAGTCATTAATTCTAGTATGGTAAGAATTTTACTAAGAATGCCCGCCTCTAATCTGAATTGGTTTTCGCCTCAGAAACATTGCGTGTTTTTGTGGAACCAGCGGGAAAGTCCTTTCACTCCAACACGCTGGTTATTCGGCAACCGGATATGTAGCGCCTAAAACTGCCGGATAGACAATCCGCCGGATATCGGATACTTATAGGTATCCGTGCGGATAATTTTCTACAAAATTTTTAGAACTCCGAAAGCATGAATCAATTTTATTAGATTTAATATATTTGAGTATATATTAAATGTATCAGAGTTCCAAAATTGACCCTTGCACGTTCGCGTGAAATGAGTCAAAACAGATTTTGTTTTTATAAAAATTATGTGCAATACGACCTTAATCAAGCATGCTTGCCGGATATCCGCGGTGGATATCCGCCGCGGATATCTGATATCCGGCAATCAAAAAACGCCGGTTGTCCGATATCCAGCAAACCTGCCGGATATGCAATCCGCAATACTCCTAATTACATACATACATACATACCGTATTTTTCGATTTAATTCTCCACCTCGAAATAATTCTTCCCTCAAATTAATTCCCCACTTTTTGGCTAGTTTGAAATAATAATTCCCCACCTCGAAATAAATCCCCATGAGGAATTAATTAAAGTCTCATCAGGCGCAAAATTAGAAACAATTTTGTTTAAATTACCTGAAAAGAGGAAAATAAAAAATTTGGAAGGCGACAAAAAACCAATAAAGTATCAGATATCTCTGACATGGATAAGATGATTCCATTATTTGTACTTTTTTTTACCTCTTATAAGAAGTAAACAACTATAAAAGAATCTAAATTTTCACTTCCAATTAATTTTTTTATTTAATTATTAGTTGATATGGCAGAGCACAATCAATGGCTGTTTTGAAAAAGTTTTGATATATTAAGTAAGAATATGTGTAAGTCTTTGTATTGATTTGGTAGTAATTTGGTGCATGCAAGAAATTTGAAAAATTCTAGAAGGTTTTGTCCGTGTTTAGTGAAGAATGTAGGACGTCCTAGTTTTTCTGTGGTTTGGCATTGGAATAGAAGGTGGTCTAGGGAGCTCTCGTTTCCGCAGAAATTGCATATTTTTCTTTCCCACATTCCAAGGTCGATTCTTCTGCCTCCTTCTGATCTGATAGTGTTGAGTCCGAGTCTGATGTTTGCTATATTTCTGACTGTATAGTTAAAATTATTTTGATTGAGGTACGGTTCTGCTCCACATGTTGTTTTGTATTGAGGAAACCTGGAATTCTACTTGACTTTTCCGTTTTTCCGTAGTCTTCTTGGTATTATTTAGCTTTGATTCTTCGAATTGTTTCTTTTTTCCAATGTTGAGTTAAATCCGTATCTTCTGCTATCCATAGGTGGTCGAGATTAGCAGTTGAGAAAAGTTTTTGCGTTTGAGAGCACCAGTTGTGTTTATTTTCGTTCTGACAATCGGATTTTTTCCTAAGTTCAGTATAAGCATCACGGAGAAGGGTGTTCTTCTTGCTTTTGAGTATCCTGATCCAGAAAGCAATCGCTAGTTTGGATATTTCGGCTGAAATATGAGTCGTCCCAGTCTCAAGTCTTAGGATGTATCTTGGGATAGACCATGGTAGGTGTAGTGTTCTCTTTAAGAATTGCAAGTGGACTTTTTCAATTTTCTCGGCGTGTGGAAGACCCCAAATTCCTGCTGCATACGTTGGTGTTGAGTTAATGATTGATGATAGGAGTTTTTGTTGAATTTAGTTTGTTGAAATTTAAAACGACTTCCAATTAATAACTTCCCACCTCGAAATAATTCCCCACCTTTTGCCCGGTTTGAAATAATAATTCCGCATGGGGATTTAAACTGAGAAATACGGTACATGCATTCATGCATACATACCAAAGGTGCGAATGGGCTGGGTTAACCCATGATGGGCCTAGCCCAGCCCGGCCCATTGGGCTGTGGGTTGAACTGGGCTGGGCTGAGTTTGTGAGTATTAATTTCTTACGGGCCGGGATGGGCTGGGATGAAATTTGAAATTTTCAATCTCGTGCTGCTGAAAGTTGCACCTTATAAGTGAAACTGTCAAGGTGACTAAGCAAAGAGTTTCGAAAAATATTTAAAGCAATACGAAAGTGTCGATGGTTTTTTGTAAGCTGGGCTGGGCTGAGCTGAGCTGGGTTATGGAAATTTATTTTTTGGTGGATTGGGTTGGGGCTGGGCTTTCGAAAAGTCAGCCCACTCGTACCCCTGATACATACACATACATACATACATAAATAGTATTTATGTATAGACTCATGAGCCTAATAAAAATAAATGATTTAATTGACATAAGTAAAGTAAAATTTGACACAACTTTTTATAAACGGGCAATCTACTGTGGCCAGGGTGTTTTTGATTTAATCATTTGATTTAAACCATGGTTTATTTAACTCCGAAATTGGCGCCTGTGGGTCAAAAAAGACCACGCTATTTCTAGCTCAAATTAAAAAAGGAAATACTCAACCTCCATCTTTGGGATTTAACGATTATGTTCACAGTCTTAGTCTTTGTACAAATTAAAATATGGTTGCACTAAAAAACTCTCGGTTGACGTCTGGGACAGTATGTAAATTCAAGTCCCATTTGCACAAATGCTAAGTGATTCGTTTATCAAATTTTTCGCCTGTGGGTCAACTATGACCACCACATACATTATTTCTCACATGTGGGTCATAATAGACCACGACTTCCGCTTTGTTGCCATTTACTAATAGTTGACTAGATAATAGACTAGCTCTCAAACTTCTGGTATCCTTTGGTACTATAAGGGCTGGGGCGTAAAAAATTATCCCCATACACCCATTTTCCCTTTCCGCAAGGACGGGGAATAAGGATTTAAATCCAACAGTTTTCAAACTTACTTTAGAGTCTGCATCTTTAACGTTGCATCATTTTGTAATATAATTTTGAAGAAACTTTAGTCAAAAAAACAAATTTTATTACAAAAAAAGCCCATAAAATATTTTAAATTAAACGCTTTTCTGATTCTTGACTTACTTGATGCGTCTTTAACTCATTTCTTTTTTAAGCTCATTTGCATTGAATCATAGCTTACAACGTTTTCTATTTAGTAGTGATTCATTGTTTTTTTGGTAAAGTAATTTTTACAATATTTGGTACACCCATTGATTTTTTGGTCTTGTTTGCCTAAAGTAGCAATTCCACTGAGATTGCGCCCAGAAATTCTTCGGCAATTATTGCTGAAAGCAATTGATATCATCTATGAATTATTGCTGAAAAACTATTGCTTTGATCTTGGGTAATTCCATTGCCTAGCAATTTTAGTTTCTTCCCACTTGAAACTTCTGCAATAATTGCTAAACTAAGCAAGAAAACCGATTTGCTGGTTTTTTATTGCTTACAGCAATTATGACAACAGTCAGCAATAAATTGTTTGCCATCAGCAATTATAATTGCCGGTCGTATTCCATCAATTGCTTACATTTGCTGAAGGATTGTTGAGGGTAATCATTCAGCGGAATCGCCACTTAAGAGTTGATGGAGTAAGTCGAATGCTTTTTATTATATTAAATAAAAATTTATATATTTTTGGGTTGTTATAGAATTTGATTTGACCAAAATAAAATTTAGAAAAATTTAAAAAAATTTTTTAATAAAAACCAAGGTTTAAACCAAATGAACCCGGTTTAAACCAATAAACCAGGTTTTTGGGTTTTTATAGAAAAAACCAAAAAAACCAGAAACCCTGACTGTGGCAATAACTTCAAAATAAATCAATTTCACACTCTTTGCAGTGTTGGTATAACTTTAATGTTTGACACACTACCAGCAATGAACGATTTGGGTTAAGGAATATTTTTAAATTCAATGTGTACAAATATGGAATAATTGATTTAATACACATTTTTACCATATTAAAAAATTTTCAAATTCATCTTTATTTGTAGTTGGAATAGTTGGAAAGTTTGCTTTTGATGTGTATTTAGTATTTTTGTGCAAGCTTGAATCTAATCTTTTGTTACTATAATGTATTAAATTTACAAAATATTTTTTGTTGTATCAAATTTTTTAATTGTATTTCATATTTGTCCACGGTTTTTGCATCGAATATATCGATTTTTCTTAATTATTATTCCATTTTGCACATTTTGTGGAATAAATTGGACGAGTCACTTGAGCTGAGCGCAAGCCAGTGGAACTACGATTTTTGCCGACATTTAGCTCTAGTCAGTTCAAGTACTCGTCACGTTGCTCCGCCTTTACAAGACTTTACAAGTTAAAGTCACAGTTTTTCTCAATTTTTCTGTTGTGCCGAAGAACTTGTCTACAAAATAAAAGACGGTCGATACATAAGTACATTGAGGTTTTTGGTCGGAAACGCACACCTGATTTGCTTTACCCCCACCCATCCTAATCATCATGCATGGGCGTATGGATTTGCGTTGTTTTATTTAGTGTATAGCATATTAATTTAAAATATCGCAAAATAACACTTACAATGAATGTTATGATGATAACTAATGATGGATTTTGGGAGTCGGGAATCATTTGATGACTGACTTTAAGGGTTTTGGGAGTCAGAGTCATGACTCTGGGAGTCGACTCCCAGACTTGGGAGTCGACTCCCAGACTTGGGAGTCATGACTCTTTTGAAACATGCGCACATGGGCATATGGGATTCTTTTTTACTTTTTTTCTCACCTACTTTCATCACTTAACGCAAGGTAGCTGGACAAAAAGAAACTAAAACTAACTTACATCAGGTTACACCATATTAAGACAATGTAGCTGCAAACAAACTTTACATGCAAATATTATTTCGAGTTATTTTTACAAAGAAATATTTAAAAAAAAGTTACGAATTACAGTAAAGTTCGGTTATAGTGAATTTGTAGGGACCGGCAAAATTGGTTCAGTATAGCCGGAGTTCATTATATCCGCATAGTGAACGGACACTTCAATTTAATAATTGTTCATTATATCCAAATATTTCACTATAAATTCAGCTAAGCCGATTTAGAGAAGCACTAGGTAATGGAGATTTGCTTGAGACCATTTGATGAGAGCAGAATCCAACTTTGGATGGTTACATCGGCGTTGGCGTTTTATATTCTAAGAATTTGATGTTTGAATTTTAGGTAATTGTTTAAATGTACCTAATTATATTTCAACACTTTTATTATTAACTTACACCACAAAATCTTTGGAATTCTTCTTCAATTTTAGATTTTGATTTCAAAATAAGAGAAATTGTAGAGTTTCCAATCTTATATCTCTCACATAACGTTTTGCGAGGTGTGTTGGAAGACAAGTGCAGCAATGATATCGAATTTATCGTTTAAGGACAACGCAGTGCGCTTTTTGCCTGATTTTGACATTGTGAATTAGTAATTTATTTAATAAACTGAAACTCACTCATAGGTCAACATGCAAGTTCGGTGCATAGATGGGCAGGCATAAAAGTATAAGGAACAATAGTAGCAAATGGTCTCATTACGGAATTCAGACATATTTCACTATAACGAGACAAAATGACTCGGGACCGGTAGGTTTGGTTCACTAAGGCCGGAAGTTCAGTATAGCCGATTTCATTATAGCCGGACTACTTAACACATAATCTCCCATTTGCTTGGCAGGGACCGGACAGTGTGGTTTGCTATAGCCGGAGTTCTATTATAGCCGGGGTCACTATAGCCGAACTTTACTGTATTTGTTTAACTTGATGAAAGTGGCTATTTTAGTTTCTTGTTGTCAAGGAAACAAGGAAAAGGAAAGACTAAAGGTATAAAAAATTTAAGTTTCAGATTTTCCTACCCGATTTTCCATTTTTGTATTATGTGACTCCGGAGTCGAGAGTCATGACTCTGACTCAGAGTCGACTCCCAAAATTCAAGGAGTCAGAGTCATGACTCCGAGAGTCGACTCCCACCATTTAGAGAGTCAGAGTCATGACTCCCAGAGTCAATGACTCTGACTCCGGCCAAACTGGGAGTCATGGAGAACACTAGTCATTTGTTCAAAATGCCCAACCGTCCATCATTAAACAATGATTAAATAAAAAAAATTTATCCTTCGGGAATTTTCCGATAACCGCAAAACAAAAACAGAACCCTACCAATTTGCACACTATAGCTATGGGCATTCCCGAGGATAATTCCATACTCCAAAATGTCAACAAGTTAGCAATAATTTTAAAGTTTTCATTTGGATTTTAACATTTACTAACGACACCAAACCAAAATTCTGATGACCATATTTGGGATGGGTGGGGCTAATGTAAATCAGGTGTTTGCGACCATGACCAACGAATGGGGAAATAAGAATGAGATAGTTTTATCTACATTAAAATTTCCGCATTCATATATTGGTACTGCAAACAAATTTTACACTAGATGTAATGAGATTTTGACGAGCGAGGTCTGAGAATGTTTTCATTCCGCACGTATGATAAATACATACTTATATCTGGAAAAGCTACAACAGCGAAGACACTGTTGGTAAAATCTCCTTTCATGTGGCCCTTGCGGGCTATCAAATCTAGCGTATGGAAATTTTTCCTTTCATACGGGAGGGCATAGCAACAATTTCTGATGGTATGTGCCGTGTTGTGAAAAAATTTCCTGTAAATTTAAGTGGTAGAGAAGGTCAAAAAATGACACTTTCTGTGGTCAAGTTTACCCCGGGAAAAATCGGCCCAATTCGGGAATCCGTACTCCGGTTTGATTTTGGGCATTAGCACATCTCTGGGTCCTCACAGGTCTCTTCATTTCAAAATTATTTATTGATCGGCCTAAACCCGTTATTTCTCATGACGGACCCCTTTTAAATCAATTAACTTTTCTTCAGAAAAGTATTGTTGATTATTCTTAGCCATTGTTAGTTTTTAATTAAGAATGAAATTCAAATCCAATTTTTGCCTCTATTTTGGCTATAGTTAGGGGTTAGGGATGTGCCGAATGGCGTTTTTTTGATATTCCCGAATACGAATATTCGTTTCCTGAAGACTAACTATTCCCGAATAATTCACAAACGATAAAATAATTAAAAATTTGTTCTTTGTTTAATTTTTCTCTACGACATGATCACATGAGACTGAACCATCTCATTGTCCTTGTTGTTTCAAATTCACATTTGAATTAATAATTTTATAATTAATTTTATAATTATTATTTCAAACGCGACTAAATAGTGAATCGGATTCAGGTAAGCAACAGTGTTGGGAACTGGAAGGGTAGTTTATAGTTCAGTTTTTTTTCAGTTCCTGAAGAAAGGTTTCCAGTTCAGTTCAGTTCAGTAATTTTATGTTAGAATTTTTTTTTCAGTTCAGTTCAGTTCAGTATTTCCCCTAAAACTTTTTGTTTCCAGTTCAGTTCAGTTCAGTATTTGTTAATTACAAACCTTTTCCAGTTCAGTTCAGTTCAGTCCAAAAAATTGAACTGAACTGCAAAAAAAATGACATTTAGTGCATTCCCAACACTGTTGGGTATTGCGGGTGTTGGGAACTAGGAAGGTAAGTTCCAGTTCAGTTCCTGAGAAAAGGTGTCCAGTTCAGTTCAGTAATTTTGTGTAGGATTTTTTTTCCAGTTCAGTTCAGTACAGTATTTCAACTAAAGCTTTTCTTTTCCAGTTCAGTTCAGTTCAGTACTTTTGCATCTTCAAAAGCCTTCCAGTTCAGCTCAGTCCAGTCCAAAAACTGGAGAAAACTGGAAAGTACTGAACTGAACTGAACTGAATCCCCAACACTGAAGCAATAAGCATTAGATTAGCAGTTTAAAACTCATGTTTCAATTTTGGTACTCTGCTTCCTGAATCCAATAAATTGTTGTTACTTTTATATCATATTTCACAAAAGTCATTAAAAAAAAATTCGTTTTTTTAATTTCATATCAATGATTCCTAAGTGCAACTATTCCCGAACACACAGACCAGTATTCGCGAACAGGAATATTTAGGAATAGTGAAATTTCTAGCTATTCCTAGACGAATATTCGGCACATCCCTAGTTGAGGTGAATTGAAAATTTAACAAGTCGGTTTCTCCTTTCACCTTGATAAAAGTTGACACTGTCAACTTTTAATTTTCACCAAAAAGTGAGGTGAAGGTGAAGGTGAGGAAAAGTAAAAATGCCACAAGGAAAAAACTAATGGGGAAAGGTGATGACCGGGAAAGGTGAAGGTGAGGCGAAATATGTATTTCAGCTGAAAGTATAAATCCAGAAAGTTGTGGTGAAGGTGATAATTTTCACCAAAAGGTGAGCTGAAGGAGAAGTATAAATTAAGAGTTAAGGCTAATGTATACTCCAGAATTTCATCTTCATTCAATCTGCATTTACTTCTCATCTTCATCTTGCTAGTCATTTTTGCAATATATACTCGCTTTTCATTCAACTCTCATTTCATCCTACCTTCAATAAAGGGAGGAGCGAGGTGAGTTTTCATCTAGATAGAGCAAAAGTTGGATTGAATCCAACTTTTGCTCTAGATGAAGATGAGAGTATAATGTTAAGAGATGGTCTCACTCTCCCCAAACCAACAAAATACGACTAAGACCCAAATTCATTTTAGTTTAGCTCCACCCATTAACTTTGTTTTTTCTTGTATTTGAAATTGGGCTCCACCCATTACCTTTGCTTTTTCTTGTATTTTAAATTGGAGTATACATTAACTTCAAAGTGAAAATTAAGATGAAAATGGATGTGAGATGGAGATTGAATGAAGATGACAAGCAGAGGATTGGAGTATACATTAACCTTTACAATATAACTTGTCCGACTACACAATTCTTTTGTTACTCTTTAGACTTCCCCTTCACCTCACTTTTTGGTGAAAATTATCACCTTTACCCCAGGTGAATGCATTTAGACTTTTTGGTGAAAATCTTCACTTCACCTCGTCTTCCCCTGACCATCACCTTTCTCCTTTGCTTCACGCTAGGCATTTAGACTTCTCCAACCTTTAACCTTCACCTAACTTTTTGGTGAAAATGCCGAGTTGATTTTGCTTCAACTTTTTCAGAGGTGAAAGATGAAATTGTAACTTTATCTCAAATTCCCCAATTATTTGTCAACGCTCGTAAAAAGTGTAACTTAAAATTTTACTCAGCACTCAGCAGTTAATTAAAAATAAAATATTTTAACAACAATGGTTAAACGAAATAAAAAATAGTACATTTCTGAAGAAACTAATTGATTTAGATTCAACTCGAGAAATCAATTTTTACTTAACCTCAAGTTACCCGCGCTAAAACGTTGACCCGAGGAGAAGTCTAAATGGTCTAGTTTTTCATCAATCATCCAAGCTGCAGGTGATGATTGGTGAAGGTGAAAGGTGAAAGGTGACCGAAAGGCGAAGTCTAAATTAAGGGTTAGTGTTATGAAAGCAAATGATGAAACAAACTACAGTGGAACTTGGTTATAAAAATATGCGATATACTGAAGAATCGTCGTATAATGAACCCAAAATTTCATTCATCGAGAATATTAACGCAGCATTTAAGTTGAACAGTTTGTTCCATCAACAGTACCAGCGGAGCAGAACATGGTTCTTTCACTGAGGTTAGAATACCAACCTTATTGCGCATATTCGACATGACAACATCGCCATTTAAATTTGTAAACCGTGTAGGATTCGTAAGGTGAAATGGCCATATTTTAAATTGTTAACTCTAAGGTTTTAACGATTCCCTATCAGTTAGTAACATACAGGGCACAGACGATGTAATTCACAGTTCACAATAATACAGCCGACTGGCAGAAGTATAGGTGCATATAGAGGATGTGTAACGATGGAATTTTGCCGTTGCTATAGACAAATTGCCCAAGAGATACTAGAGATACTTCGTGTAGTTACATGACGAAAAGTTGCAGGACAACGGATTGGAAGGGACAGTACAGTGTAAAAGAAAAATTTGTATTATGTAAGCTGAAAATTGAGCTATTTTTCTTCCGGTTTCAGCTCTGCCAGGAATGGGGCTTTAATAAAGTGTGATTTTTGTCCTACCTATTACCATTTGGACTGTTTGGATCCGCCACTAACTACATTTCCTTCTGGAGTCTGGAATTGTCCTTTACATCTCGAGCCTTTCATGGAGTCGAAACTACTCACTACTTGTCGTCTCTCCGAACGACTTCGAATTTGGGAAGAAGGTGAAGCATCTGTTGAACCTGTACCTGTGGTTCTTAACTTTTTTACTAAAGTTAATCGTCCAGGTTCCACAAAAGAGTCTGGAGATATTGAATCGAACAAGACAAAGGTTTGGCAATTTTTTCTAATCAAATGTATTTTGTTGAATAATAATTGAATTCGGGTCAATCTAGGTTCTTCCTTCAGTTGTTCATATGTACTCAAGTTTCAGAACTGAGAATAATCAACCAACACCATCAACGTCAGCTTTTCACAAACCGAGTTTTGAGGTGAAGCTTAAGCAATCTTCCTTCAACAACTTTGAACAAGTAGCAATGTTGTTAAAGTTAATTCATGATTTTATGTTAAATTGATGTTTGAAGGTCCCACTTGACAAGGAGTCAGAGAAGCAGGAGTCCAATAATTTGGACTTGTTAATTGAAGCCATGAACCTTGAGTCGTCTGAAAATATTGTACAGACACTTCTCAAAGACATTCATCCAAAAATTGTCCAACTATTGGCAGTTCAAAAGATCCTCGAGAATCCCAACTTAGCTGCCTCGGTTATAACGAGTTCAACAGCTGGGGAAAACGAAAACTCCATTCCAACACCTAAAAAAACGACTGACACACAACGCCTGACGCCTACTCTTACGCTTGTGTTTATCAATGATGGCAAGCAACTCCAATTCCGACGAAGAGTTATTGACATTGGAGTTGGTGGGAATGCGTCTCTTGATTTGTCGAAATATGGATCCTGCTATCGCATCGCAAAGCTCCACGCTTCCCTGTTTTACGATCAAATCAAAAGTCGATGGGAGTTACTCAACTACAGCCCCGATGGTACTTACGTTAACAATTGTCTCTATGGTTGTGATATCAGTATGTACGTCAAGTTCAATGAATCTACTACCCCTGAGTCGCTTCGAGAATTTAAAGAGATAATTGACCAGAGAAGAAATACGTTGAGTGCTATGAGAAAACTCCAGGCAAGAGACTGCAATATTTTTGAAAAGGTAATTTAAAGACGAAATAGCGACATATTTTGAGCATCTTCCAAATTAACATTCTCTTACGTTTCTACAGACAGCTAGCTGTACTTGTGTGATGAAAGGATTTACAATGCCTCCGAATTGTTGGGAAGGAAGCGCAATAATCAAACAAGGAGATGAAATTCGAATGGGTTGTTTCACACTGTTGGTCAAAACCGTAGGTTTGGCCGAATAGGGAAGCAGTTAGTGTTTCTACTTATTAGACAATTTTATGGCAAGTTGAAGAATTGTTGCATTTATTTCGTCCTTTTATTTCAAGTTCACTTCAACGGTGTTTTTTCGTATACCTGTATGGAATTTCAGAGTAACTTATTTGATAAGCGTGTAATTCATGTGTCGCGCGGAGCGGAACTTAACTACCGTGTTTCCTGTAATAATACCCCGGGGTACTATTTTTAAAATTCATCTTCAATACCCGGGTATAATTGGAGACCGGGCTGCTATAAGAGGCAGGGTGTTATTTCTCATTTTGGAAGTATTTTTTTAAAGAATTCTTAATTAAATTCATTTCATTAAAATAGTTAAATTTTTTATAGAAAATTCTATAGCAAAAATAATTGTTACTGCATGTTAATGATTTTTCATGTCTTCAAAACAATTTCTATAATTGAATTTTCATTTATTTGAATTTGGTGTCAAAGGAAACCATGAAACTCCTAGGGTTCTATTGTTGGAAGCAACACACTATTAGAATACAGGGTACTATTTGAGGCAGGTCACTATTCCTCATTTGGAAAGGTAGCCCCGGGGGTAGTTCCTCACGAAAAGTGAGTGTTTTTGTATTAACATCAAAACCACTCTCAAACTCTCATCTCCATATAAGAGACAATCGTCACCAATACTCTAGAGAGAGAAAAACAAAACCTGTACCTCTATAACATGTGTCTTGTCTCACTTCATCTCATCAACCTCGCTGAGTATATTTATTTATATTATGAATTTGATTATATAACAAAAATTTTAGTAAACAATTAATATAAAAACTACAGATGATACTCTTTAGCACCATGGTGATTACAAATATTACTTCCGCTACATGAATATCGAATTACCAAAATCGNCTCAGTGCTACCCACCAGTGCTCTCTACCAGTGCTCCCAGTGATCTTCAGGAGCGATCCCCAGTGTTCCCAAGTTGACCTGAGTTTTGACCTGAAGAGGTCACCACAAAAAAAATGTTAAATGGAAAAGTTGTTCGGATTTTTATTCTGAGCAACTTTTATAGAAGAAATTTTTGGGTTATAGTAAAACCCAAAATCAAAATTTTGGACTTAGAAAAAAATTTTCAAATTTTGTACTTAAAAAATTTTCGATAAAAAATTATTTTTTCAAAATATTTTGAGAATCGCTTCAGAATGTACTGAAACGGATTTCTATGCGAAAAAAAAACAGGAAAAAATTTTTTTCGAAAAAAATTACCTTGCCCCCGGTATGGGTACTTTGGACGTTTACATTACTTTTGAATTGAAGGGATCACCTCAGAGAAAAATGTTAGATGGAAAAGTTGTTAAGCTTTTCATTCTGAGTAACTTTTATATAAACATATTTTGTCAAAAAAAGCAACCAAAACCAAATTTTTTTAATTTTAAAAAATTTTGGACTTTGAAAAAATTTTGTACTTACAAAATTTTTGAAAAATTTTTTTTTCAAAAAATTGTTCAGAATCGCTTCAGAAGGACCTCAAACGAATTTCTATGCGGAAAAACTAAAAATAAATTTTTGAAAAAAAACTTAGAAATTTTTACCTTGCCCCCGTCCATGCTAAATGCATTGGAATTTGATTTGACTTTTGACCTGACTTTTGACCTGAAGGGGTCACCACAGAGAAAATTGTTAAATGGAAAAGTTGTTCGGATTTTCATTCTGAGCAACTTTTGTATAAGAATTTTTTTGGGTTATAATGGAACCCAAAATCAAAATTTTGGACTTAGAAAAAATTTTTTTAAATTTTGTACTTAGAAAATTTCCGAAAAAAAATTTTTTTCAAAAAATTTTCAGAATCGCTTCAGAAAGTCATGAAACGGATTTCTATGCGAAAAAACGAAAAAAACTTTCGAAGAAATTTTATACCTTGCCCCCGGTATGGGTGATTCAACCAAAATTTGTTGTTTATTTGACTTTGTTGATTTAAAAAATTAATTTTGAAAAAAAAATTGAGTAACTGGCTAACCTTATCATAGCCAGTTTAGATTAATTCCTTATAGCAACCTTGGAGTAAGTCATCCTAAAAAAATTTTTTTTTTTGGCACAAATTTGCAAAAATTTTGCAAAATTTGACTTGAACGCCAACAATGGATGTCAAATTAGTAATCTACGATAAATTTCCAGTCGATTAACGTATCACTTACTCGAATTCCATAGAGGGACTACACTTACAAATGTTCCATGAAAAGTCATGAAAATGCACGAGGAGAAATGTTAGGGAATTCGAAGTGCATAACAGTGACGTCATCCCCAGACAATTTTATTCTCAAAACCATCTCTATGTTCTACCGCCACCCCCTGTTGTTGGGTATTGTTCAACTCCTACCTAAAGATTCAATATGAGTTACCAGAAATAATTGTCTCAAATTTTCACTTGGTCTCATCCTTCGCGCGGACGGAAAAAACTCCCTCTCACGCTATCCCAAAATTCAACTACCCATTTGTTCAACAGCGGGCATTTCATTTCATTCCAATTTTCTTTTATTGCAGATTGCAGAAAAGCTAAATTTTTGTAAATCTTCATTTTTTATTTAGTTACAAGAGTAATTCTAATTTCACAAGCTGAACTACGAATTGTAATTGGTGCTACACTACGTTTCATCCAGTGGAATTAGTACGGAAGTGATTACGATTAAGGTAAAACCAAGTGAAGCATCAATTAGAACAAATTTATTCACTTTATAAGATCAGATTTACTTTTATAATTAAGAGAATAAAAAAGGTGTGGTCGAGTTATACTTTTCCGGCAGACGTAAGTGTATCCTGATAATCGGTTGGATTAAGCAGATGGTAGATGGGTACATTTCTATGATACCACGGTTTTTAGTAATTTTTATTGTAATTTTTCTTAATAATTTTTAGTGATTTATTAGATTATTAATATTTTCTTGTGTTTTTTTAGTATTTGTGTGGATGGATTTCATCAGAGTACCTATCTTAATCAAATCTAAAAAAATATACGGAAGAAGTAGACCTCTTAAAAAATCAAATCATATAATTCTAATTCTTCCGTGTTCTTTTTAGATTAAACCTAATGTAATAATTGGATTAACCATCTACCACATCTGTGTCAATCCAATTTGAAAATCAAACAACCTGACGACTTAGTAAAAGTGTTTCTAACAACCTAACACTGCTAAGTCTTAGGTTTTGTCAGGTTATGAATTTCTAGATTGGTTATGTAATTGTTTCCAGTATTATTTAATATATTGCATGCCCAACTACGGCGGGTAGCCTAGGTTGCTGCTGAGCAAAGTTACTTAATTTACCCATTCGCGCCAAGGATGAGACCAAGTGAAAACTTGAGACAATTATTTCTGGTAACTCATATTGAATCTTTAGGTACTACTCTTGGGAGCACTGTACGCACCAAACTATTTTTAGTGCTAAAATAAAAATATTAAAAAAAAAATTCAAAAAAAAAAATTCTTTTTATGCTTTGTCATCTTGTTAGTCTGAGATTCTTCACTTTACTCTGTGCCATTTTCTTTATGATGGACCAATTGAGACAAAAATTTGTATTTGAATAGTTAAAATTAATACTAGGGATGCCCCGAATAGTGGTATTCGTAAAAGTTTCGAATAGGAATATTCGTATTCGAAATTAAACCGAATACGAATAGTTCGGACGAAGATTCGCCGAATATTCGAAAGCACATGCGCGTTGGGTGTTTTTCGACTCGTCTTAAACAGCTTGTTCAATTAGTCCCCTCAAAAGCTAATATACTTTGAGCTATACAGAAAGAATTTAATTTGGAAGTTCAGAAGCTTGTGCAAGATATCCCTACACGTTGGAACTCGTGCTATTACATGCTAAATCGTCTTTTGAAACAAAAAGCTGCCGTCACATATTTGTCTTTTGAAACAAAATACTGCCGTCACATATTTTTCAGCGGAAGAGGCAGAGGATTGTGAATTTGACCCAAAAGCAGTGGTATTTACTGGAAGGAGTACTTTCTCTTCTTCAACCATTGGAAGAAATAACAAAAATCATCAGTGAGTCAGAATCAATAATTTTTGAAGTATATCCATGTCTTATGACGCTCACAAATTATTTGGAAAAGGATCACCCTAAGCATTTCGGAGTAGGGAATCTGAAAGAAACTCTCAAAGTTAACGTAATAGGTTTAAAAATTTGTTCAAAAATTTAAACTACACATGCGCTACATTCTTTGTTCCACTTTACAAGTTGTCTTTTATCAAAGCAGAAGCCCATAAAGATTTGGTGGCTCATCTGGTGGCAGAAATGTCTGAAAACTATAAGAAGCATCTCAAAATTCCGACTGCAGAAAATCCGCCTACAAGTAATATCCAAAATCCTCTTGACACCAACGAGACTCATAATTCATTTTGAAAAAATTTCGCAGGAATTTGAAGAAAAAATTAAGCGCAAAATATCACGACGATTGAACAAGTCACTTCATCCCAACAAGCAATCGTCACAAGTGAAATCAGGTCTTATACTGTTATACGAAATGTAGACAGGTAACGCTCGTTTTATGGTTTTTCTTTTTTCAACTTTCTGTACAGAATTCTGTACGAAAACCTAATTGGAATCAATTTATGCTTTCTGCATGTGTTGTCTAAGCGTTGTGAATACGTTGTCTAGGAGTTTTTTTCTTTAATGCTTTGTTTTAAGAATTCATTTATGGTTTCCTTTCTTTCTCTATTTGCTTATTCTTACCGTAAACAATTGAAAGTTGAACAATTTTAACTTTTTTTTAATACAGAAAAATTCTGTACATAAATGATTAAAGAAAGCATAAATAAATTCAAAAACGAGTGGAGCGCGTTATGACAACGCTAAGACAAGGAGTACACAACGCATGCGCAAACCATAAAACGAGCGTAAGAGTCGATTTTCATGTTGGAAACAACCACTCGGCCTTTCCAAATACGGAAATATTTATCAGTTCCTGCCAACACAGTTTTCGGCGAACGATTATTCTGTGAAGAAGGGGTTTATATACGAAGATAACCGTTCCAGACTTTTTCTGAGCATGACGATTTGTTAAACTTCCTCAATCGTAACTTAAAAGTATTAAATTTTGAGTAAAAGTGAAAGATCTAGGCTTCTCTAGGCTTTTGGAAGTATCTTGCACAACCATTGAATTTTAATTTGAGATTATTTAGACAATTAAATATCAGGCAAAATACAAATTTTGTTGCTTATTTCCGTATTGAAAAATACTTTCAATTTTAAAAATATTCCAAAATGTATTCGAATAGTTTGCGAATATCATTTTTAAAATATTACGAATACTAATACAGTAAAGTTCGGTTATAGTGAATCTGTAGGGACCGGCAAAATTGTTCAGTATAGCCGGAGTTCATTATATCCGTATAGTGAACGGGCACTTCAATTTAATAATTGTTCATTATATCCAAATATTTCACTATAAATTCAGCTAAGCCGATTTAGAGAAGCACTGGGTAATGGGGATTTGCTTGAGACCATTTGATGAGCGCAGAATCCAACTTTGGATAGTTACATCGGCGTTGGCGTTTTATATTCTAAGAATTTGATGTTTGAATTTTAGGTAATTGCTTAAATCTAACCTAACTATATTTCAACACTTTTATTATTAACTTACACCACAAAATCTTTGGAAGTCTTCTTCAATTTTAGATTTTGATTTCAAAATAAGAGAAATTGTAGAGTTTCCAATCTTATATTTCTCACATAACGTTTGGCGAGGTGTGTTGGAAGACAAGTGCAGCAATGATATCGAATTTATCGTTTAAGGACAACGCAGTGCGCTTTTGGCCTGATTTTGACATTGTGAATTAGTAATTTACTTAATAAACTAAAACTCACTCATAGGTCAACATGCAAGTCCGGTGCATAGATGGGCAGGCAGAAAAGTATAAAGAACATTAGTAGCAAATGGTCTCATTACGGAATTCAGACATATTTCACTATAACCGGACAAAATGACTCTCGGGATGGGTAGGTTTGGTTCACTAAGGCCAGAAGTTCAGTATAGCCGGACTACTCAACACATAATCTCCCATTTGCTTGGCAGGGACCGGACAGTATGGTTTGCTATATCCGGAGTTCTATTATAGCCGGAATCACTATAGCCGAACTTTACTGTATTCATAAAAGTATGTATCACAATGATCTGCGGATCACAATGATCCGGGATGATCTGCGGATCACAATGATCCTGGATGATCTGCGGATCACAATGTTCCGCGGATCACAATGATCTGCGGATCACAATGATACGGGATGATCTGCGGATCACAATGATCCGGGTTGATCTGCGGATCACAATGTTCCGCGGATCACAATGATATGCGGATTACAATGATCCGGGATGATCTGCGGATCACAATAATCCGGGATGATCCGGGATGTTCTACGGATCTCACAGATCTGGGTTGATCTGCGGATCTCACAGTTCTTAGACGCTCTGCGGGTTGGGCCGATCTATTACAATAAGGACTATGGGTACCGGACCCGTTCAGAGTCTGGATCTAGTTATCGGACTCGTCCCAAACTTTGGGACAGTAACTGCTCTACTCCGGGGTCTGGTACTGCAGTCCAAACTCTCCGGTGGGGGATGCGATAATCCTGAAGGAAATATCGAAATCGGTTCTCAATGACTGAGAAATCTTTTTCTTGTCTCTGGGGAAGTTGAACAATAGCTCTAATTTGGGGACTCCTATTGTCCTGATCTACGGGGGATCCGGAGTCCACTCTCTCCGAGATCCCCGGAACTCCTCGATTCGCGGGTGAACTGGGTTCTCCCCGGACTACTCTGGGATCTTCTGATCACTTGATCCGCGGGTGAACTAGGTTCTCCCCGGACTCTCTAGGATCTCCTGACTACTCGATCTGCGGGTGAACTGGGTTCTCCCCGGACTCTCTGGGAGTTCTTCCGTTTAAGGAGTTATGACCTTTCAAAGAGGCACACTTAATGAAAACCGCGTTGCTCTTTCTCGATACATTGTGTATAGTCGATTTATAATAATAAATAATATTACGCATACTATTATTCTCTTGCAATTAGCTATTTGGGTATTCTTATGCCGTTTAAATTCAATAATTTACGAAGTATAAAAATTACAAAATCAATAAATTCTTATTTTTTCTTTATGAATGGTATATTTTTACCAATGGTTACTCATTTCTGTGGTATTTATTTGTCAAAAATAAACAACTGAAATTATGAAACAAATAGGAAGGGATTTTGTAAGAAATAATGCTATTGGAGTGGATCAATTGATGTTCAGATTGTGACTGTTTTATTAACAACAGAGTAAATTAGTATTGTATAGTTTTTCAAGATAGTGCCCTGGACTTTGTTACGCTATCTGTGAGTCACAGGCTAAGGTCCAAGGCCCTTAAACTTAAATCTAAGAATAGAGACTAAGATAGGAAACTTGAGGTTGTAATTTCTTCTCACAGATTTTCAGTGTAACTTTTGTAAAGGCGGTCTATGAAAGGCAGCTTTAGAAAGCTTTTTTTTACTTTAGCTCACACATTGGCTTTTTAGGTTTGCCGAAGCTTCCTAACCCGAATCTAGTCCAAAAAATTTTTGCCGCACCGTACCCGAACCGAACCTCGACTATATCGAACCGAGCCTAATCCGAACCAACTTCAAATTTTACTTTAGAGCACCGAACTCGCATCGAACCTCGACTCTGTCGAACCGAATCAAAACCGATTCTACTTTAATATTTTACTCTCTCGAGCCGAATCCGCACTGAACCGATCCCGAACCTTGCCCCATTTAATATCCAAACATTCAGGTTCGCCGAACTTCCCGAACTGAACCGAACCAGGTTCAGCTACGAACCGAACCGATTCCTAAGTACAAAAATTTAAGGCCGCACCGAACCCGAACCGAATCTAGATCCTGTCGAACCGAGCCGAACCTGTAACTAATTAAAAAATATAAAACCCGAGCCAAATCCGTATCGAATAATGTTCGGTTCGGTCCGGGGTTCGATGAAATTCTTCCGAACCTTAAACACCATGTGTGTTAGCTCAACACTTGACATTTACTGTAAGTTGTGAAAACGAAGTTATCAATAATTTCAAATTTATATATGCATATTCAACTTTTATTAAATATTTCTAGAAATCTGCTTAACATCATTTAAGTTATATCAGACTATATGCAATAACGTTTTTAAGTAAAATCGTCAGTAGGAGAAAGAAACGTGAAGAAAAAGGTTTACAGACGGATGCATAAAATTACATAACCTTCATCAGTTCTAATCCGTGGGTAATTCAATTTTTTTTTTCGCTTACGATAACGTTTTTCATTCAAATTTACGTAAACCAAAGTGGATTAAGCGAAAACGAAGCTAATTAGCAGCGTTTGAACTTTTGGTAAAAAATTATAAGGAAAAAACCGTCTGTGAGTAGTAGGAGTTGAACAATACCTAACATGAACAAAAAAATTTCATTTGAAAAATCCTCTTTTCAAAATTTAATAAAAATTCAAAAATTTCAGCTGGGGAATGGGATTAGGTATGCTCATACAAAATTTCATCGGTCATAATGTTCCTGTGGAGATGACGGGGAGGTTTGAAAACTTCTCGACAAGTGTTCGATGGATGGGAACATATTATAGGGGAAATCGGTTGAAACAATGAGAACCATTCCATGACTACATGCTCTTCTGTATTGTTTGTGTGTTTTTCAGTAGCTAATATGATGGTAATGATTGTAAGGATAACAATTTTGTTTAAGTCCATTATTAAAATAATGTTTATTATAACGCAAAGTTCATTTTCTGTAATATACGTAGCTGTGATATAATAAATTAGTTNGGTTGAAACAATGAGAACCATTCCATGACTACATGCTCTTCTGTATTGTTTGTGTGTTTTTCAGTAGCTAATATGATGGTAATGATTGTAAGGATAACAATTTTGTTTAAGTCCATTATTAAAATAATGTTTATTATAACGCAAAGTTCATTTTCTGTAATATACGTAGCTGTGATATAATAAATTAGTTACAGTAATTATTCCAATTGCGCAACGAACATTCTACGCCCAGTCGACGAGTACCGTGTATGTTCAAATTTTTGGAGGGCAATTTTTTACTTCAAGTCACAACATAAGTTTAACTCCTTTTAAAAACAAACACCGGTACTTACTCTTTAACTTAATACATTATTTAACACACTATGCGAACTGATTTTTATTCGATCATTTTAAAATTCTTAATTACAGAAAAGTTTATTTTTCTACAATTGTAGGGGTTTATGGGTTTGCTCAAAATATTCTCCTCTATCCTATGACCATCTTCATTGACCTCAAGAGGTCATCAATTTGGCTTAATAAATAGAAAATTTTTAAACTCCATGCCANATTGACCTCAAGAGGTCATCAATTTGGCTTAATAAATAGAAAATTTTTAAACTCCATGCCAATGTGGATAATAGTTTTTAGTATACCTTGGATGCTGCGCAACTGGAAAAACGTCCAGTCAACGATTCTGAACTGCGATGTTGCCGCTTTGCATTCAAATAGAAAATCTGAGCAAAAATCAACCGGTTCCTGCAACCCTTCCTGTTTTCTTGCAGCTCTCCCTTGTTTTCTCGCATACATTTCGTGGGTACCCGCAGCCCACCCGTAGGTTCCCGCAGCCCTCCTGTAGAATTTCCCAGCCNCCCAAGGCTATATTTTAACATATTTCGAAATCAAGAAATTGGAAATTTTTACTTACTGGACCATTTGTTTAATTCGGAATCACTGGACTGAGCATTCCTGTCATCGAATCCTGTCGAAGCTGTTCCTTTACGGTCATCATCTTTACTACAAACCTTGTCAAAGTTGTCCATCAGAAGTAAAAGAAAACTTTCCTAAACAATTTAAGCATTCAAAATATTGTTGGGTACTCATCAACAACCTTCAACTTCCATAATCTCCTTGGCAACATTCAACATTACTTACAAAGCTAAGTCAATTGTTTTACTCAGATCATTACAACTAGAAGCCTGNCTAAGTCAATTGTTTTACTCAGATCATTACAACTAGAAGCCTGATCCCAGTTGATCATCCTGTTTCAGAAGCTTTTGACATCATCTAACAATACTCTCAAAGCTAAGTCATTTATCATCATCATCATCATTGTGGTTTATAAGGTGTGTCGACCATATTACAGGAAAACCTCTATTTCCCGAACTCGCTCTGATTGGCTAAATCAAGTTCACTCCACCCCTCCTCACATTCAGGTACCGTAAAGTGTCGCGTAACGGTCAACGGAATTCAAAAAAATTTTTTTTTTTTTTTTTT
>NIPM01000149.1:562909-578902 GCA_002738285.1 Holacanthella duospinosa | reverse complement strand
ACTTAAAGAAGCAACGACAGCACAACCCATTAGAGCTACTATAGATACGATAAAATTTTGATGAATAACTTGTGTAGTAGTTGACATTTGATCTTACATTTAATAAAAATAATGTATTAAAAAATACAGATAAAAAAATGGAAGGTCACAATGAATCTAAATCAAAAAATAATAAAGCCAAAAATAGGTTTACTAGCACTAGCTAAGAGTCTTGGTAGTATATCGTCCGCCTGTAAAGCAATGGGATATAGTAGGGACAGTTACTATAGGTTCAAAGAGCTATATGAAACTGGGGGAGAAGAGGCGTTATATGAGATTAGCAGGAAGAAGCCAATTATAGCGAATAGAGTTGATCCAGCAGTAGAGAGAGCAGTATTAGATATGGCAATAGAATACCCAGCTTATGGTCAGATGAGAGTATCAAATGAGCTTAAAAAGACTGGTATTCTTGTATCACCTAGAGGAGTGAGATCTATTTGGCTACGTAATGATTTAAATAATATCAATAAAAGACTTAAAGCATTAGAAGCAAAGATGGCTCAAGATGGTATTGTTCTTACCGAGGCTCAGTTACAAGTATTAGAGAAACGGCGTAGCGAAAAAGAAGCCCATGGAGAAATAGATACGCAGCATCCAGGTTATTTAGGGTGTCAGGATACATATTATGTTGGTAATTTTAAAGGTATAGGCAAGGTTTACTCTCAGGTATTTATTGATAGCTATACTAGGGTTGTAGATGCTAAACTATATACTGATAAAACAGCTCTCACCGCTGCTGACATGCTTAATGATAGAGTGTTACCATGGTATGAGAGTCAGCAAATACCAATTCTTCGTATTCTAACTGATAGAGGTGGTGAATATAAGGGTAATATAGAACATCATGCTTTTGAATTGTTCTTAAGCATTGAGGGCATTGAACATACCACTACTAAAGCATATTCTCCTCAAACAAATGGTATGTGTGAACGTTTTAATAAAACTATGACACAAGAATTCTTTGATACAGCTATGCGTAAAAAGATTTATACTGATCTTGATGATCTACAACTAGACCTTGATATTTGGTTAGAATATTATAATAATGAAAGACCTCATTCCGGTAAATATTGCTATGGTAAAACACCTATGCAGACTTTTATGGATAGTAAAAAGTTAGCTGTTGAAAAAAATAATGAAATCTTATATCTTGAATACTTATCTGACAAGCATAACTTGTCAGACATTCAGATATAATTTTTATAGTGCCTGTAAGATTAAATCTTGACTTCTACATATTGTTCTAACTGAAAGTTAGTTAGCCAATATAAATATAGAATATAAATTTTCTCTATGGTTCGAAGAAAAGATAACCTCAACTTCTAATTGCTTTACATTCTCGCTTATCTCTCTTTCAATAACGTCATTAGACAATATTACTAATTCTTCATTAGAATGCTGTTGATTGTTCTTAGCTTCAATGATTATGTTAAACATCTCAGTTTCTAATTCGCTTGAGGTAAATAATTGTTTATATTTATTAAGCCCTGGACCAAAAGCTATAGATTCAAGTTTTTTAAAATATTGAATTAATTTCATATGCAGCTCTAAGTTAAATTTAAGAGCGGCACTTTATATAAAAAATTGAAACAAGTCAAGCAATATTAAACTAATGATTTAATAAATATGTGTCATCCTGTGGTTTATTCACGGAATCCAGTTAAAAATGCTAATTTTTAGCATTTTTATATTTTTTTCTGGATACCATGGTCAAGCCACGATATGACAATGAATTGATTACTAAAATTTTTCACATAACCTAATGACAAAAGTAAAATAGGGATATATTATTTAATTTTAGAATAATTAATCAGTTTATATTCAATGAGCGTAGATACTAATATTAGCGACGGTTTAGAAGTCGTTACACAAGATCATTTGTCGATTTTTTCTTTAATAAGTTCATCCGACATTATCGGTAAATCGGTTATGTTGATGCTGCTTATTGCTTCCATTTGGTCATGGGCTATTATTTTGGATAAAATATTTAAGCTAGCACAAGTGCAGCGAAGAATGAAGAGCTTTGAAAATGTATTTTGGTCAGGCGGAGTATTAGAACAGCTGTATGAAAGTATAAAAAGATCGGTTAATAATCCGCTAGCTTTGATATTCGTCTCGGCTATGGATGAGTGTAAAAGTTTAAACACAAAAGGGCTTTCCGATGCGTTAAAAAATAACCATAAAGAGCGTATAACGGGTGCAATGTACCTAGCTCAAAATAGGGAAGTCGAAAAACTTGAGAAAAATTTAAGCTTCTTGGCAACCGTTGGTTCAAGTGCTCCTTTCGTGGGCTTATTCGGTACTGTTTGGGGGATTATGCACAGCTTCCAGTCTATTGCTACTTCAAAAAATACTTCTCTTGCCGTAGTAGCTCCCGGAATCGCTGAAGCATTGCTTGCAACGGCTATCGGTTTATTTGCAGCTATTCCGGCAGTAATTTTTTACAACTATCTTATTTCCCGTATTACTCTTATCAATAATAAGATTGAAGATTTTAGTAGCGAACTAAATTCTATACTTTCCAAGGCAATTGATCAGGAGAAGATGTAATGGCTATAAAGCTTGCCGGAAGTAATAGAAAAAGCAAAAGGGCGGTAGTTAGCGAAATTAATGTTACGCCCCTTGTTGATGTGATGCTTGTGCTGCTAATTATTTTCATGATCACTTCTCCAATGCTTGTGTCAGGGGTAAATGTGGATTTACCGGAAACAAATTCAAGCCCGATCTCAGGGCAGGATGAGCCGCTAGTCGTTACTATCAATAATAAAGGCGAAATTTTCCTGCTTGAAACTCCAATAGAGAGAACGCATTTAACCGACAAGCTTGCAAATATCACTAAAGAAAAAAAGGATGCTAGAATTTTTGTAAGAGGCGATAAAAATGTTTCTTATGGGCAGGTAGTAGAGATAGTTGCCGAAATCCATGCTGCCGGTTTTTCTCGTGTAGCTCTTATTTCAAATATTAAAAATAATGAAAAGTAATCAAAATAGGGATAATTTTACGATTTTCCTTAGCTGCTCTATTGCACTACACTTATTTCTCTTATATTTCTTTTTATTTGGTATGCCGTCTCTGTTTGAAAAATTACCGGAAGAGCAAACGATAACTTTTGAGATGTTACCTGTTAGCGATAAATCAAATATTATAACGACGACAAAACAAAAAGAAGCCCCTATAGAAAACGAAGATGCTAAAAAGTCTGAGCAGAGTAAGCCTCAAGAGGAAGAACCGCAGCAAGACCCGCCTAAAGAAGAAAAAGTAAAAGAGCCTGAGGCTAAAGCGATAGAAGAAAAGCCAAAAATAGAAGAGAAAAAACCTATAGAAGAACCAAAGCCTGAAGAAGTGAAAGAAGTGTTACCTGAGAAGAAAGAAGAAGTAAAGGAAGAAAAGCCTAAAGAAGAGGAAAAAAAGAAGCCTGAAGAAAAAAAAAAAGAAGTCGTTGTCAAAAAAACGGAAGAGAAGCCAAAAGAGGTAAAGAAAAAAGAACCTAAAACCGATGAACTTGATTCTTTACTTAAAAATTTAGAGCAATCTTCGGAAGGTGATAATGTAAAATCCAATAAGCACCAAAGATCAAAAAAAGTTGATAACGCAAAAGAAGCTAAAGGGGTTTATACGAACGGGTTGCCTCTTTCCGATAGTGAAACATCTTTGATAAAAAGGCAGATTGAAAGACGTTGGAGTAATGTACCGGCAGGGGTTAGAGGTAATAATAAGGTAAAAGTCATTATTAGCATTACGCTAGATAAAGCAGGGAACGTTGAGCAGGCAAAGGTTAAAGAAAAAATCTGTCCTAATATTCCGGATGGCGTTTGTGAAGCTTTAGCGGATAACGCAATTAGAGCGGTATGGCAGGCAAGCCCTATCGAAAATCTTGATCCTGCACGTTTTAACCACTGGAAAGAGATTAATTTTAGCTTTGATCCGAGTAAGTTGTAGGGTGATGCTCGATGAGCCCCTAAAATTGGCTACGTCGTTGAGTCTGTTGCAATAATTTACACAATCATTGCAACAGACTCAAATACTAGCTCCCACGGATTTTATTAACTCTTCTATCTTTTTACTTTTATGAAAGTTAATATTGTCCATTATTACCACTTGCCCTTGCTTTAATTCTTTTATCAAAAACTCTCTTACATAAGTTTCAAATAGCTCACTATTACAACTTCCTTCAAAAACTAAAGGGGCAATAATATCCTTATTACAGAGGGCAGCTATCATAGAAACCCTTCTTTTATGTTGAAATATTTTCTTACCGTAACATCTTGATCCTTTTTGACTCCACCCCTTTATAGGACATGCATTATCCTCTATGCCAGATTCGTCTAAATATACTAAATCTTTTCGTGGTATATCTTTTATTTTCTCTATAAATTCGAACCTGGCATTCTCATCTCTCTTGGGATGAATAAAAGTTTTTTTTATATGTGTAACCCAATTTTTGAATATATCTCCAAATAGTAGTAGGTGCATATTTGCCCAATACTTTCGCAAGCTCTGTTAAGCTCTTATCTTTATTATTATCGATAAACTCTTTAAATTCCTTTATGTCGCTTATCTTAATATTGTGACCTTTTTGATAATTCTCCTTAGGTTTTATATCACCAGTCTCTTTTTTAATATCTATCCACTTATGCAAAGTCTGCCGTGAGATATTAAGTAATTTTTTAACCTTAGTTATACTTAATCCCTCCTCTATTAGCTTTAAGGCTCTTATTCTTAGTGCGTATGGATATGGCTTACTCATTGCTAGTAATAAATTTTATTTACTTATAGCTTATTACTTTTAGTTATAATGTCAATAGCTTAATAGATTATGCTGTACGTGTCATATAAGGATAGAAAGTTATTAGCTGCGGACCTGAAGCTAATCTATACTTCTGCTACTGAACAAGAAGCAGAAATAGCACTTGAGTCATTTGATAAAAAATGGAGCAAGCAATATCCGCATATAGCTAAATCCTGGTATAATAATTGGGAGAATTTGATAATTTTCTTGCAATATCCGAAGGAGCTTCGTAAGATCATTTACACTACAAATGCGATAGAATCGCTGAATAGTCAATTGAGAAAAGTGACCAAAAATAAACGCATCTTTCCAAATGATGATGCGGTATTCAAGGTTCTATATCTGACAATTGATTATATTACCAAAAAATGGTCCATGCCTATTCCAAATTGGAACGAAGCTATGGCTCATTTTATGATCAAATTTGATGGTAGAATTTAATGGCTCAATATAATTTACACAATCACTTGGACAGAGCCCCAAATATGGCTATCGGCGGTATAACGCCAATACAAAAATTAGCTTTAGCAGCTTAACTCTCTACTCATTATTGCCATTAAGAATGGGGGGATTACCATATTGCTTCTTTTTTGCTAAAATACTTTAATTCAATATTTAAATCCTTATGTAATTTTAAATCACTATGTAAATTTTTATCTTTAGTAGTAATTATTGCTTGTGCCTTATAGTTAGGTATATTCATTATACCGTTAAGATAAGGCTCTATAACTGCATATTCTTCAACATTATCAAAAATAAGTAATGTATTTGAATTTAAATTGGCAATACTTTCATGGACTAACCTTATTATGTCTTCTTCCTTTTCATTTATTACGTAGATAGTAAATTCTTTGGCAAGTTGTATATATGCTTTACTAATTTCACCGGCAGAATCTGCCTTAATAAAACGTACTATTTTCTTTGCTTCATCACTTTGTTTACGACCATATTCTATAGCTATTGTACTTTTACCTGTTCCAGCGAAAGCACTAATTATTACACATTGCTCTTTACTTAAAATATTATCTATTTCTTGAAATACTTTTTCACGATGAATAAGATTAGGGACTAATAAAAGCGGTAAGTTGCTAATTATATTTTTATCATTTTTAATAAAAATATAATTGTTACTAGATTCTAATACTTCCTTTGCTTCTTCACTAACTTCAATTAACCTGAAAATTTGCTCTCTTAAGTCATCTACTTTAACTTTAGGTAAGGTTGTAAATATATAATATTTGCCATATTGAGGTTTTATTTCATATAGTTCTTTTATTACTTTTAACTGTTGTTTTATTAAATTCGGTATTTCTTTTTTATCTATACTCAATTTGCTCATGTCCTAGATACCAATCACTACTGCCTTTATTATTTGTATTTGCTATATCTACAGACAAATTTACTTTTTGCGAGCGGTAATGACCTTTGTAAGAAAGTTCAAATTGTTTCTTTACGTTTGCTTGTGTAGGATTTTCTAAATACTTATAAACTTCTAAAAACTGTTCAGTGGTGATATTACCGCTTATAAACTGATCCATTACCTCTATAAAACTTCCTAATGTTGTTGCAGTGATGCCTCTTTTTATTAATTTATTTGCTATTCTTCCAACCGCACTATTAATAGGTATAAAATTAAATATTTTATCTCCTAACGTATCCTCTTTAGGATCATATTTTATGCATGGCCAATCTAATATTTTCTCATGTCTTATAGGCTTACCTGTTTTGAGATCAAAAGCACCTAGCATTGAATCAAGTAAATCATCATTTAATGATAGTAGATTAATATAATTTTTAATAGGAGCAGCTTTATTTAATATATTTATTATTTTATTGCTATATTTAGCTGCGGTAATTTCAGGAAATAATCTATATGCTTTATGTATATGCGGATTGCAAATATTCACAAAATTTGGAGCTGATAGATAAGTTGTGATGTTTAGATTTCTTATATCAAAATCAGTTTCATGACTAAGCATATTCGGTTTAAAGCTATCCATAATTTTTGCAGAGCCGGGACTATCAAATGTGACTGCTTTTGCTTTTGGATAATGAAAATCTCTATGAGCAAAATATAAATTAAGCTCTGCAGCCATGCACCTAAAGAATGACCCGTGAAAGATAAATTATAATTATTCTCTTCTACATATTTGGTAATCTCCTTTGTAGCTTCATATGCTGCCGCTTGCTGTGCAACTATCTGTCCGCCTAGAACACTTTTAAAATGAGCTTTAAGCGGTGAAGTAGTTTTAAGCAAATCCAATTTTTCAAATGTAATACCTCGATAAGCTAGCACCATTTGGTTTGTTTTCTCATTTACATATGCTACAGCATAATCTATTAAGCTATTGACATTATAACTAAAAGTAATAAGCTATGAGTAAATAAAATTTATTACTAGCAATGAGTAAGCCATATCCATACGCACTAAGAATAAGAGCCTTAAAGCTAATAGAGGAGGGATTAAGTATAACTAAGGTTAAAAAATTACTTAATATCTCACGGCAGACTTTGCATAAGTGGATAGATATTAAAAAAGAGACTGGTGATATAAAACCTAAGGAGAATTATCAAAAAGGTCACAATATTAAGATAAGCGACATAAAGGAATTTAAAGAGTTTATCGATAATAATAAAGATAAGAGCTTAAAAGAGCTTGCGAAAGTATCGGGCAAATATGCACCTACTACTATTTGGAGATATATTCAAAAATTGGGTTACACATATAAAAAAAACTTTTATTCATCCCAAGAGAGATGAGAATGCCAGGTTCGAATTTATAGAGAAAATAAAAGATATACCACGAAAAGATTTAGTATATTTAGACGAATCTGGCATAGAGGATAATGCATGTCCTATAAAGGGGTGGAGTCAAAAAGGATCAAGATGTTACGGTAAGAAAATATTTCAACATAAAAGAAGGGTTTCTATGATAGCTGCCCTCTGTAATAAGGATATTATTGCCCCTTTAGTTTTTGAAGGAAGTTGTAATAGTGAGCTATTTGAAACTTATGTAAGAGAGTTTTTGATAAAAGAATTAAAGCAAGGGCAAGTGGTAATAATGGACAATATTAACTTTCATAAAAGTAAAAAGATAGAAGAGTTAATAAAATCCGTGGGAGCTAGTATTTTATTATTACCCACCTATAGTCCCGATCTAAATCCAATAGAGCATCATTGGTTTAGGATAAAAAATTATATTCGTAAAACTGCCGATAATTTTACAGATTTTTTTGAAGCAGTAAGTTATAGTTTGGCAATAGCTTAATGGATTATGCTGTACTATGCATCCTGGCCCACCTTTCAGCCCCTCTTCTATCTGCCTCCTTACGTTCTGCTTTTTCCCGTGCTTCTTTTTGTTCTCTATCTTGTTGCTTTTTTAATACCCCATAATTATTATAATTATAACCAGCTTTCCTATACAAATCCTGATCTCTACCCATATAAATACTCCTATCTGATTTAGTAGGCTTATTTAATCATTTTATAATTAAAAGTCAAATATTATTTTAGAAATTCTACTTTTATTAACTAGCTTAGTTATGGCAGAAACTTCGTAATTACTTTTAAATATTCATCTAGGACTTTTTGGTTGTTCTCAACAAATTTTAAAGCATTTCCGCGGTAAGCTTTAAGTTCTAGAGAATTATTGGAGCTAAGTAGATATGTTAGTTTAGTTAGCAAATCTTCACCGTTTTTGATTTGGATAGCCGCTTCATTTTGCAGTACGCCTTTAGCAATATCGGTGTTTTTACTCATATCGAGACCGAATATAATACAATTAGAGAAATATGCCGCTTCTAAAATATTATGCCCACCTTGTTTAAAAGAACCGCCGATAAAAGAAATTGTAGCTACAGAAAAAAACAATCCCATTTCGCCGAACCTATCAACTATATAAAGATCATCGCTTAATACAGGTAAATCATTTTGCGACTTAGCGGTAGCGGATAAATTATGTGACTTACAATTCTCAATAATTGATTTTACTCGCTCAGGATGTCTTGGAATTAAGATAACATAACAATCTAAAACCTGTTCTTTCAGGTTTTTGATTATAGGCAAAATTACCTCTTCATCTTCGGGGTGAGTGCTAGCAAATACCACGACTCGCCTATTGTCTAAATGTAAGCTTAATTTTGATAACTCTTCTTGATTGACCGGAAGTTTTTCGTTGGCAAATTTAATATTGCCTAAATTAACTGTATCTGATACGCCAAGTTCATTGAATTTTTGTAAGTCACGCTCGCTTTGCACAATAATTTTACTAAAATTTTTGAGGATAAGCTGAAAGAAGCTTTTTCTTTTTAGCCAAGCTTTAAACGATTTATCGGAAATACGAGCATTTATTAGTAGCAATTTACATTGCTTTGCTCCTTCATTAATAGTACACGGCCATAATTCCGATTCTATAAAAATACCTAAATTAGGCTGCCAATTTTTTAAAAATTTTCGAGTGAAAATAATATTATCTATAGGTAAGAATTGATGAGTGGCTATTTTAGGTAACTTACTATTTAATATTTTAGCGGAGCTGTTAGTCCAAGAAGTTACTAGAAAACGAATTTCAGGATAGCGTTTACTTATATTATGTATTAATGTTAAAGCTGCCATCGATTCGCCGACGCTTGCTGCATGAATCCATACTAAAAAAGACTCATCTTGTCTATGCTTACCTATAGCAAAACGTTCTTGTATACGCCTTATATCTTCTTTACCTATTAATAAACGTATAAGAATTATGATAAAATAAACAGGTAATAATATAAAGCTTAAAGCGTAATATAATTGCATCATTTCTTTAAGCTCTCTGTTAAGCTTGCTAATTGTTTTTCAAGGTTTATATGGTTTTGTATTTTATCATTTGTGAGTTCTAAAGGTGAGCCAACTATGATTTTAATAGTACCAAACGGTAGGGGGATTATTAATTTATCCCAACTTTTTAACCTAAAGCATCTAGAAGCAGAGCTAACTATAGGAATTAATTTTTTATTATATTTGTAAGCAATTTCAGTAATACCGCTATTTACTTTATATACCGGTCCTTTAGGACCGTCAGGTGTAATAATTATATTTGCACCTTGAGATAATTTCTCAATAATATTACGTAAAGCCCCAATTGGATTTTTATTAGTGGAACCGACTATAACGCTGCAACCAAACTTATCTACTAAATCATTTAAAATTTTTCCGTCTAAATGCGGTGATATTAAAGCATAGATATCTTTAAGTCCTATAAACGTAACTGGACCTAAGGCAAGCATATTATGCCAAAATGCAAAGATTACGCCTTGTTCATTTAGAAACTTTTCTTTGTTACCGTTATCATAGAATATGAATTTTTGTTTTGAAGTAAAATAAACAAATCGTAAGTACCAATATAGTAAAATAGTAATTATGCTAAGTACGCATTTATTATTTTTTAAAAATTTTTTAAAAACTTTCCGCATTGTTTTTTGTTGGTTGGTTTGGCTTTTCCCGATGTCATTCCCGCGGAAGCGGGAATCCAGAAAAATAACCTTAATATTTAGTACAAAAATTATATATTTAATAAAATAAACCTATACAAAACTTGTTTTTTATAGGTTTACTGGATTCCCGCCTACGCGGGAATGACATACTTAAGCATTACACGCTCGTTCTATTCTCATACAAGCTTCTTCTAGCTCTTCCATAGAAGTAGCATAAGAAATTCTAAAATATCCCTCTAAACCGAAAGCAATACCGGGTACTACGGCAACTTTTGCTTCTTCAAGTAAATATTCGGCAAAATCATTACTATTTGCAATAATTTTTTCTGACTTAGTTTTATGCCAAAATATTTTGTCGCATTTAACAAATAAGTAAAATGCTCCTTCCGGCTTATAGCACTCAAAATATTTTACTCTTTTCAAAATTGATAGAGCAAGGTCACGCTTTTTCTGAAAATTTAGAGCATTAGGTTTTATATAATCTTGAGGACCGTTTAATGCTTCAATAGAAGCCATTTGACTTATTGAACAAGGATTTGAAGTGCTTTGCGATTGGATAATAGTCATTGCTTTAATCAAAGCTTTTGAACCCACGCCGTAGCCTATACGCCAACCCGTCATAGAATGAGCTTTCGATACTCCGTTTATGGTAAATATTCTCTCTTTTAAATCAGGTGCTATTTGGGCTAATGTATAAAATTTAAAATTATCGAAAGTAATATGCTCATAAATATCATCGGACATTACGTTTACATGAGGATATTTTCTTAAAACTTTAGCAATATTTTCTAGTTCTTCAAGGTTATAGCTTGCACCTGTCGGGTTACTAGGAGAGTTAATAATAAGCCACTTAGTTTTATCTGTAATTGAACGTTCTAAAGCTTCCGCACTTAATTTAAAATTATTTTCAATCCCGCAATTTACAAAAACAGGTGTTCCTGTGCTAAGTGCAACCATATCAGGGTATGAAACCCAATAGGGTGCCGGAATAATTACCTCATCCCCTTTATCTAAAGATGCCATAAACAGATTATATATAACCTGCTTACCACCGGTGCTTACTATTATTTCATCAAGCTCGTAATCTATATTATTTTCACGTTTGAATTTGTCTTTTATTGCTTGCTTTAAAAGCGGCATACCCTCAACGTTAGTATATTTGGTAAAACCGTCTTTAATAGCTTTGATTGCTGCTTCTTTGATATTATCAGGCGTATCAAAATCAGGTTCACCTGCACCGAGTGCAATGATATCAATCCCGGCTCTTTTAAGTTCAAGAGTTTTTTTTACGACTGCAAGGGTCGGTGACGGCTTTATAGAATTTAGCCTCATAGAAATAATTGACATAATTTTAAGTCCGTATTAAATGAAAGCTATAGTAAAATCGGTAATTCCAAGAAATAAATATTAATTTTTATAATGAAATCTACAATTATATATTATAATTTGTTTAGTATTGACAGAATATATTAGTCTATGTTCGTGGTTAATTCTACGTGACCATAAACCTGATAATATATGTTTTAAAGGTTCGGGCTTACCTATACCTGCAAACGGTGTTTCTTGTAT
Organism: Holacanthella duospinosa; assembly: GCA_002738285.1. Lineage (NCBI taxonomy): Eukaryota > Metazoa > Arthropoda > Collembola > Poduromorpha > Neanuridae > Holacanthella > Holacanthella duospinosa. The sequence goes on along the minus strand of NIPM01000149.1, from coordinate 567,034 downwards.
ATTTTTTATTAAAAGTTTAATACGTTCATATTTTTTAATATCGTATTTTTTCCAATACGCTAAATCCTCCACTGCTTCTAGTGTCCACTCAATCTCAATCATCTAAATTAACTTTAGCAAACTCTCCTCTTTTTGCTTGTTCGATAGATTTTTTTATTCGATTAGCATTAGCCGGATTAGATAATAAATATAATGTTTCTTTTGTAGACTCATATTCTTCTTCGGTTAAAAGAATAATATTCTTATGGTTCTTTCTTTTGATAAGATAAGGGACATGATCATTTTCTACCGTGTTAAGTACAGAGCTTAAGTTTTTTCTAAATGAAGTGCCGCTAATTGAGTTCATGAGCTACCTACTGATGTACATATAACATGTACATTTTAGTTTCAATCCCATTAATTTACAAGTAAAATTATTATTTTATTTAAAAATTTATCAAGATATGCTTATTATAATTAAGTAATATTAATTTAGTAATTAAACTATGTTCGGTAAAATAAAGGATAAAATAAAGCATTATTGCTTAACGGTGATAAACATACCAAACTTTATTAAAAATAAAATTTTAGAATTTAAGAATTATATAAGTGATTGTAAATATAAATTCTCTCATTTAGCAGAAACTAATTATCAGCTGGGACTTGATCATTTATATAGAGGTAATTTAAATGATGCCTTGCTTAGGTTTAAATTAGTCGATAAATTTTTTAACCCTAACGATTCTAAAGTATATTATCAACTCGGATGGGTGTATTTTTTAAAAAATAATTACAAGCAGGCTATAGAATATTTAGAAAAATCTAATGAAAAATATAAAACAATTTTTATAAATTTTTTAAAAAATTATCAAAATGCTACTGAAATTCCGGAGGAAATTTGGGGAAAATATCGAGATTTAACTGCAAAATATTATCCTACTATTTTTAATAACGATAAAAATATCCATCTTCCGTATAGGTTTGTTAATGATGCACTTGAGCAGATATCTGAGCTACCTGATAATTACTTTATTTTGGAACTTGGAAGTAATATAGGGCTTGTCGGTTATGAAATACAAAAACGTTTTCCGGAAAGTTTTACTTTAACCGGCGTAGAAATTTCTACTTTAATGAATGATTTACAAGAAACATATTATCCGAACACTAAAATTTACGATCAAATATATAATATTGCTATCAATGAATTTTTAAAACAAAACTCTAATAAATTTGATATTATTTTTAGTTTTTGCGGATTATCGTTTACTAACAATTTAATAGAATATTTTAATTTAATATACTCATCTCTTAGTAAACAAGGGTATTTCGTTCTTTGTTTACCTACTGCTGCAAAGACACAATTTTTAGTAAAACGCAAAGAATTTATTTTTAACTTGAATGAAATAAATAATATTTTACAAAAAAATAATTTTACTATATTAACTTCGGAAGAAATAATACTAGCGGAAAACAATAGATATAGTATTATTATTTGTAGGAAAATAACATAAATCAATGAGAATTTTAATTATACTATCTATTATACTATGCTCATTATTCGCAAGAGCTGATCTTGAATATGTTGATAATGACATATATAACTATAATGGTGGAAGAAATGAAAGCGGTTGTTTAGAAGTTTATGATCCATACGAAAAATTTAATCGTAAGGTCTTTGCTTTTAACTCTACGTTAGATTATATAATATTACGTCCTTTAGCCGTCGGTTATAAGAAAATTACAAATGATTACGTAAAAGCACGTGTTAATAGTTTTGTCAGTAATGTTGATACACCGCTTACGGCGGTAAATTACGGGCTGCAGCTAAATTACGATAAAACTATGAAAAGCGTTTGGCGGTTTCTCATTAACACAACGCTTGGTATAGGCGGTTTATTTGACGTGGCAGGTAAAGTAGGGTTGCCGTCCGACCGTCAAACTTTCGGTAGTACCCTTGCACATTACGGAGTTGCTCCCGGTCCTTATTTGGTATTGCCGATAATCGGTAGTACTAATGCAAGAGATATGACGGATTCGGTAATTACTAATTATGCTCTTAATCCATTAATATACTACACTCATAATGATTTTGACTTAGGAGTAGCAGTTAGTAAAATAAACGATCGATATGTTGTATTACCATTTAGTGATTATGTGATGAAGAATTCTACCGATCCTTATGTGGCTATTAGATCAGCATTACATCGTGCTCGTGAAGCATCGGTTCAATATCCTGAAAATTTTAAATGTCCTAGCCCTTATGAAAGAAAATAAAAATTAACTTAAAAGAGTATTATATGCAAAAAATTATTACAGGTTTATTTCTATTAGTTATAACGTTTTCTGCTTATTCTAATGAGAAAGTGCCAGCCGGTTTGAATGGTTACGTTACTAATTTAGTAAATGAAGCTTCTAGTATATTAAACGATAGTAAACTATCTGAGCGAGTAAAGATTGCTAAAGCACGTGAATTAATGTCTCAGAATCTAGATTTTGATTGGATGGCTAAATATACATTAGGCAGAAACGGGATAAAAACTTTATCAGGTGGACAGGTTCAGGAATTCATCAAAGTTTACTCTAAATATGTCACTAAATCTTATACTGATTTAATAAAAGATTATAAAGGTGAACAGCCTAAAATAGCAGGAGTTCGTACTTTAAGCTCAACCGATTTTATGGTTGTTATGAACATCATTAGTAATAAAGAGCAAGATCCTATTAAAGTAGAATATCTTGTACGTGAAATGAAAGGAAACGGAAAAGATGTTTTTAAAGTTTCTGATATAATTACGGAAGGTGTAAGCCTTATTGGGGCTCAACAAGATGAGTTTACCGATACTTTAAAAAATCAAGGTTTTGAAGTACTAGTAAAGAATTTAGAGGATCGTTCTTAAACTCGGTGTTATCACTAAATCGTCATTGCGAGGAAAAATTGAAAATTTTGACAAAGCAATCTCGTGCCAAAATCCTGAGATTGCCACCCTCCTTTCAGTCGCGCGCTAATAGCGTTAAACAATATAAACCACTCACATGAAAATCCTAGCAGGCAGTAGTAATAAGTTACACGCATCTCGTTTAGCTATAGCATTAAATATTAAATATATTGAGCCGAAAATTACCTATTTCAATGATTCCGAAATAAAAGTAGAAATTCAAGAATCGTTTCATAATGAAGATGTAATCATAGTACAGCATAATCCATTAAGCTATTGCCAAACTATAACTTACTGCTTCAAAAAAATCTGTAAAATTATCGGCAGTTTTACGAATATAATTTTTTATCCTAAACCAATGATGCTCTATTGGATTTAGATCGGGACTATAGGTGGGTAATAATAAAATACTAGTTCCCACGGATTTTATTAACTCTTCTATCTTTTTACTTTTATGAAAGTTAATATTGTCCATTATTACCACTTGCCCTTGCTTTAATTCTTTTATCAAAAACTCTCTTACATAAGTTTCAAATAGCTCACTATTACAACTTCCTTCAAAAACTAAAGGGGCAATAATATCCTTATTACAGAGGGCAGCTATCATAGAAACCCTTCTTTTATGTTGAAATATTTTCTTACCGTAACATCTTGATCCTTTTTGACTCCACCCCTTTATAGGACATGCATTATCCTCTATGCCAGATTCGTCTAAATATACTAAATCTTTTCGTGGTATATCTTTTATTTTCTCTATAAATTCGAACCTGGCATTCTCATCTCTCTTGGGATGAATAAAAGTTTTTTTTATATGTGTAACCCAATTTTTGAATATATCTCCAAATAGTAGTAGGTGCATATTTGCCCGATACTTTCGCAAGCTCTTTTAAGCTCTTATCTTTATTATTATCGATAAACTCTTTAAATTCCTTTATGTCGCTTATCTTAATATTGTGACCTTTTTGATAATTCTCCTTAGGTTTTATATCACCAGTCTCTTTTTTAATATCTATCCACTTATGCAAAGTCTGCCGTGAGATATTAAGTAATTTTTTAACCTTAGTTATACTTAATCCCTCCTCTATTAGCTTTAAGGCTCTTATTCTTAGTGCGTATGGATATGGCTTACTCATTGCTAGTAATAAATTTTATTTACTTATAGCTTATTACTTTTAGTTATAATGTCAATAGCTTAATAGATTATGCTGTA
>NIPM01000149.1:536124-549944 GCA_002738285.1 Holacanthella duospinosa | reverse complement strand
CTAGTAAACCTATTTTTGGCTTTATTATTTTTTGATTTAGATTCATTGTGACCTTCCATTTTTTTATCTGTATTTTTTAATACATTATTTTTATTAAATGTAAGATCAAATGTCAACTACTACAAATAATAATAGCAGGTCTTGGTTTACCATAATCTCCACTTATGGTACAGATTATAACATCTCCTCTTTTCATTAAGCGGTCCATCCTTCGTAATCACTATTCATTTCCCATAAATCGGCATCAGGATTGTTTTCTTTACTAGCTAATAAGGACTGACGTTTAGCTTCTTTGGCTAAGTCTGAATTATCCAGTTGTCTAAGGTATACACGTATTGCTTCACTGATTATCCAGCTTTTGCCACGGTGTAAATCATGAGCTGCTTTTTCAAGTTTTTTATTTAAATTTATTTCTAAACGTATACTAGTTGTAATACTTTTTGTCATTTTTATCCTCCTTACAATATTTAATTGTAACACAAAGTGTTACATATCGCTAGTTAAATAAATTTACTTCTCAAAACGGCAAAATGCTCTACTACTATCTTGATTAAGAAAATTGATAATTTGCATTATTATAGAATTATTTTTATAATTCTCTGCAACTTGTTTTATACGCTCAGCAAAATTACCTTCGCCTGAAAAGATTTCTTCGATAGCTTTTAAAGCACTTAAAGACTCTGCTTTATCAAAACCTTTTCTATTCATACCGATTAGATTTAAACTCTCAAGCACCGCACGCTTACTGCTTACAAGCCCAAAAGGTATTACGTCTGCTCCGACCGGCGATAGCCCGCCGATCATCGAATATTCACCGATTCTAGCATATTGATGTATGGCAGATAGCCCACCTATTATTGCGTAATCACCTACCTCAATATGACCTGCTAGGCTTACGTAATTAGCAAATACTACGTTATTGCCGATTTTACAGTCATGACCGATATGAACGCCGACCATAAATAAATTATTATTTCCTATTCTTGTCACCATTCCGCCGCCTTGGCTTCCTGCTTGCACCGTAACATATTCTCTAATAGTATTATTAGAGCCGATTATCGTGCTTGATCGCTCATTAGCATATTTTAAGATTTGCGGAGGTTGACCGATTGATGCAAAAGGATAAATAACCGTGTTTTCACCGATTTCGGTAATCCCTTCAATTACCACATGAGATTTTAGCTCTACATTATCATGAAGTACTACTTCAGCACTTATAATACAGTACGGACCGATTTTTATGTTTTTACCGAGCTTTGCACCTTCTGCAATTACAGCCGTAGTATGGATATTAGAATTTGACACTATTACCTTTACGTTTTATCTTTAATCATTGCAGTAAATTTACTTTCTGCGGCTATTTCACCTTCGACCGTAACCGTACTTGAAAATTTCCATACGTTAGCTCTTTGCTGCTCAATAGTAGCATGGATATACATAGTATCCCCAGGCTGAACGATTCTACGAAATTTTGCATTTTCAATAGCCATTAAAAACACTTCTTTATTCTTAGTAGAGCCTAAAGATTTAGCAACTAATATAGCCGCAAGCTGTGCCATAGCCTCAACCATTAGAACACCGGGCATGACGGGTCTTGCCGGAAAATGCCCTGTAAATTGCGGTTCGTTAACGGTAACGTTTTTAATACCGAGTATTGATTTATTTAGGTTCATTTCAAGTACTCTATCTACTAATAAAAATGGATAGCGATGAGGAATTAGTTCCATAATCTCAGTGATATCTATGATCATTTATTTAGGTCTCTTTTTTAATAATTGTTTCATAATAATAGATTGTCTATGCCAGTCCATGATAGGCACCGCAGGGCTACCGCCGACAATTTTACCTGCTTCTATATTTTGTGCTACGCCGCCTTGTGCTGCTATCTGTACCCCGTCGCCTATATTTAGATGTCCAGCGATTCCTGCCTGTCCTCCAAGAGCACAATATTTACCGATTGCGGTGCTACCTGCTATCCCTGCCTGTGCTACAATAATAGAACCTCTGCCTATTCTTACGCTGTGTCCTATTTGTACTAAATTATCTATGCGGCATAAATCTTCTATAATTGTATCTTGGAGCGAGCCTCTATCAATGGTAGTGTTGCTACCTATTTCAACATTATTGCCGATTTTAACTATTCCTATATGAAATATTTTATGATGCACGCCTTTTTCGGTAGAAAATCCCAGCCCGTCTTCTCCTATTTTTGCACCTGCAAGTATGAAGACGTCGTCACCTATAATTGCATAATTTATTGAGACATGTTGCGCTATTCTAGCGTTTCTGCCGATAGTCACGCCTCTACCTATAAAACTACCGGATTCTATAATACTATCATCACCTATAACAGCGTCATCTTCAATAACGACGTTATGACCTATATAACAATTTTTCCCGATAGTTGCCGAATCTGCAATACAGGCTGATTTCATTATTTTAGCAGGATATGATTTAATAGGAGCATAAAAAAAATCAATCAATTTGCTGTAAGCAAAATATGAATTTGTAGCACGTAGTAAAACAGTATTTGGATCTACTTCTCCGGCGAAATCTTTTGGTACGATGCAAGCGGCAGCTTTGGTAGTTTTTAAAAATTCGGAGTATTTAGGATTGCTTAAAAAACTAATATCGCTTGAAGATGCTTCTTGTAGAATTTTAATATCATGAATAATTATATCTTCATGAATTTTAGAAGGCTCTATAATATCGTGTAAAAAATCTATAATTGCCGTTAGTTTTCGTGGTCCTAGATTTTTATAAAAATTACTATTTACCATATAACTTTAAGCAAATTAATCATTAGCGATAGTATATAAGCGATAGTTTTATTATGCAATAAAATTTACAGGTAGCATTATACTAATTATCCCCATAATGACCCCACATACGCAAAATTTTTATTTCTTTGGTTTCTCATATACTTGGTAAAATAACCTATGTTGTAGGTTAATTCTTCTTGAATAAGCACCATTATAAGCACCTACTAATTTTTTATAAGGAGGTGGATTTTGAAAGGGATTATTTTGAATAATATGTAATAGATTTTGAATTTTATCGTTATAAATAGATTTGCTTACTAATTTATAATCTTTACGTGCAGCTTCAGTAAGGTATAAAGTGTACATTTCTACTCTAATCTCAAGGTGCTACATTTTTTGATAGGAGTATTTAACCCCTTAATAATTGAGTCGCTTAACTCTTTATTAGAAGCTACAAATATTGTTTCTTGTATATCTTCCCAATCCTCAGCCGAAATTAAAACTGCGGCGTTTCGCTTACCCTTTATTAACGTAGGTTCACGGCTTATAGCTAATTCATCAATTAACTTGTATAGACTTTTTCTAGCTTCGCTAGCAATTAAATATGTCATAAATTTATTTAATTAAGTACTTAATTGAACAGTACAGCATAATCCATTAAGCTATTGACATTATAACTAAAAGTAATAAGCTATAAGTAAATAAAATTTATTACTAGCAATGAGTAAGCCATATCCATACGCACTAAGAATAAGAGCCTTAAAGCTAATAGAGGAGGGATTAAGTATAACTAAGGTTAAAAAATTACTTAATATCTCACGGCAGACTTTGCATAAGTGGATAGATATTAAAAAAGAGACTGGTGATATAAAACCTAAGGAGAATTATCAAAAAGGTCACAATATTAAGATAAGCGACATAAAGGAATTTAAAGAGTTTATCGATAATAATAAAGATAAGAGCTTAAAAGAGCTTGCGAAAGTATCGGGCAAATATGCACCTACTACTATTTGGAGATATATTCAAAAATTGGGTTACACATATAAAAAAAACTTTTATTCATCCCAAGAGAGATGAGAATGCCAGGTTCGAATTTATAGAGAAAATAAAAGATATACCACGAAAAGATTTAGTATATTTAGACGAATCTGGCATAGAGGATAATGCATGTCCTATAAAGGGGTGGAGTCAAAAAGGATCAAGATGTTACGGTAAGAAAATATTTCAACATAAAAGAAGGGTTTCTATGATAGCTGCCCTCTGTAATAAGGATATTATTGCCCCTTTAGTTTTTGAAGGAAGTTGTAATAGTGAGCTATTTGAAACTTATGTAAGAGAGTTTTTGATAAAAGAATTAAAGCAAGGGCAAGTGGTAATAATGGACAATATTAACTTTCATAAAAGTAAAAAGATAGAAGAGTTAATAAAATCCGTGGGAGCTAGTATTTTATTATTACCCACCTATAGTCCCGATCTAAATCCAATAGAGCATCATTGGTTTAGGATAAAAAATTATATTCGTAAAACTGCCGATAATTTTACAGATTTTTTTGAAGCAGTAAGTTATAGTTTGGCAATAGCTTAATGGATTATGCTGTACCATATGAAGTACTAATAGTCAACACTTAAACAAAATCAGATTGACTTGTTTAAAGTTTTGCTTAGAATCACTTGAAACAGCTAAGGTTGTTCTGGAGCTTCAAAACTCCTTTAGAGATGGTTAGTATTATCCATAAAAATACAATCCTCGGCTTTGTCACGGTCGGGGGGATTTTAGCTATACAATAGGGTTTAAAGTGCAAACTTTTAAACCTAAAGGCTATTATGACTGTTCTCTAACGGTTTTTGAACTCCCGGCCACCATAAAATATTTTGTGGTGGTTAAATTTAATTAAGGAGACTAAGCCGTTATGAACACTAAAACAGTAGAAGAAAGAATAGCTATAATCGAGCCATATCTAGATTTTATTATTAAAGACAAAGACTTATTACGTGAAATTTATCCGAATGGCATAAATAGGGAATTAAGAATAGAACTTATTTTAGCTGAAAAACCTTACACATCATATTCTTACTACAAATTAATCAGAAATTTATCAAATTACCATACCGAAAAATTATACTTATAATCGATAAACAACTTCTAAAAGCCTCTCTTGGTTTATTTCGTTCAATTATTCTCGGCACTTTATTATATCTAAACTTAAAATTTTTATCTATGATAAGAATGATTTTATATTGAATATACGAGCTTTAAAAAGCAATGAAAATTACTTTTTATTATATAAAATTAATTATTTTAAAAAACTTATTAACTGGGACTAATTAAATAAGCAGCAAGAAGAATTGAAATGGTGGCCACGGTTGGAATTGAACCAACGACACAAGGATTTTCAGTCCTTTGCTCTACCGACTGAGCTACGTGGCCTTATATACTCGTTTAATTTGAAAAATTGGCTACGTCGTCTTAAGAGCTGTGGTGCTCACGTACTAAATGTACGTTCCGCTCCTCGCCTTATAGACCGATTACTCTTTTCCAAATTAAACTTCGTCTATACTATTCTTTCATTTATTAGGGTGTAAAGAAAAAGAAATATAACTAAAGCTTATAATAGATTAATCGGCTTTTGTCTATTCTTAATTAGTAATATTAGACAAAAATACTTAATTATGATATTATGAGCGTTTATTTTTTATAACGGTTTTTATGATCAAAATCGGCAATATAGAACTTTCTTCAAATATAATCCTTGCTCCAATGTCGGGTGTTACGGATTTGGAATTTAGAAGATTGGTGAAAAGATTCGGTGCTGGGCTGGTAGTTTCTGAAATGGTTGCAAGTAGAGCAATGATTGTGGAATCTAGGCAGTCACTACAAAAAAGTGCCATTATGAGTGATGATGCAACAAGTGCTTGCGTGCAGCTTGCAGGCTGTGAGCCGAATGTGATAGCTGAAGCTGCAAAAATGAATGAGGATATGGGAGCAAAAATTATCGATCTTAATTTTGGCTGTCCGGCAAAAAAAGTAGTAGGCGGTTATGCAGGTTCGGCTCTAATGAGGGACGAGCAGCTGGTAGCTAAGATTTTTGAAGCCACCGTTAAAGCGGTAAAGCTGCCGGTAACCGTTAAAATGCGTATGGGCTGGGATGATCATACGAAAAACGCTCCGACTTTAGCTAAAATTGCTGAAAGCTCAGGTGTTCAGATGGTTACCGTTCACGGTAGAACGAGATGCCAGTTTTATTCAGGTAATGCCGATTGGGATTTTATACGATCAGTTAAAGAAGCAGTAAAAATTCCGGTTATTGCTAACGGTGATATTACTAATTTTGCTAAAGCAAAAGAAGCCCTGCAAAAATCCGGTGCGGACGGTATTATGGTCGGTAGAGGAGCATACGGTAAGCCTTGGCTTATTTCACAAATCGATCATTATCTTAAAACAGGTGAAGAAAAAACTGCCCCCTCTATAGCAGAGCAGCTAGATATCGTAACCGAGCATTATGAGGCAATAGTTGATTATTACGGTGAATCCGTGGGCGTACCTATTGCACGTAAACATATTGGGTGGTATAGTAGCGGTTTACCAAGTTCAGCAGAGTTTAGAGGTGCCGTTAATTTAATGAACGATCCTCTAGCTGTAAAAGAGAAAATTGCAGAATTTTATACGAGCGTTATGGAGACGAATAAATGAAAAGAATTTTAAGTTTTATTTTTGTAATATTGTTTTTTAGTTTAAGCTATGCAAGCGAAAAAGCAGCAATTATAACTGATTATAAACCGGTATTTTTGCCTGTAATTGCTGAAAATAAAAAAATAAAAATTGCTATTCGTTCTTATTTAAATAATGAAAAATCATATTTCGTTTTAGTAGATCCGAATTCTTTTAAAACTGAGTTAGCTCTACAAGAACTGGTAATTTTACCTACGAATAAAATAGAAAAAGAAAATCGTCTAAAAAAATTAAATAAAACTCCGTATATTAAAGCTTTAAATAAATATAGCTCTGCACCTTATATACAACAAAATTACGGTGCTACGAGTAGTATGTATAAAGTAAAAGGACAATTTCTTACGATTGACATGTGTCCTTCTTCTAAAAATTTTGAAGAAGATTTTTTTAAAAAACTTGTAGAATTATCGATCAAACTAAATAAACCTATTCCTATTGCTATATGTGTTTCAGGATTGTGGATTAATAAACATCAAGAGGAGTTTTTGTGGCTAATAAAGCAACAAGAAAGTGGTTATTTACAAATAACATGGGTTAATCATTCGTTTAGTCACCCTTACTTTAAAGATAAACCTCTTGAAGATAATTTCCTTCTTTCCAATAAAGATGATTTTGAAAATGAAGTATTAGAAGCAGGGAAAATATTAGTAAGTTATAATATTGCTCCATCACCTTTCTTTCGTTTCCCTGGATTAGTTTCTGATCAAACATTAATAGAAAAACTAAAAGATTTGGGATTTATTCCGCTTGGTAGTAATGCCTGGCTTGCTAAAGGCGAAAAAGTTCAAGACGGTTCTTTCATATTAATACACGGTAATAGTAACGAAAAAGCCGGAATAGATTTAATTATGCCGATGTTACCGGCATTAAAATTACTTCCTATTGAAAAGGCGTTTTTATTACATGACAATTGATTAGTTAAATATTAATAATTGGTAGTTATTATATTGATAATAGCTATTATAGCTAGTATAATAATTATATAAACATAAATTAAAGTGATAATATGAAAAGTATTAGTAGTAAGGAAGCCCAAAATCATTTCGGAGAGTTAATGAATCAAGCAGTAAAATCACCGGTAATTATAAATAAATACGGTAAACCTGCAGCTGTTCTTATATCATATGAAGAATATGAAAAATTTAATCAACTTGAAGATAAGTATTGGGCAATGCAGGCAGAAAATGCAAGTAAAAGCGGTTTTTTATCAGAGGAAGAGAGTAAAGATTTTTTAAATAAGATATTAAAGGAATAAATATGACTTTAATATTATCCAAAAGTTCACAAAAGTTTATTGAAAAGTTAGAGATAAAACAAGCGCGGCAAATAGTAATTAAGATTAAAGAATTGTATGAATTAATAAATCACCCTAATGATAGTAAGCTTTTAAAAGGCTCGGCAGAACAATACTATAGAGTTGATGTAGGAGAATTTAGAATAATTTATCAAAAAGATAAAATAAAAACATGTATTTTTCTTATAGGAAAAAGAAATGATGGAGAAATTTATAAATTATTTAAAAGAAAAATTAAATAGCTTATAATTATAATTCAATTTTTCTAGTAGGGCTTTTATCTCTGTGAATATCAAGCTTTGTACCGAATAGCGGAGAATCTTGTAAAAAATCAATAAGGGAAGATTCTTTATTTGTAGAAGTCAAGATTTAATCTTACAGGCACTATAAAAATTATATCTGAATGTCTGACAAGTTATGCTTGTCAGATAAGTATTCAAGATATAAGATTTCATTATTTTTTTCAACAGCTAACTTTTTACTATCCATAAAAGTCTGCATAGGTGTTTTACCATAGCAATATTTACCGGAATGAGGTCCTTCATTATTATAATATTCTAACTAAATATCAAGGTCTAGTTGTAGATCATCAAGATCAGTATAAATCTTTTTACGCATAGCTGTATCAAAGAATTCTTGTGTCATAGTTTTATTAAAACGTCCACACATACCATTTGTTTGAGGAGAATATGCTTTAGTAGTGGTATGTTCAATGCCCTCAATGCTTAAGAACAATTCAAAAGCATGATGTTCTATATTACCCTTATATTCACCACCTCTATCAGTTAGAATACGAAGAATTGGTATTTGCTGACTCTCATACCATGGTAACACTCTATCATTAAGCATGTCAGCAGCGGTGAGAGCTGTTTTATCAGTATATAGTTTAGCATCTACAACCCTAGTATAGCTATCAATAAATACCTGAGAGTAAACCTTGCCTATACCTTTAAAATTACCAACATAATATGTATCCTGACACCCTAAATAACCTGGATGCTGCGTATCTATTTCTCCATGGGCTTCTTTTTCGCTACGCCGTTTCTCTAATACTTGTAACTGAGCCTCGGTAAGAACAATACCATCTTGAGCCATCTTTGCTTCTAATGCTTTAAGTCTTTTATTGATATTATTTAAATCATTACGTAGCCAAATAGATCTCACTCCTCTAGGTGATACAAGAATACCAGTCTTTTTAAGCTCATTTGATACTCTCATCTGACCATAAGCTGGGTATTCTATTGCCATATCTAATACTGCTCCCTCTACTGCTGGATCAACTCTATTCGCTATAATTGGCTTCTTCCTGCTAATCTCATATAACGCCTCTTCTCCCCCAGTTTCATATAGCTCTTTGAACCTATAGTAACTGTCCCTACTATATCCCATTGCTTTACAGGCGGACGATATACTACCAAGACTCTTAGCTAGTGCTAGTAAACCTATTTTTGGCTTTATTATTTTTTGATTTAGATTCATTGTGACCTTCCATTTTTTTATCTGTATTTTTTAATACATTATTTTTATTAAATGTAAGATCAAATGTCAACTACTACACTTTATTATGTATTATAATACTACACAAACGTTTGTTTTCGTCTAATACTTCTAGATTTACTTCGATTAAAGGCGGTGTGAGTAAAGGCTTAATAATATCAGACCATTCTATTAAAACTAAATTACCACTTAATGCTTCTTCAAATCCAAGCTCATAAATTTCTTCAGGTGATTTTAGACGATACAGGTCATAGTGATAAATATAGTCAATTGATCCACGTTTACTGCTTCGTTGCTCGTCGTGCCTATTAGTATATAGGCTTCGCTCCTCACGCCTGTCATCAAACGAGTCTGAATTGACTATGGTGAAATTAGGAACTTTATATGTTTGCAGTAAGTTAAAAGTTGGGCTTATAATGCTTGTATTTTCACCGCAAAAATATTTAATAATTTCACGACAAAAAAATGTTTTACCTGCTCCAAGGTCACCGTTAAGTAAAACTATATCATTTGGTTTTAAGCTTTGTGCTAAAAGCTTTGCAATCTTTTTTGTCTCTTCTTCGCTGTTTAGTGTATACATTTTTTAACTTGATCAATCATTTGTAAATATTGGTTCTGAAAAGTGTTTGAATTAATATTCTGCACATTCCAGTTTTCGCTCTCTAATATTACTATTTTTGCTTTTAATTTACCATATAACCGTGAATTTTGTTCGTTACTTAAAATAAGACATTTGTTATTAGACTCTTTAATTAAAGCTTCTAACTTACTTATATATCGGAGGCTTTTTTGACTTTCGCTATATAATTTTGCAGTTTTAATATTAGTATTAAGAAAAAAATACTCGCTACTATCACTTAATAAAATTACGTCTTTTATCGTTGCAAGTTCATTATTTTTAAATTCTTGTAGCTTATTTAATTCTTTAAGTGCCGCTGAAAGGTTATTATTAATATCTTCTTGTAGCTCAGGAAATTTTTCGCTAAATATTCGTGCAAATTCCTGTAGTAAAATCGCAGTATTATTAAGATCAAGCCAAATATGCCAATTATAGTCAATTGCTCCACGTTTGCTGCTTCGTTGCTCGTCGTCACGCCTGTTAGCAAATGTGGCTGAATTGACTATATCTTTTATAGTGGTTAAAGATTTAATATCACTAATTTTGATAATGTTTTTACTGTGATTACTGATTAATTTCTCGGCAAAGCCGTCAAATTGTTCATTTATATAAATAGCTATATCTGCATTTTTAACTTTAGCAAGATCGCTTGGCTTTATATTGTAGTGATGAGGGCAATCATTATTTACCGCCAAACTTTCTATATCTGCTTTGTCCTTAACAAGCATTGCAACTATACTACCGATCGGCGTGATACTTGTAACTATTTTCGGTTTAGCATGACTAGTAAGGCTGAAGAATATGAGGCATAATAAAATTGTCATTCCCGCAAAAATGCGTGGTTGTTGCAGACTGCCAATGTTATCCCTGCGTTCCTTTATGTCATTCCCGCGAAAGCGGGAATCCAGAAAAAAAGTAAAGCAATTTCTATTTTTCATATTTATTCCTTTTGACTACTAGATTCCCGCTTTCGCGGGAATGACATAGATGTAACAACTCTAATTTACTAGGTTTAAAATCCTGCTCTATCCAAAAATTTTTTAGATATTCCAGTTTTGTACCTATTTCTTTTTTTTTTATATTCATATTTAATAAATCATTACCGTTTACTTGGAATTTCGGACGTAATAATGTATCATATTTAAGGATAAATTCTTTTACTTGTAAATGGTTTAATTTACCTATTATGCTAGCAGCTAATAAATATTCTTTATAATTATTTTTTTTAAACCAAATTTTTTTCATATTAAATTCAGCGTCATTCAGAAAGTTTAGTATTGATAATATTTGCATTGCCTCATGTTTTGAGAATTTCCAATCGAGAAGAAGCTTTGAATTTATATTTTTTAAATTGTATAGTAATAAAGCATAGTTAGTTGCTAATTCTAATTTGAAATCATTTGCTTGCTCAAAAAATTTTATTTCATAATTTTGGATAGAGAATATTAATTCTAATATTCCTATTTCAAACATAGCTTCTAAAATTTGTGCGGCTCTTTTTGAAACGATAATTTTATCCATCTCGCTTTTTATTCGCTCTCTTGATAGAGTTTTCAAGCCGTCTTTTAAAGTTTTACATGCTTTAAAGCTTCCATCATCAAGCTGATTAGCATAATAGCTAGAAAAACGGAAGAAGCGTAGAATTCGCAAATAATCTTCTTTAATTCTATCTAGGGCTTCCCCTATAAATACAACCTTTTCCTGCTGCAAATCCTTAAACCCGTCAAAATAATCATATATCTCGTTCTTAAATGGACAATAACTTAAAGCATTAATAGTAAAATCTCGTCTTGCGGCATCTTCGGCGAAATCATTTGTGAATACTACTTTTGCATGCCTGCCATTACATTCAATATCTTTCCTAAGAGTCGTAATCTCAAATTTTTCATTATTTAAAATTGCCGTAATTGTGCCGAATTTTAAACCGGTCGGAATAGCTTTTATTTTAGCTCCAGATAAAATATTTGTTACTTCACTTGGCACTAGATTAGTAGCTATATCAATATCGTAGCTATCTTTGCCGAGTAGTGCATCACGCACGCACCCGCCGATAAGTCTTGATTGTCCTTTTTCATTTAAGAGGCTCAAGATTTTCTTATATTCCTTTGAAGGAATTTTTAATGTTTTATGTATAACTTGCATTATTCAATTTTACCTATAGAATCGGACATTTTTTAAAAAGATCTCTGTGTCATTCCCGCGAGGCACTGTATCGATTCCACCCCTGTCATCCTAGCTAACTTGATCGCGGGATCCAGTTAAAAATACTAACATTATAGTATTTTTAGTTGTTTTTATGGATACCGTGGTCAAGCCACGGTATGACACCGAGCGCTTTTTTATATCCACGCAACAGTGCCTCGCGGGAATGACATAGAACAAAAATAGTCTGATACTAAGATTTTACTCTACATTCTTTTTTATTGCAAAAGATAAGTATAACAGGGCTTTTTCTTAAAAAATCGTAATTAATTGTTATTAAACTTCCTTTGCACTTAGCTTTATAATTAAGGTTGATGTGAATTTCAGCGTCTTTACAATAATTGTGTTTATTAATTATAATTTTCTGTCCGTAGTCGATTATGAAAATATTATCTTTTAAAGGCAATACTAAGCTATCTTTTTGTCCAAACCAATTAGCCCAGTAAGTTCTATTGAAACTAGGCATTTTGTCGGCATAAATTACTAGTTTATTTTCTCTATCTTTAACGCCTACAGCCATATGATTTGCATCAAATATTATTCCGGCTTTGGAGAGTAAAACATAAATATAAAAGATATTGCCATGATTACAAGACCAAGCAAACGCCAAGCCGTTTTCCCAAATCCAAAAGAAGCCGAATAAAAACAGTAATATGCTGAAATTGGTAATATAACCGAAATACCATACGGCACCAGGCAAACCATTAAAATAGGCAGCAGATTTTATTATTATCTCAATAAAAAATCCCATGATCATTAATATATAGCTATCAAATCCAATCATAGTAAAAGGAAGAGACAGAAGAGCAAGAGGCATAAGAAAAAAAGACATAATCGGCACGGCAATAAGGTTAGCCGGTACTGAGTAAGTAGAAAATATGAAAAATTGATTAATTACTACGGGTGCCGTTATGATGCTTGCTAAGAAGCTTGAATAAATATTTGATGCCGTATAAAATTTTACTGCCCCAAAAATGCCTTTCTTTTCTCCAACTATCCATGAATTTTTTAAGTAAAACTCATAACCTGCAACAAGGGATAATACGGCGATAAAAGATAATTGGAAACTTGGATGAAAAATATATTCGGGATTTAACGATAATATTATAAAAGCTGCAATTGCAAGTGAACGAAGAGGAAAGCAAGAGCGTCCGATAATAATACCGTAAATAAAGATTGCAGCAGTAATAAAAGCTCTAGTTGCCGCTATTTGCATACCGCTTAGCTCTAAATAACTAAAACTTCCTATTAGCGAACAATAGGCAGAGATTAATTTTATATTGAAATTATATGCTAAATAATTTGAGAGATTTAATAAAAATCTTGTAGCATGTAGAAGTCAAGATTTAATCTTACAGGCACTATAAAAATTATATCTGAATGTCTGACAAGTTATGCTTGTCAGATAAGTATTCAAGATATAAGATTTCATTATTTTTTTCAACAGCTAACTTTTTACTATCCATAAAAGTCTGCATAGGTGTTTTACCATAGCAATATTTACCGGAATGAGGTCTTTCATTATTATAATATTCTAACCAAATATCAAGGTCTAGTTGTAGATCATCAAGATCAGTATAAATCTTTTTACGCATAGCTGTATCAAAGAATTCTTGTGTCATAGTTTTATTAAAACGTTCACACATACCATTTGTTTGAGGAGAATATGCTTTAGTAGTGGTATGTTCAATGCCCTCAATGCTTAAGAACAATTCA